>AP028452.1:6663789-6829807 GCA_036509395.1 Antheraea yamamai | reverse complement strand
TCGAGCCCCATTTTGCGGGGCTCGGACCGCGAATTGCTGGGGCGGCTGCGGCACTCGGCCGGCTGCTGCCAAACGTAGGGGGGCCGGGTGCCGGGTGCCGCAGACTCTACATGAGAGTCGTGCGGGCGATGGCCGCCTACGGGGCACCGGTCTGGGCCGACGCCCTCGGTGCCGTAAACGTGCGCGCGCTCCGCAATGCGCAGCGCACGGTGGCACTGAGGGCGATCCGGGCGTACCGGACGGTGTCCTCAGCGGCGGCCTTCACGCTCGCCGGCTCCCTACCCTGGGAGCTGGAGGCAGGAGTTCTCGCCGCCGTGTACGAATTCACGGCGGCGAGGAAACGAAGGGGGGAGCCTCCGGCTCCCAGGGAGGTAGAGGCGGAGAGACGGCGTCTCAGGGGAGACGCCGTCGAAAGATGGAAGCAGGACCTGGCGGACGAGCGGTTCGGGCGGTTTACCGTAGACGCCGTCCGCCCGGTCCTGCGGGAGTGGTTTGGTAGGGAGTGGGGCTCTCTGACGTTCCGACTGGTGCAGGTACTCACCGGACACGGTTGTTTCGGGTGGTACCTGCACCAGATTGCGCGCAGGGAGCCGACCGCCGCCTGCCACGAGTGCGGCGCTGACGAAGATACCGCGCAGCACACTCTGTCTGAGTGTGCTGCGTGGGGAGAGCAGAGCCGCATTCTGGCGGCGGCGGTAGGACCGGACTTATCGCTGCTCGTGGTTTCGGCCATGCTCGGCAGCGAACAGGCTTGGCGAGCGATGGCCTCCTTCTGCGAGGAGGTCATCTCGCAGAAGGAGGCGGCGGAGAGGGCCCGCGAGGCAGACCCGTTAAGTGGCCGTCTCCGCCAATGGAGGATTGACAGGAGGAGGCGGCGCTTTGCCCAACTCCTCCTGCCACCGTAGCCGGACCCGAGGGGATGGGCCGGGGGGCCCATCTCCTCATTGCACAGGTTCGGCGGACGAGGGGGGGCAGCCGGCGTGTACCCGGTCTGTCCCTCTATAGGTAGGAGCCCGGCGGTCACCTTCCGCCGGGCGGACCGTGGGGGCGGCTCTACAAGGTGATTAGCTGGAACGCTCCCTTGCCGCCCCCACACAACGGTCTGTCGGTACACCGTGGGGTTTTAGTCCGTGCGAGTCGGACATAACCCACTCTCTCCCCCGGGAGGGTGGGTATCCATAAGGGATTTCCCCACGTTAAAAAAAAAAAAAAAAGCTCAGATAGGTTCGTAGTCGGACCTGAGGGTATGGGCCGGGGGGCCCATCTCCTCATTGCACAGGTCCGGCGGACGAGGGGGGGCAGCCGGCATGTACCCGGTCTGTCCCTCTATAGGTAGGAGCCCGGCGGTCACCTTCCGCCGGGCGGACCGTGGGGGCGGCTCTACAAGGTTGATTAGCTTGAACGATCCCTTGCCGCCCCCACACAACGGTCTGTCGGTACACCGTGGGGTTTTAGTCCGTGCGAGTCGGACATAACCCACTCTCTCCCCCGGGAGGGCGGGTATCCATAAGGGATTTCCCCACGTTAAAAAAAAAAAAGATAGGTCGCGAATTACGTGTATCAGGCAACAGCCCAAGCCGAGGTGTGCCGTGCATCCTTGAGCTAGTTGTTAAATAAAATCGGCTGAGTGCCTTAAGCGCTCGCCTTAGTAGTCCGGTGAAGCTGTTAAGACCTTGCTAGGTCAATAGCGTAATCAGTTGGAGAAAAAAATAAAAAAAACTTTATCATAGTTTTTAATTCATCATGTAATAACTGAGCTACAGCAACACGTTAGCTAGTAGTATAAGAGAATATTTTACCTTTCAAAAAGATGGCGTGCGCATCATCGAGGCACCAATATTTGTAGTCACCTGTAAAACAACAATCATTAAAAATTCCTATACAAATTTGTTCCATACACTTGAACATAATAATATTATATACTTCTATACTAATATTATAAAGAGGTAAAGTTTGTGAGTTTGTGACGTTGTGAGTTTGTGACGTTGTGGCGTTGTAGGGGGTAATCTCAGGAACTACTGGTCCGATTTATATCAGTGTTATATAGCTCATTTATCGAGGAAGGTTATAGGCTATATATCATCACGCTAAGACCAATAGGAGCGGAGCACCAATGAAGAATGTTTCAAAATCGGGGTTTTTTCCTCTTGAGAGCTTCCGCTGCGTGTTAGCGTTAGTCCAAAGTAGCTATTGCACGCGAACGAAGTCGCGGGCAGAGGCTTGTGATAAATATTTTGTCATCTTTCTAAGTGAGACATTACAACCCAAGAACAATGTATATGACCCAGGATCCATACAAGTTATTATAACACCGTACTCTTCTAGAAGAATGTACTATACATTGAAAGATCTCGAAACACGATACTCTGAAGTAGATCGCTATGGTTTTCGACTCTTTGACTAGAAAACACGATCTCATTAGTACCAATACATGTAGTATGGTCACTATGGTCATGTTTAATTTATAAACAGTACAGGAACCATTTTATCGACACTACATCGATAGTATAATTATCACTAGTTTGAAAATGTCGTTCAGAGTCAAATTTTGAGTTCATTCTTGATGTTCTTCTGTATAATCTTATGTTTGCATATAGCCTCTTTTGCCATGACATAAACATTACTAACGTCAATACAGAATCGGGCGTGGTTTGATATGATAAGGTTGCAAGTTTTGCGAGCAGAAAGATAAATGATAGTTACATTGTTTATTGTTATTTTGAAACGTGCGGTCTTATTACAAAAATAAAAATGAACACCGTTATAACACGAGTTTTACTAAGCAGTGCCTTAAATTTAAAATCTAGTTGAAGTCATGTTTAAAATACTTTATTACAAAAGCGTGTCCAAGCGGTTTCTAGCTAAACATCTGATTTAAGTTTTTTATACAAGCAACTCTGAATAGCATTCGTTCAATTCGGTCTCATCATTCAAAAACGTTCCATTGCATACAGATATTATGCACACAATTTCAGTTTATGAATAATATATTTGATCAGATCTTCATTAAGAAATTTTGCTTATTATATACGTTAAATTGGTTATCGTTATTGTGGTATTTTTGTTAAAAGAAAGTGATGAATAAAATAAACAAATTATTAAATTTACATATTGCGTCAAAGCGTGTATCTTTAACTTTTTTTATAATGGCGTCTCGTAGATACGAATTGCGTAAGGTAGAACAACAGTATAATGACAGATTAAATACACTGTCACATGTAAATAGTGTCAAATAGTAGATATGATTTACTTGTGAATGTCTAAAATCGTTTAATTTATTTACTCCTTCCAAATTAATTATACCCACAAAATCCATAATTTACTATGAACTTCTTTTGCCGGCAAATAGAGATACAGTTAATGACAACAATAGAATAAGAACTGTCACCTTAGACAAGCGTTAGAGAATATTTAAATTAAAATAATGTCCACCTGTAAAAAAGTATAAGTCACTCTTTTGTGATCAAACTTTTTTTAAAGTAAGAGTTCAATGCATATTTAACTTTTTTGTAATGACACGGCTATAGTTTATCGAAGTCAATGCTTCGTAAGTTAAGTCAGAGAAATAACTTTTTTTCTGTTTCACGTATTATTAAATCTGTGATACCTTCTACTACTACTATATTGGTTAAATTTACTTGGTAGACAACCAATATTTTTAAAAGTAATATATAAGGTGCTTTCGTATTAAATGCACCGCGCTCGCCGACCGCTACCGCTGCCGACTCGCGTTATTTTCTTTCGCAAGTCTAACCAAACCTAACCGCGATAAAAGAGTAAGCAGTCGAAAATAAAAAACTAAACTAATCGATTTAGAGAAAATTTCTCAATTATCCCGTCTTGGTTCGGTTAAGTTAGGTTAGACTTTTGGAACAAGGGCAGCGCGAGCCTGCCGCGGTAGCGGTCGGCGAGCACACTGCGTTGCCGTTAATACGTAAGTACCGTTTTGTACATTAGCAACTTGATGATTTTTAAGTTAAAACAAAACAGTTTCGTCTTCGTTTGGTTAGGTTAGACTTGCGTAAAAAGATAACGTACGCGGTGCATTTAATACGAAAGTACTTATGTCAAAATTAAAAATAGTTACTGAGTATTATCCTTATTTCTTTATATACTGCCACGTTAGGGTTTTTATATATCAATGACCGCCAAGGATGTTTTGTAGACCTTTATAAAGTACACAGTTCTGTGGTACATTATTTTGATGTAGGTATCTCAGGAGCGTAGAAGCTAATCAGTGTTAAGAATGTAAGCTCCAGACAACTCCCTCTCGAGGTTTCTTTAGAATATGTCGATTTTTCTTTACTAGCCATAAATATAATGAGCTAGCTAGTATCGGTATATATATAGGTAAAGATAAAATAATTATGTACATCTCCCTCGTCCGTCTCTCAACCAATTTTCTTTATTTTTTTTTGTTTAGTAGACATTGAATGGATTTAGTGTGACTAATTTAAAAAAGAAATTCGAAATAGTTTGTTCCCTTCATATTACAATTTGAATAATAGTACGCATTACGACCACAATACATATAAATCTTCAGGAAAATTTCTCCAAGTCATTGTAAAGAGGTACGAGCGTAAGATAGTTATCTCTCAGTAATGAATAACCTTATAAATAATAATTTGTTTTACTTACGGCTGAATAACCTAGCGATGTGCCAGATGGCTTCAGCCACCAACCGTTTAGTTCCTGAAAAATATGTCCTCATAAATATTTACACATTTAAAAAAAAAAAATTTAGTTGCAACACCTCATTTTGCTACCAGAAGTTGGGGCTATAAATTCTTTATAAAAAAAGTCAAAAATAATGCTAGAAATTAATTTAAATCTGAATCGTATATTGTCTAAATTATTCTGAACTGCAAATCCAAGTTGGTAACAAAGTTGTTGGTTCTTTTACGGTATGCAACTTTAATCAGGATACTGTCAACAGCAATACAATCTCATCTGATGATAAACGACGATGTTTTTTTTAATGTTATTGCAGACAAACGAACAGATGGGTCACCTGATGTTTAGTGATCACCACTGTCCATAGACACTAATAACACCAGGGGAGTCGAAACTGCGTTACCAGCCTGTGTTTGAGGAAAAGGATAGGAGGGGTGAGAGGAGAGGGGAGGTGGTCCTCCGGCGCTCTCACTGACCTAGCGAAACGCAACAATGCAAGCACTGTCACTTCACGTCGGTTTTCTGTGTGTCGGGTGGTAGTACCGCAGGCGAGCCGACCCATTCATGCTAAAACCAGTAATAGCTTCAGCGTGGCTCTACCGCCTACACGATGTGGTCTTAGATGGTAAACACGCTAAGCTTAGAGGGGGCCTGTCTCTCAAGTGCTGTTATCGGAACACATATAGGTGCTTTGCGACAGACTGTCAATTTGACGGTGGTAGCTAGTGATAGTAGTGACGGGCATGGACATAGCCTTACAACTCTGCTATGATTTCATCTCGTATTTCTTCATTGAAAACTCGGTTAATACGCAAGCATTCTAACCTTTGTCGATCGACGCGGTGTCCGAGCATGCTAATTACTGAACCATTATCATTTCTTTGAAACTATATTCATTGGTTGATAATAATGTTATTAATTGTCCTATGGCATGAAGCACCAATCTGGATTCAGTATATATGTTAATAACTGGCCAGCCTTATTACTATTTTTGCCTAATCGTACGTCTTTTTCTAAGTCTGGCTAACTAGCTACAACTAGCACCTGTTGGTGTGTTCCGGCAACTGCTATTGAGAGCTAACCTTCTCTAAGTTTAGCATGTTTACCACCTTGGATCGCATCGCCATTTAACATCAGATTAGATTCTAGACCTAAAACTTATTAATTTTTTGAAGTGTCAACTTCTGTAGGTGCGTTAGCGGTATTTTCGGCAGTAGATAAATGTATGATTTCGCGTCATGACATGCTAGTAAAGCGTGATCGAGCGTATTACGCTTGCGAGGCATGCGTCAGACTAGCGACAAGCTAGATGACTAGCTAGACTAGCTAGATGTGAAAACCGTAGTAACCTCAATAATTTCAATATACAAATTAGGAAATATAAATAATTGACACTATAATTCATTTAAAAATTCAATACATTTTTTTCATTTTATCGTACCACGACATAGTGACTGCATTGCACTTGACTGTAAGCATAGTGGAATCTAAAATCAACAACAACCACCGAGCTGGATACGCATGATTCCGTATGTAAGTAAGTATGATCCATTCAAAATGTTAGTCACATCCGATCCAAAGGAGTTTTACTTGGAAAAATCGTTACCTATCAAATTCTTCAATCCTTGCCCGTTCGTGTATTTCTCCAGCAATTCTTCGATGTCACTCTGACAGTGCTCTAGTTTGTAGCTTCTGATCACGCTCTCGATGTCGTCGTATTGGCCCGAGTATTGTAACCAGCCCCAGCGTGATCCATAATCATTATCGCAACAGAGACTGTGTTCTGAAAATGCATATTTTTTTACTAGACAGAAATAAATGTGAGACTCTTGTAATTTACAGCTGTGATTTTTGGAGTTACGTTCGTTCACAAGGCTCAGGGAGAAGTAAACTGGAAGAAATCGTCACGTAAGGATAAATTGTGGTGCCTTCTTATTGTATACATCGAAATTGGAGCAGATAAAAATCGTGTTCTGCCGCTTTTATAACACCAATATGTTTATTGCACTAATTTGCGGGGTGGTAGGGTGTCTGTACCCGACTGGATCGCGACCACCGTACACCAGGTGGAACACCCTCCATAGTGACACGTTTGGGCGTGTCGCGTTCCGGGATCAGCCGGTGTATATCCAGCAACGGGGGGGGGGGGCTGTCCCTGACTGGGTCGCTTTCAGGCCGGCATGACAGCGGCGACCGGCGATAGATAGTATGTCTTTCGGTGGTCGCCATTGTTTTTGGATTGTACTGTGCTTACCATCAGGCACAGTAAAGTCACTTTGCCGAGCTACAATAAAAAAAAAAAAAAAAAAATTATATCTGACTTTCAATAAACTAATATTTTTGCTAAAGTATATTTAGTCGACGAAGTGGAGTATAACACACCACAGATGTTGAAAACTTTTAATATTTCCTAAACAATAAAGACGCGCGTGAGAGTTTGGCGGGATCTTGGAATGCCATGTAGTGGTCTTTATATTTTATCCATAATCTTGTGTTATTTGGCTCTATATTGTGTAATGTTGGTGGTGCTTTACGTAATATGGTTTGGTTATTGTGCACAAGTGAAGTGGATCGGAAATAATATCACGGAGCATTAATTCAGACTTGCCACAAAAACTCCCAGGAAAGTGCTAACAAGATGGCCACCATCTTGTTAGTTCATTGAAATTATATCAAGAAACTTGTAATATCGATACTCACTTGACAATGGCAGTAATAGTCTACTAGAAGACTGGTTGCCAAAATGGAATGGAAGAAGAACTTGTAATACTATTAACTACTCGACAATGGCAGTAATAATCTAAAAGATTGGTTGCCAAAAATAAAGACGCGCGACTTGGTTTTCCCGGTAGCTACAAATAAGATGTTTTTTTTTATCTTTATTTTTGACAACCAATCTTTTAGATTATTACTGCCATTGTCGAGTAGTTAATAGTATTACAAGTTCTTCTTCTATTCCATTTTCGGCAACCAGTCTTCTAGTAGACTATTGCTGCATTGTCAAGTGAGTATCGATATTACAAGTTTCTTGATATAATTTCAATGAATGCCATTGTCGAGTAGTTAATAGTATTTCAAGTTCTTCTTCCATTCCATTTTGGCAACCAGTCTTCTAGTAGACCATCACTGCCATTGTCAAGTGAGTATCAATATTACAAGTTTCTTGATATAATTTCAATGAACTAAACAAGATGGTGGCCATCTTGTTAGAACTTTCCATGGAATTTTTGTGGCATCTCAGAATTCATGGTCCGTGGTATTATTTTCCATTCACTTCACTTATGCACAATAAACAAACTATATTACATAAAACACCACCAATTTTACACAATATAGGGTCAAGTAACACAAGATTATGAATAAAAAATAAAATCCACTACATGACAGATCAAGACCCCGCCAAAAACCCAAATAAGATGTTACTATTGTGATTAATGCAATTTATTTGGTCTGTCGGCTGCCTCAAAGTGTGTTGGGTACCCTTAACCCTAGTATTGCGCGTGGATGTAAAGGTATTTTTGACTATTTTTGTTTAGTCATATATTTATTTGTGTGTTTAGCTGATAAAAAT
The DNA here is from genome assembly GCA_036509395.1 of Antheraea yamamai. Taxonomy (NCBI): domain Eukaryota; kingdom Metazoa; phylum Arthropoda; class Insecta; order Lepidoptera; family Saturniidae; genus Antheraea; species Antheraea yamamai. The sequence continues at coordinate 6,821,562 of AP028452.1, read as the reverse complement.
AGTATTCTTAGGTAATAATTTCATTAAACAATGTCCAGAACAATGAAATATGAGCACTTTTACATGAAGACCATGATTTTCTTTGAGAGTGTACTTTTTTTTTTTCGAACTGACTACGCTATTGACCTACCAAGGTCTTAACAGCTTCACTGGACTACTAACGCGAGGGCTTAAGGTACTCAGCTGATTTTATTTGACAACTAGCTCAAGGGTGCGCGGCACACTTCGGCTTGGGCTGTTGCTTGATACATGCAATTCGCGACCTATCTGAGCTACCCTAAGCTAAGCTAACTATTCATACATATATGAGTTGTTGAAACATATATGTGTACCAAGCATACATAACTCAACAACTCTTATATATATTTCGTATCGGACAATTATGAGTATATATACGATAATGAAAACTTGAGTTTTTGTTTTTATACGTCTACTAAAATGTAGAAATAAATACGTGTTTTACTTAAAGCCACTCTATATTATTTACTTAATATATCTCCTATTAATAACTGCGATAAAATCATAATTTGTTCCATTTTAGTTTTGGGGTATGTTGAACCCCATCTAGTATAGCACGTGACATTTACTCATCTAGTATACGGAAGGTTAAACATTTTGTTTTCATTCTTTTCTTAAATAACTTCGGATTTATACATAGAACGAATAACGTGGAAGAATAGAAACAATACTATATAGAAGAAAGTACTACATAGTTAAATAAAGTAGTATGATGACCGGTTTCTGAGTCACATTTATCTGTTCAATAGCGTTATCGGTTCGATAACTTGACAAATTGGGTTTCTGAACGCACAATCATACGATAAACCTCCGTTAAACTTAACTGGCCAATCTGCGCGTTTATCTATTCGATAACTTTTATGACATTTTAAATAGTTTTTAATATATTTTGTTTTGTATCTAAAATAGTTAAATTCATAAGTGAATAATTATAAAATAACATTAAACCATTTACTAATCTCCAAAGTATTTTTTAATCATAATATTACTACTATAAGTTAAGAATTAAAATAATAAAACCAGTTTTAAACACTTTTTCGTAAAAAGAGCCATCTAGTGAACATCAAAGAACTAGTTTTGGGTTTCATAGTTGTTTGACAACTCGCTGTGTACTCAGAAACGCATTGACAGTTTATCTTATGGATAACTTTATTGAGCCAATAATTAATGATAGTTTAACCGAGTACCTCAGAAACCGGGCATTAGAAGGGTATATAACACATAGGTATAAATATATCGATACTAATGTTATAAAACTGGAAGGTTTGTTTGTTTGGTTTAACGCGCTAATCTCAGGAACTACTGATTCTATTTGAAGAATTCTTTCAGTGTTAGATAGCTTATTTATAGATGAAGGCTATATATCACCACGCTAAGACCAATAGAAACTGAGCACCAATGAAGAATGTTTAATGAAATGAAATGAAGAATAATATAGAAATCAGTGTATTAAACTAATTTTATGTCCTAAGATTTTACATTTGATAAATTTTAGGACTAACTGCAAGTCACAATTGACAATAAATAACAGCAATCTACTCCTACAAGTTCAGTTATTAATTTATACGAAACTTCATGAGCGTCAACGTCAAAACGGCCATCATAACGTGCCGCTACTACAGTTATTTATCAACTAAAAAGACCACTAGTGGAAACATATGGGATTGAATGTTTTTTTATGAGTACAAGCTTTTACAATTTGTGTAAAATAAAGGAATAAACTTACTTGAGTATTTATGCGAGTGCTTCAGAACGCAGAATATAATTCTATGCGACGCAATAACCACTGGAAAAGAGTTATTTATATAATAATCGATTGATTAATACAACAATTGTATTACTGCTATTATATATAAGCTATATATATTCCTATTCGGATAAACTAATATAACGCCATTTCATTTAATTTTAAGGCACTAATAAATTTAGTACCTATTAGTAACATGCCTTGGCAACAATGCAAGTAACAATAAGGGTCACGAGATGGCGCTATATAATATGGGTCTAATAATTCTTTATAAAAAATAATTTTGTGTATAATTAAGTTTTTTAGAAGACACCTATGTAAGTATATTTTTTTTTTATGTTATAGGAGGCAAACGAACATGTGGGTCACCTGATGTTAAGTGATCACCACCATCCATAGACACATGCAACACCAAGGGAGTCGCAAGTGCGTTGCCAACCTGTGTTCCACGTTGGACGCCCTGACCCTCCTAAAACGGGTCTCCACGGAGGCGACCTCTCAGGGCGATAGAGTATTGGCGGTGTCATTAGACATCGCCAACGCCTTCAACAGTCTGCCGCATGGTGTCATACGGGAGGCGCTCCGCTTTTTCGGAGTGCCCCCGTACCTGCGGCGGCTGTTGGAGGCGTACCTGGACGGGAGAGAGGTCGCCTTCGTGGACGCCAGAGGGCGCATGGTCCGGCGCCATACGGCGTGTGGGGTTCCACAGGGGTCGGTCTTGGGGCCGCTCCTGTGGAACATGGGCTACGACTGGGTGCTCCGCGGCGCGCTCCCTTCTGGAGCGCGCCTCATCTGCTACGCGGACGACACCCTAGTCGTAGCCCGGGGGGGGGAATTTGGTGAACTGGTGCGCCTGGCCACGGAAGCCGTAACTCTCGTGGTCGGGCGCATAAGGAGGTTGGGTCTTGAGGTGGCTCTCGAAAAGACCGAGGCCCTCATGTTCCATGGGCCTCGGCGAGGGCCACCTCCAGGGGCCCACTTGTATGTGGAGGGCGTCCGGGTCATGGTGGGGACCCAGATGAAGTATCTGGGCCTCACCCTGGACGGACGCTGGCGGTTCGAGCCCCATTTTAGGGGGCTCGGACCGCGCATAGTTGGGGCCGCGGCGGCGCTCGGACGACTCCTCCCCAATACGGGGGGGCCGGGCGCCGCCTGCCGCCGCCTTTACATGGGGGTGGTACGGTCCATGGCCGCCTACGGGGCACCGTTATGGGTGGACGCCCTCAACGCCACCAATATTCGCGCGCTGCGTGCTGCGCAGCGCACTGTGGCGTTGAGGGTGATACGAGGCTACCGGACGGTGTCCTCGGCGGCGGCCATGGTACTGGCCGGTTCCCTTCCCTGGGAGAGGCGGAGGTGCTTGCCGCCGTATATAACTATACGGCGGCTAAGAAACTGTTGGGGGAGCCTCTGGCTCCTGGGGAAATAGAACAGAGGAGAAGGGACGAGAGAGAGGAAAGGATACAGAGGTGGAGGCAGGACCTGGCGGACGCGCGTTACGGTCGATACACGATCGACGCCGTCCGCCCGGTCCTGCCGGAATGGAATCAAAGGAAGTGGGGCTCCCTGACGTTTCGTCTGGTGCAGGTGCTGACCGGGCACGGGTGCTTCGGTTGGTACCTGCACCGGATAGCTCGCAGGGAGCCGACCGCCGTATGTCATGAGTGCGGCGTTGAACCGGACACCGCGCAGCACACACTTGCTGAGTGTGCTGCGTGGGAGGAGCAACGTCGCACTCTGACTGCGGCGGTAGGACAGGAGCTCTCGCTGCCGAGCGTGGTTGTGGCCATGCTCGGCAGCGAGGATGCGTGGAACGCAATGGCCTCCTTCTGCGAGGAAGTCGTCTCGCAGAAGGAGGCGGCGGAGAGGGTCCGGGAGGAGAACCCTCAAAGTGACCCTCTCCGCCAACGGAGGACAGGCAGGAGGAGGCGGCAGTTTGACCGCCGCCTCCTCCCACCGTAACCGGACCTAGGGAGGATGGGTCGGGGGGCCCATCCTCCCATTGCACAGGTCCGGCGGACGGAGGAGACGACCGGTGTGTACACGGTTGTCTCCTAACAAGACGGGGTCCGGCCGCGGCGCTTCCGCTGCTGGGCCAACCGCTGGGGTGGCACGATGAAATCTGTAGAGATCTCGTGCCGCCCCACCTATAGCGGCAGACGTACACCGTGGGGTTTTAGTCCGTGCGAGTCGGACATAACCCATCCTCTCCCCCGAGAGGGTGGGTATCCATAAGGGATTTCCCCACGTAAAAAAAAAAAAAAAAAAAAAAAAGGTTCGAATGTGACAGTAGTGTGTTGTACGAATGCCATCGGTTCATTTATTCCGCCATGTATGTTATTTCCTAGGAAGAACATGAAAAACGAACTAGTTGATGAAGCTCCCACCGGCACTCTTGGACTAGCACAAGAATCAGGATGGATGAACAAACAGGTGTTTGTAAAATGGTTAAAACATTTTCAGGCACATACGAAATCTAGCAAAGACAATCCGGTTCTACTTATTTGTGATGGTCACTCAAGTCATAAAAGCATTGAATGTTTGAGTTATGCCAAAGAAAATGGTATTCACATGTTGTGTTTACCGCCACATTGCACCCATAGAATGCAGCCCTTGGATGTTTATATCTTTGGACCACTAAAAACTTATTTCAATCAAGAAATTTCTAAGTGGCTAAAAAATCATACAGGGCGCGTTGTTGCCCATTTACAAATCGGGTGTTTGTTTAATGAAGCGTATGGAAAAGTCGCAACTGTTCAAAATGCAAGTAATGGCTTTAAAAAGACAGGCATCTGGCCTTTTAATCCTGATATTTTTCATGACTACATGTTTGAACCGGCAGAGACCACAAATGTTCCGTTGAATCAGGAGAATACTGCAGACAGTACACTTAAACTTCCCAGCTCACATTTGCCATCAACTGAATGTATCAACACCTTTTCAATCCAAGAAGATCCGAGTAACGACGTTGCATCTATTTTAAATTCATCAGCAACAAATGAGGATGAAGTAGATTCTTCACAAAACATAATGCAAGCCACCACCAATTCTGATATTGGAGTTGTTGTTTCTGATGTGATGAACCTGAATTTAGAAACATGTGTAGAGGAGTCTAATACGGTTGAGGTAGCTGTAGCAGCGTACGATGACGATGTGAGACCTGGTCCATCAAAGCAATTACTGACATATCCAGTTACTACTATTTCGCCAGCACCACAGGAGCAGTTCATTCGAGGCCAAGGAAAAAGAAAATTGAAACCTGTCAAAGGTGATTGGCTTTTAACTTCTACTCCAAATATGCAAGAAATTATTGCTAAAAATAGACCAAAGGATCCACCAGTAGAAAAGAAGAGACAGGTTAAAAGAAAAATTTTTGATGAAGATGAAATAAATATTCCTGCTTCAGGAAACGCTCTACCATCAGAGAAGAGATTGAGAGCATCAAGGCAGCGTACAACTGCTCTGATATATGATAGCTCAGAAAGCGAAGATTTATTATGCGAGACCGAAGACGACGATAGTGACTGCGCTTGCATTTATTGCAATGACCTCTTTTCCCGTTCTAAGCCCGGTGAAGGTTGGTTACGATGTATGACTTGTTTCCATTGGGCTCATGCGTCATCTGCTGATGTCCCAAAGAAGACCAAACGATTTATTTGTGAACTGTGTTCATAAAAATTTTGATATCATTATGTCCTTACCTTATATGTCATTTTGTCCGTACTATATGGACAAAATGGTTTTTGTGATTAGTTACATTTTTTCTTAATATATATTTTATTATAGTTCCTACTTAATTAAAAGACTGTGTTACTGTTAGTCAATGAACCTAAGATGACTAAAAACGATTGAGACTGATTATAATACCATTAAATAAATAAATATAATTAGAAAACAAAATACCCTGTCATTTTGTCCGTACTCCCCCTACTAATATTATAAAGAGGTAAAGTTTGTAAGTTTGTGACGTTGTAGGGGGTAATCTCAAGAAGTACTGGTCCGATTTGAAAACTTCTTTGAGTGTTATATAGCTCATTTATCGAGGAAGGTTATAGGCTATATATAATCACGCTAAGACCAATAGGAGCGGAGCACCAATGAAGAATGTATCAAAATCGGGGTTTTTTTTCCTCTTGAGAGCTGCCGCTGCGTGTTAGCGTTAGCCCAAAGTAACTATTCCACGCGAAAGAAGTCGCGGGCAGAGGCTAGTTTTAAATAAGGACAAAATATCTTAGAAGGAATATAAAAAAAAAATGTTGGAAGTCTATTCAGTAGTTTTTGCATGATGTGTGCACGACGGCAGCACGCCTATCATTTTATTAATATAGATTTAATAAAAAAATGTCTATTAGCCCTCTAGTAGCCCTACATACCATTGTTATTCTTCTCGATCTGTAGTTCTATTTTTTGAACTTCGCCCAGCATTGGGAACTAAAATTACTAGGTACTTACAATTGCTGAAGAGTGATCCAACTGTAAAAGATAAAATAATATATATTATATATATCAAAATAACTATTTCAAGTTGAAAAGCTAGATATTACTGTTAGATTATATAGGTGGCTATTACATCTTTGTTAATCCTCGAAGCAAGAATTTTACCGTGTGTTTACATGTATTCATACGAAGGTAAATAACCAAACTACATACTAAAACAAAATTATTAACAAGAAATAAAAGTTAATATAAATGTACTCACATCCACTGAATAAAGAATCAATAATGTCAGCACTCCCTTTGGAAACTGTAAAATAATATAAAGTTATTATTTATTATACAATACAATACCTTTAGAACAAGCGAACGTTGCTCAATAAATTTAGAGAGTTGGAATGAAACCCTGTTTTGAGTACTTGCGGATTTAGACACAGTAAGCACGGGTGACTTGTAAAATAAATATATTTAATTAAAACAGGGTTTGTCGTAAAGACATACGATATAAGTGAAAGGTTTGTGTTACAAGGGAAACATTTCAATGAAAAAAAATCTAATAAAAATCCAACGTTACATGGTGTTCCCAGGCGGTCACCCATCCAAGTACTGACTGTACTCGATGATAGGATGAGAATTTATCGCACTAATTGCTTATTAACCAATCAGTTAATTAAACAATTAAAAGTTAAATAAGGGCTCGAAGACAAAAAATGCGTTTGTGTTGGATTAAATTTGTAAAAATGTAAGTAGCCTTTTCAAACGTGAATAGTGGTACTAAAAAGCAATCATTAGTGGGTTACTTGCGGCCTTGACAGCTTCACCGAACTACTAAGGCGAGCGCTTAAGGCACTCAGCCGATTTTGTTTAGGTAACATACTCAAGGGTGCACGGCACCCCTCTGCTTGGGCTGTTACCGAAAAAAATCCCGATCTGACCCTGCTAAAAAGCTATTCATACATATATTCGTTTGTGAGTCATACAATTGAGATTGCATGATTCACAAACGCTTACGTGTATATCGGAAATGAAACGAACTAAACTACTCGATTCAGTTCGATAAGGGGGAAAAAAAACAAAACCCTCCCACAAGACTTTATCCGCGGACTTTTCACTTCTTTGATATTTATTTGGAAGAATTTATTGTGCATTTTTGTTTGAACATTTTTCACTAGATGGCGCTGTTATGTAATTTTAGTTTATTTTATCTTTTGACTAACAACACTTTGGCGCCTAAACGTAAAAAGTGTACTTTATTATAATTCCATTAAAATAAATATATATCTTCTGCTAAAGGTTAATAAATTGAACTAATTTTAGAATTACATTTTCATTATAAATACAAATACATAGATATCTAGATATATAGATCGCAGTTATATAATTCCAACTTATGTCGATAGAGGTGCTGATTTAAAGAAATGTTTGTTATATAATGTACTGTGCTATTATATCTACATAGCGCTATCTGTGTGACTGTGTGAATACTGTAGTGTGAATAATGTCAATAATACAAAAATTAAAGAAAAAAATTCTGCGAACAACTATTAGTCATTTTTATATAAAAAAAAAAGTAAAAAATATACTACATACCTTTGAGTATTATATCTATAGACTGATCGTAGTCTCCGGAACCATCTGAAATATTAAAATCCCAGTAAACATACTATAGTATGGTGATAGGACAATGTGGAATAACCACCTGGCTGGTTGTCCATCCTCGAGTTGATAATCGTTCGGTAAGCACCTGCATATGTGGGTTACAGCTGATGTATTTAGCATGTTACTTTAACATTGAGTAAATTTATGCAGACGTTGCCCCGCCCTGATTATAAAAAATCCTTGACAAATTATATACCAAAACCTTCCACATGATTTACCTTATCCACTGGTGATAATCGCATGAAAATCCGTTCAGTAGTTTTTGAGTTTATCGCGAACAGACAGACAGACGGACGCGGTAGGAGACTTTGTTTTATACTATGTAATGATGAATATGCTTTGCATATTTTGTGCCAATAGATTTTTGAAGTGAAAATTTCTGACGGCGTGGTGAGCGGTATGTTTGGCAGGAGATAAATGCATAATTTCGCGTCATGACATGCTACGTAAGCGTGAAAGGCCGTATTCCGCTTGCGCGGCTTGCGTCAGACAAGCGATGCGTAGTATAATTTTTCAGCTCATCATATGTTTGATTGATTAATAGACTTTATAAAAATGTATATAACTATTGCTCCGAGTGCCAATAGATATGAAAACTACACTTAAGTTAATAATTTCAATAAACAAATTCTGAAATTTAAATATTGTCATTAACACTATAATTAATATGAAAATGAAAAAGAGAACACATTTACTTAATTGTTTCGACTTTTTTGACACGAGGCTTGTTATTAACGCCATCTATCTGCTTTTATTCGTACCAGATTGTTAGTTCTACGTATCTTAAATATGTGGTTATTTATGTTGTCTGCAAAATTGTTTTTAACACAATATATGACTAGATTCTCATTTTTAAAAATTGAAACGTGTCTTATGTTATTCTATGAAATGTTGAGGTAAGAGTGACTAGTAATATTGATAATGATTCGAGTAAATCATTATTGTTTTTATAAAAACAAAATAACTATATAATAACTAACCGCATTTGGATAGTTCGTTGAAGATGTCGAATGAGTTACCGCATTTACCTGTAAAAAATGAATGCATTACATCATACAGTGTTATTATTTCGAGTAAATGTAATAGATAGAATGGTTCTGTCAATAGTCCAGGCACTAAAGTACTCCAAAATTGCGTCAATTGAATTAGCAATGAATCTGAGTTCATCGGTGAAGGAAAATATCGCGAGACTTTTCGATGCCAGTCAATGTAGATACGATATTCTAATTCATGCGATAGCATTCTAAACTCAGTAGTTACCATGTGATTAAACGTTAAATACAAACAGAATACAGCCTTCTCTTTATCTTACTAGAGTGTGGTCGGCAAAATCTTCCTTCTCTCGTCATACATTTTCTTTTATTTATTTTTTTAGGGACCTCTGTTATTATCGATATGTCAGACCCATCACAACGTATATATACATACATTAAATATTTAAAAAAATTGGTTGTCTGTAAAGTCGATTTACGGACGATAAATTTACTTGATAACGTCATAAGGAAAGACGCATCGGCCGATGGAGTGGAAGAGAGATAGATGCGTCACAAGCCGAACGTTTAAGCCGATCGCGCTTTCCTATCGCTTGTTCCGCGCTATCGCTTGCACGCTCAGCTCAGGCGGAACGTGACAATGAGTCATACTTTTAGTGTGTTCATCGATTTATAAGACGTTATCACGTTAATAAAATATACGACGAAGTAATTAGATAGAAAACTTAAATGAACTACAGAACATTCTGGAAGAATACGAACTCAGTTCTGCTAGAACGCTATGGTAAACCCTTAACTCAAATATTAATTTAAAATTTCTTGACTAATAGCGTTTAATGTTAATGTAATTTCTGTAACATATAGTCACGAATAAAATATTAGCAAAACTGAATAGCGTCGATCTTACCAAACTAGTTGCAAAATTAAATCTATGATCTGAAGTTAGATTAGGCTTAATGTTAATCTTTTTTATGAACGGCCGAATACCTCATGTTAACTCTTATTAGGACATCCTTCATATTACTTCATCACTTCTACGTTGTTATGTTTTGTTTATATCTATCTTTTCTAAATTTTTAAATTACAAAACGGAAAATAACGAAAAACGTATCTCGAAATTACCATTACTAAAAATTGAATTCAAAACATAGGTGACAGGATATGGTTGTGTGTACACAGTAAAAAATATATCGGCTATTTTCTCGTGACTTAAGAGAAATCATCACCAATTTGTGTGAATATTGAAAGCATACTTACGGCTGACACCTTTTGCGAAGAAACCTGAAAGAAACGGTTATTTCAATAAGCACAATCGAATGACATTTTAGGAAGAAGCAGTGCCTTTGTAAGAGAAGACCTGAAGACGCCTTATTTGATAAATTTAAAAATATATCCCAATTATCTTTAATTTTATAAATAGTGGCCTCTTAAAGTAATTTCTTACAGTATGAAATAAAGTAGAAGAAACTCCGAAATTCATTATTCTGTTAAACACAATTATTACTAATAATTGTTAAGAAAATATAGTAATTACCGTATAATATTGACGAGTTTTAATCATGAATAAATACTTCGTGAAACATTTAACAGATGTCGCTATTTCGTATGTCATAAGTATTTTAAAAAGAAAATAGTTCACCTAAAATGTAACAGATGGCGTTTTATTTAGTTTATAATGATTATAAAAATAATTATAGATATGAAATATAGAATTGGAAATACTATTACCGATTTTCAGTAGTACTATATTAAAAAACTAATTGTGCTCGCAGTTTCTCATGTGTTTGTTACTGTGTAAGCTAAGTAAGTTGTTATAAATGCACTGGACCGCCATATAGCGACTATCTAGCATGAAAATATTGCCATAGTTTCTGGATTAAAATATTCACATAAAAAAATTCAAAAGGATCAGTCGTACAGATTAATTTGATCTATATATGATAAAAAAAATCTTCTCCGTGTAAAAAGACTTAGTTGTGCCATATTTTACAAACATTTTATGTTATATACCAGGGGAAAGGTTAAACACTCGCAGGATTCTAGGATATGACACTTCATGGTCACATTTAACAAATAAAATAATAATATCAAAACAAATACTAATAAACAATTAAGAAAACCTAAGTTAAAGTTTGTTCTAGGACTTTCAAAATTGTAAACACAATCGTAATAAAATTTGGTGCAATGACCGGTGCCGAAAACTGCAAGGGGCCATCCGGAGCTAATAACCTTCGATAGTAAAATGGACAATAAACCCTTTTGTTGTGTTCATGCTGTCCCCACGTTCACTTTCAAGTGAAAGTGAAATCACTCGACAGTAATCCACATTGTGCTTTAACATAGACGAGTAGAGGATTATGTATAATTTTTGTATTTTTCTAGACAATTAGGTCAAATATTAAGCACCTATTTTTTCATTAATTTAGAACGAGAATCGAGTGCAGAGCATCCTCCATAAATATTGCTACTGTCTAAACATTCAGCCTGTATAAATATAATGTTACACTTCTGTTCTTGTTCATCACAAAAATACTACTAGATATATTTGGATAAAATTACTTTAGTTTTACTTCTTAGACTCTTGGCTCTTGATTAACAAAAATAAGATATTTCCATTTAATATAATGTTGTCAATTATAAGAAATGACAATTGTTATAAGCACTATATACTAAAGAAATTTAGTAAGTAAAGTGTGTTTTACTTTCTATATTTTTTTATATTTTTCCTTTTTGCACAAGAAATATTAACAAAATAATGAATGACGTAGAAGAATTGGCGGGCATTACTTAGTTTTTATGTATATTGAAAAGAGTTAATTACTCACCGAAACATCCTAAAATACCGAAACCCTGCAAGAAAACACATTTTTTTATATTACTTTTTATAGCTCTATTAGCAAAGATTTTTGTCAAAGGCACGTTTGACTATTTAAAACCGATTTATTTAAATATGAATGTATAGTTATTCGACGAGAATAATTAATAATCGTAGCAGTATCAGCTGCTTGACAACAAGCACAAAGTGCTAATGAACCTCGGTTTGGACTGTTACTTTGTTTGCAAACACGCGAAGCTCATGCTAAATAAATCATACATATAAGAACTCGTGAGATCCACATATATTCCAGCATGTGTGCCTCACTAGCTCAAACATAGATTTTGTATCCGTCAATACGGCTTAATTAAAATGGCCAAGAGAAAATAAGCCAAATAAGAGAAAAAAATGGAGTGTTAGTGTCATGGTCATGGCCGTTTGTTGTACGTGAATACGTCTCGTATATGCTAATTAGGATCCGGTCGCCCGTATTCACCTTTTTACGTTGCCGGCACTGCGTGACTCGGTCATATGGTGTTTTATTGGTACCATTCGATTGGTTTTATGATGCTTTTTCCAACCCTATACGATGTCTGTATGTGTTTGGCCGGCATTTTATGATCTTTGATATTTTTATTTTAACACCTTACACTAATGTTTGTAACATATAGTCGATAGACTCTGACAAGAGTTGACGATTGAAACTTGAACAAACGTCGTAGCTTCACCCAGTCGAAAGTTATACTAAATGGAAATCTCATAATGACCTCAGAATGACGGCGCTAATGTGTACCTACCCATGTGTATATGTGTGCACGTAAGTTGGGGTGATCGGTGTTGTGTATGTTAAATTAGGGAATCGAAATTGTCAGTGTCACTGTATTGCGCTAGCAGCGTGCTCGGGGGCTCCACTCCAGGGAATCAAATCTAGACTTAAGCCGTTGCCGAGGGGTTCGCGGCACGTGTGCGGTACCGAAATTTTCCGCCAGATTACGGCGGCGTGATCTGTGGTTTTGCGGGCAAGGGCGAGCACATGCTGTATTTGAAGACTCGGAGGGGTACTGATGGTTCACTGTGGTTATTTCATTGAGAAGATCGCATAAGATATTATGTGGCCGTCTTTTATAACGCGGGGCATTCGGTACGCTTCTGTAATTCGTTGTGGATATGACTGATGGGCTAACATCCAGACATCTTAAGTATTACATATGCCAATTATAGATTTTTATAAAAATATTTTAACTTCGTTTTGTATTAAATTCTTGAGTATATTCCGCGCAAGCTCGAAGTTACGGCTATATTCAGAGTGGCCAAAAAGATTGACGGGGATGGTACTTCGCTAATATTAATTCACAGTTGGACCTTTCTCGGTAATGCTAGTTTTTTGTAGCCTCAGATACTCTGTACATCGGTCCCCCATACTCCACGCCTCGCCACACGAATCACCCGTACTATTGCTTTATTCTTGATTAGGATACTTTGTAACATATTTTTTTTAATAATAATTACTTCCCTTTCAAGGACTTTAGAACGGCTGCACCTAGGTGGGTAATTTTATTTTTGTTGTGTTTACTATAGCCAGAACAAGACTTGTGTGAAAAAAAAAGTGATTGAGATAGAAGCCGATAAGGACGTTGTGAAAACTATTGGCAGAATTGACAGACTGATGTTCAGTTACCATTTTATTTTATTATACGGTAATGTACTGTGTAGAAAAAAAAACATAAAACCGGTACGAGTAGGCAGTAGACCATTAAAAGCAAAAAAGGGTTTTTGAAATTTTTTAAGATTTGCGTGTTGGTCTGGCGATGATTAGTGGACTGTATTACTAATTTGATGATGAGAGAGAATGTGAAGAAAGAAGCGATGTTGGGGTTGTTACTTCCCAAATGCTAACGAAATCGTGTTTGTGAATCAACGTGATAATAGGTGTAGGATAGAAAAGATAGGTACTCACGTGGTCCATATCGTTGCGGTATCCTCTTCTCCGATCTCTTTTAATCCGCGTAGGCGCGTGAATGTGTTCACAGGGCATGCGACGGCTTCAAATTATACGAGCGTGCGATACCGAGCGACAGAACGAACTCGATCGTTCACCGACTAATTGTAATATGGGTGGTTGGAGCGAGCTGGGGTGGAATAAGTGATGGGACGTTGACACATCGATTCACAAACACGATGTCGGCAATTAGGCGCAAATTCTTTAAGGCCTATATCAAAGTTCCACTAGACTTACCTTCTTAGAATGACCAAAGCCCTTGAAGAAGGTATTGTGTGCGGGCACAATGGCGACAAGCTGAAAATGAAGAAGTGTTCTATTGAGCGAATACGAAGCGATGATAGCTTAGTAATTAGCCTGTTAGGACTTCCTTCTGATCTTCATTTCGGGCTTTTGGTGAAGAGAAACATTGTGTTGAAGCCATGGTATGGTGGTAGGCCTTATTCTCGTCCATATTCTAAGTCTACCTCGCTGGCTACCACCCTCAAGTTGGAAATCTGTCACCAAGCGCCTGTTAGTGTATTTTTTTTTATATATCATAGAAAGCAAACGAACAGGTTGGTCACCTGATGTTAATCACCGCCGTCCATAGTCACTAGCAACACCAGGGGAGTTGCAAGTGCGATGCCAGCCTGTGTTCGGGAGAGAGGGGAGGAAGGGGGAGGAGGAGTGGGAGGGGAGGTGGATATCTGACGCTCTCACTAACCGAACGAAACGCAGCAAGCACTGTTACTTCACGTCGGTGTTTGTGGGTCGGTTGGTAGAACTCCGGGTGAGCCGGCCCATTCATACAGAAACTAGTAATAGCTTCAGCGTGGCTCTACCACCTACAAAGTGTGTTACAGCAGCTGCACTTACGAGATTGAGAGGGGTGTCTTGGTTTAGCGTGTTTACCATCTTATGCTACTTCCATACCACGCAAGTGCGTGTATTACCACGAAATTTGGTGTACAGTCATAGTAAATTTAGGTGTGGGAAGACATCGTTACGTTACGAACTATCGGACTGCGTGACGATAGACGCAGCATGCTAAATGGTCTTGCGGTTTTTACACATATGAAAGGGAATCAAAAAACGCTAATTTTGAGTTATTATTAAAATGATAAAGTAGTGAGAACATTATTGTGCGTTTTAATTGAAATTCAATTTGAGGTTAGTTTTTATTCCGGTAAGTATTTCAAGCTTCTTTCCGCAGATACGCGACTAGCATAATAGGCGTCGCTCTGACATTTGAAAGAGGAGAGTGGAAGAGAGATGCAAATCATAATTAGTGTAAGATACGAGCAGGAAAAAGAAAATTGCAAAATATTAAACAGAAAAAAGTAATATAAACCACTTACTAATGTAGTAAAGAACAGAATTTTGGTACACAGCGCCATGATGTCGATCAGTTCTAGCGACCTACAGAAGACTAATAAATAATACCAATCAATAACAGTTTTTATACTAAATAATCTTATTTATACAGTTGTTTAATAAGAATTTATTGAATACTAATTAATCTCTGCGACTTCGTTTCGTATTTTTGTAATAATATCTGGAGAATTATTTCTGACACGCCGCCATTTTGTTTTCGAAGTAAATTTCATGTCAAAAGGTTATCGACCTAAAAATCAAGGGAAACAAATATGGCGGGTGAGTAGACGTAGACCGTAATTTTAATTATATAATTAAATTTATTTTATACATATAGAAAGAATGTAAATCTAACGTGTCTGTACTTATTCGATTAATTGTTGTAGGTGTCTAGGAATATGTAAGTAATAAAATACATTTCAATCATTTTTAGGAATGTCTGTCGACACGCATCACTGCTATAGTACTGCGTTCACAATAAAACCTCACAAAAAATCATAAAGCATATCCTCGAGTAACATTCAGTCTTGGTTTCACTAAAATCGGTTCACTCTATCAAAACTTATTATAATTTTAATGACGACGCGACTTAAGTACGAGAGAAAAGTAGATATGGATTTAATACATTCAGATATTTTTATTAGTCATTATTTTTTTACATTAGGATTCACGTGGATGGAGTCGCGGGCACAGCTAGTTAATTTATATAATTCTATTAAAATTGGATCTTCTTCTTTTATTTTATTTTTGGCAACCACTCTTCTAGTAGACTATTACTGCCATTGTCAAGTGAGTGTCGATATTACAAGTTCCTGATATAATTTCAATGAATTAACAAGATGGTGGCCATCTTGTTAGAACTTTCCTGGGAGTTTTTTGGCAAGTCAGAATCCATGCTCCGTGGTATTATTTCCGATCCACTTCACTTGTGCTCAATAACCAAACTATATTACGTAAAGCACCACCAACATTACACAATATATAGCCAAATAACACAAGATTATAGATAAAATATAAAGACCACTACATGGCATGTCGAGATCACGCCAAAAACTCTAAAATTGGTTCATTTGAAATTTTACATTCAATAGTCGTTTTAATAAATAATGACACACAAATGTATCATCAAAACTTATATATATATCTTGTATTTATTAATTAATATACGATCGCAATATGTACATTATGAATAATTAATATTACGTATTGTTATTTAAAGAAAGTTGTTTTTATATATTTTATTTATTAAATGACGTAATCGAGTACAAATATATTGTTATTTAATACAAGTATTTAATATGTTATGGTGATGTATAGCGCGTTGTTTACACAGTATGTGTTGCATGTATGCTTAAATACTTAGTTGTAAATAACAATGTATACTAGGGCAAAACAAAGTCACTAATCACATCTAAAAAGGTTTATATGTGAACTAGCGGCTGCCCGCGACTTTGTTTTTATAAATTGCTACCTTTTTCTCACAGCCTTACTCCCGTTATAGTTGACCTATTCATGGAGGACAAAACTCTTTTTTCGCATGAAATGATCCCATGTCCTTTTCCGTTTGAAAATGTGTACGCATTATCCACAATTGTAAATAAATTAGCGGGCCCGGCAGACGTTGTCCCGCCCTGATTATAAAACAAAACCTGGACAAATTATATACCAAAACGTTCCTTGTGCATCACTTTATCCACTGGTGAAAACTGCATAAATATCCGTTCAGTAGTTTTTGAGTTTATCGCGAACAGACAGACAGACAGACGCGATAGGGGACTTTATTTTATACTATGTAATGATAAATTCAGTTCAGTATGAACGTTACTAATGATTGATGTATGCTATTTAAATTAATTATTTGTGACGCATATTGTACATAAATGTTATCTTTCTCCATTCTTCTTTCACATATGCTTTAACTATACAAAATATTACAGTTATTGGTGTAATTTGTTTTCTTTACGCAATAAGAAATAGATATAAAGCTATTTTATTACCAACTAGCTTCTGCTCGCGACTTCGACTTACTTTCGACTGGAATTGTTACCTTCGGCTCACGCTAACACGTAGACGAAGCTCGCAAAAGGATAAAAATAATTTTTGAAACATTCTTCAATGGTGCGCCACTCCGATTGGCCCTAGCGTGATCACTATCACATCAGCTTGTAAGAGACCCATTGAGCCATAGGCCTCTTCTTGAAGTAAGGTATGGGCATAATAATCACATTAATTACGCCAGCCTACGACGTATTGGTGATTGCAAACGCCGGGAAATATACATTTCTATATTGTTCCCACATATAGTAGTGCTACAAGACCATTTTTAAGGTTCGGGTTTCCTCACGATATCTCTTCGCCGTCAACCGATAATGTTACCAATTCAAATTAGTAAATAGATAGGAATTTGGAAAAAAAAATGGTATATATTGACATTCGAGCTTGCGGACATCAAATTGACATTCCACCGGTAACCACCACGACTGTTGAAGTGAATTTATCTTCACCTATTTATATACATACTAGCTTCTGCCCCCGCGACTTCGTCCGCGTGGAATAGTTGTTTTGGGCTAACGCTAACTTTAACTCGCGACTTCGTTTAGGTATAAGGTGAAAATAATTTCAATGGTACGTACGTTAACACCGATTTTGAAATATCCTTCATCGGTCCTCTGCTCCTATTGGATTTGATGATATATAACCTATAGCTTACCTTGATAAGTGAGCTATCTAACACTGAAGTAATGTTTCAAATCGGGGCTTTTTTGAGATTAGCGCGTTCAAGAAAACAAATTTTTAAGCTTCATAATATTAGTATAGATATAAATGCAGACGAAGTCACGGGCGGTCGCCAGTTTACATTTTGATTTGTACAGTTGCTGACAGACACAATTCGTTATGCGTCCATGGGTATATATATATATTGTGGCACGCTTTTAATATACACTAGTCGTTGATTATTCTATAATAATTACAAACGATTCAGATATACAATAACGGTATAATAAAATAATATATTTTTAAATACATTGTGTGTGTTGTACATTTTGTGTAGTCAACGTTTAAAAATCAAAATGCCTTCCGCACTCGTTTTCTTTATGGTAAGTTTGTTCATGAAATTTGTAATGACAATTACATTTATTTTTTAACCGACTTCGAAAAAGCAGGAGGTTACTACGTTCGGTTGTATGTTTTTTTTTATGTATGTAAATCGATATCTCCGTCAATTGTGAACCGATTTTAATGATTCTTTTTTTATTTGAATTGGTTATATTCAGAGGTGGTCCCATATAAATTTGAAGAAAATATTCAACCCTGCCTATTTTTTATTCGGGATTTTAGTATTTTTTATGACCAATATCCAAACAAACAGTTTCAAACAAAACGAAATTATTGATGTGGCTGAATGACAGATGGCGCTACGTCCGCCTCATCGAAACTTCTTCGACACATGCGTAAGTCATTCACTAACTAGGTATGTGTTTGAGCGAGTCCCTGAATTATTTGGCTTCACAATTGGAAACGGTGGGAGTGGCTATAACCCGATTATTATTATTATCTAGGTTTTTTTTTAAGATTTTTTGAGTTTGGAAATACAATTGGAACGGTAGGTAACCGATTTCATATAGATGAAGTTGCGCGGTTCAGCTATTAGTCTATAAGTGCTTATATTTTAAGTTTTATTGCATTTTGTCAGCTGCAAGCGGTATAAATCGATTATTATGTCTATAATATATATATATATATATATATATAACGTAACGTAACGTACGTACGTAACGTATATATATATATATATATATATATATATATATATATATATATGTATATAAATCGATCATTTTCACTAAATAGAGTATATCTAACCTCTCGAGTGATACTTATATTTCAGAGTGACTATTTCATCACAGATTATCGTAATTTTGACGATCAGTATAATCGTAAATAATGAATATTTTATTTTATATAATTTAATGTATTTTTTACATAGATTAAACAGAAATGTTATATTTTGTACTCCCTTTTTAGTATCTTTAAAAGGAGTACATACTCTTTTTTCATTCATTATTCGTTATTATTTTAATAATCATATTATAATTAATTATTTGTGTAGGTAGCAGAATTATTGAGTTTTTTTTTGTATAGTGTGTACAGATTTTCTTAGGTAATAGACTTAATTAGTATTACGAATAGAGACTTTATATGGGTTCAACCCGTCTATTATCTATACTATAATAAAACTGTAGCAAGGTCAAATCTGTACATTAAATATTTTTTGAAAATTTTTATCGGGGTAGACTTTGTTATCGATATAGAAGCCAAAAATAATCTTTTTACAATTTTTGTCTGTCTGTCTGTCTGTCTGTCTGTCTGTCTGTCCCTGTGAACACGCATCACTCTGAAAGTACTGAACCGATTTTGACGAAACTTGGCACAGTGATAACTAATATTACGAGATTACATCTAGGATACTTTTTATCTCATAAAACGCAAGGGATTCTCCAGGATAACGGACGAAAGTCAAAAATTTGTAGTTAATGAAATTTTTGACGGATTTTGGTAAATTTTCATTGTGCTATATATAGCAGACAGATTAGCTAAAAAGATAAGCTATATTTCCCTAAGCTACTTTAAAAAAAATACCAAAAAAAAAGATCGCCGGGATTCGAACTGTCGGCTCCGGCGGACCATATAATGTCCAGTACGTTATAACTGAGCTACGGCTATGTGAAATTACTATGCGTAATTATTAACCACATATGGAAAAAAATATGTTTAAACGAAACTGTCACTTATATGTTGTTACATTTATTTTATTGTATAAAAAATGTTTGCTAAACAAAGGTGACAAGATTTTTTCCTAAAACATAAACCTAGATAATAGTTACATTGCATTGTAGAAGATGAATCTCAACTAGAGTTCTATCAGTAGTACGTGTGTTGTTTCGATATTTGATAAAATTAGTTTTCTAAATGTTGTTGAGTCTTGAAGTAGTTGGGTTCAGGTTTGTGAATCTAAGATTAAAATAAATCAGTTGAGGTGTTTGCAGTTACCATATTATATTGTATTTATACTAATATTATAATGAGAGGTAAAGTTTTGTATTCGAGGAATGCTTGGTACCTACTACTGATCCGATTTCAAAAATTCTTTCACTGTTAGATAGGTATATTATCCCAAGTTGAGTATCTCAGTAAAAAAGGTGGTTTATATGTTAAAACTAAAATAAATGTGACCAAATTAAAATTGAATGTAGATTTCACGTATACTTTACAAATTCTTATAAAACAAACAACTAAAACAAAATGGAAATTTGATGTAGATAAAGTTCAATTTTTACAGTATGTTAAGTGATGAAGTTACAAGGGGTACTGGGAAGACATTTATCGGCAATATATGTAAGTTAGTTTTGATCTTAAATTTACAATAATAGGTCGAGGACGAGACTCAACAGGCCCAGAGGGGTCCGTGGCGATAATATGTCGACCACCAGCTCGATCCGCGCTGACTATGTCACGATCCTCCAAGCATACATTCAATTTGGTGGCGATGAGTTTCACTGTATGAGTTAGATTCTCCCCGTTGCTCTCAGGTATATTAGTGAGTTCAATATCATTGCCAAGCAGTTCTTGATCCCGGTCATTAATGTCGCGTTTAAGTTGCGTGACGACCTCATCGATATTTGACTTGGCAGTGGTCCGATTGAATGTTTGTTCCAGATCGTCTAGCCTCTTCTCCATCTTATCCATGCGTCCAATGAGAGACCTTATCTCTGCAATCTCATCTCGAAAAGCACGAAATTCACTCAGGGCAGTGCGGATCTCGTCCCTAATTTGACGCAGTTCGTGTTCAAATTCACTGACTGTTTCTGGAACATTTCGCATGACATTACCTGAAGAGATTACTACATTAGATGTGCTGTCTTTTGTTACCCTCTTCTTACATTCGTAACATAGCCAGGAGGAAGCAATTACTCCACTCTGTGGCAAGGCCACACATAGGCGATGAAAGTGAATGCTACACTTTACACATTTTGCGCCATCTGTTGGTGACATATATTTACTACAACTACCACATTTTACACCTGGCGGAATTGACTATTGTAGCCAAAATTGTTGGTAGCTATTTTTGTATTTGATTTTTATTTCCTTGTTCGTTGTCAGTTCTATAAGTTCTTCTTCCAACTGGGGTGATATTGCTATGTTGACATTTGAAAAAGGATCTAACACCCAGTCTGGTATTTCCAATTTCAAAATGTCCTGGAATTTTTCAATGAAATCACTGTGAAGATTTTCCAAATGTTGGCAGTAAACGATCAAGTCGTCGTTGTTGTAGGATACTGATAAATTGGGAAAATTATGGAACTCACGTCTGCCGATATTCTTTTTGTGTAAGAGCAGCTTGGCTACGAAAGCAGCGACGACATTTTTTGTTTTTATTAAGTTCAAGTCATCGCCTTGAAGTAGGAGATTCATTTTTTTTTTTTATATTATAGGAGGCAAACGAACAGACAGGTCACCCGATGGTAAGTGATCACCGCCGTCCATAGACACTAGCAACACCAGGGGTGTCACAAGTGCGTTGCCGGCCTTTTATAGAAGTATACGCTCGTTTCTTGAAGGTTTGCATTTCATAATTGTTTGGAAATACCGCCGCTGGGAGTCGATTCCACAAGGTTGAAGTACGAGGCAGAAACGACCTTGAAAACCTCACCGTGGAAGACCTCCACTCATCCAGGTGGTGTGGATGAAATTTTAGTTTTTGGCGGGTAGTACGATGGTGGAAATTAGCGGCAGGTATAAGTCCAAACAACTCCTCTGAACACTCCCCGTGGTAAATGCGATAAAGAACGCAAAGAGACGCGATGTCCCGACGCAGTGCCAATGAGTCGAGCCGATCGGATATTACCTCGTCGCCGACGATTCGAGCCGCTCTACGCTGAATGCGGTCAAACGGAAGCAGCTGATATTGAGGCGCTCCAGCCCAAAGGTGAGAACAGTATTCCATGTGTGGGCGGACTTGCGCTTTATAAAGTAGTGAACGATGTTCAGGTGTGAAATACTGTCTTGCCCTATTAAGGACACCTAGTTTTTTGGAGGCCAACAATGCTTTGCTTTCCAAATGACCGCCAAACTGAACGTTGCTCGATATGTCAACGCCGAGGATACCAATACTGGGCTTGGCGACTAAGGGGACTCCCTGAAAGCTAGGCACTATGTCAAACTTTGCCTTTTTCGCGGTAAAGGCGCAAACTTGTGTCTTTGTGGGGTTAAAAAGGACCAAGTTTTGTCTACCCCAATGCGAGACGTGTTCAAGTGACGTCTCCATTTGAGACACAAGTTGATTCCGGCACTCACCAACGCGTTCCCGGGAAATATTAGCATGGCCAGTGTATAGAGCATCCCCTGTGCTATCGTCTGCATAGCAATGAATGTTGCTTATTTGCAACATATCGTTGATATACAGAAGAAAGAGAGTAGGGGATAGTACACAGCCTTGTGGGACACCAGCATTCACAGGCTTCAAATCGGAGCATGCACCGTCGACTACGACTTTTATGCTTCGGCCCGTGAGGAAGCTAGACACCCAATTGCATAAATTCCCAGGAAGTCCAAAGGAAGTAAGCTTCGAGAGAAGCGCTTTGTGCCAAACTCGATCAAAAGCCTTCGCTACGTCTAAACTTATGGCTATAGCCTCACCCTTGCTTTCGACTGCCTCCGCCCATCGATGTGTCAGGAAGGCTAAAAGGTCACCAGCTGAGCGAAGTTGGCGAAAGCCATATTGACGGTCGCTAATAAGCTGGTTCTCCTCTAGGTACTTCAAGAGCTGGCAGTTAATAATGGACTCCATTATTTTGGAAAGCAAGGAAGTGATGGCGATTGGCCGATAGTTCGACGGCTCTGAGCGGTCACCTTTTTTTGGGATCGGGTGCACAGTAGCAGACTTCCAAGATACTGGCACTACGCCTGTACAATAGGAGTACCGAAAAAGACGCGCAAGAACTGGAGCCAGTTCCGGAGCACAAGTCCTTAGCACAATTGCGGGAATTCCGTCGGGTCCACTCGACTTCCTGATGTCTGAGGAGAAGAGCTTTTTGCGTATATGTTTCTGCAAAAACTGCACATTGGGCATGCAGCTTTTGCAACGCGCTATGTTCGGTGGAGACTTCCCCTTGTCATCTAGAGTCGAGTAATAAGCATTAAGCAATTAAATTAAATACCTTTATCATTAAGCAATGTATAAAGGTCTGTCAGGTTTGCGCTATTATTCTTTGATGTGATGAGGTTTTCGCGCAATTCTGTGTCTTTGTTTTCCAAGAACTCTATGTCAGAGTCAAACAGATTGTAAAAACGAGTCAGACAATTTCCTTTTGTTAGCCAACGCACTTCTGTGTGAAAGATCAATCTGTTGAAATCTTCATCATTATTAACACAAAACTGATTAAATAATCTGTCATTTAAAGAGTTGTTTCGGATTTTATTGACTGCTCTGGTGACATGTTGCAATGATTGAAATAGTCGTTCACTTATATTTCTAGCAACAAAATGTTGTCGATGTATAACGCAATGTACAGCAAGCACATCAGAAATTTTGTTTTTTATATAATATGAATATATTATATAGTGTTATTAGTATTAGTAATTACATATATTATATGTAATTATATAATATAATATGAAGCCTTTTTGATACTCCGTTATAGCTGTAGCAGCTGATATAATATTCTTCAACGGAATTCCTTTTTCATCACAAAACTTTTCCAGTGTTTTAAATACGGTTTCTCCTTTCGTGTCTGTCTCTAAATTTCTAGCAAATAAAAGTTCTTGACATATTTTTTCATCTATCTATACATATAATAAAAATGAAGTGACTGTATGTAATATCAAAATACAATTTTTTTACTGATTGGGTACGAAAGTATACACGCTACTGATAACAAAAATGTAATTTTGAAAATTTTTGTTGGTCTGTCTCTTTGTTCCGGGTAATCTCCAAAACGGCTGGACTGATTTTGACGGGAATTTCACTGGCAGATAGCTGAAATTACAGCGGGTTACTTAGGGTACTCTAAATTAAACTAGCTATTAACCGCGGCTTCGTCTGCAATGCTACCTCCAATCGGTTTTCAAAACTAAAAATCGATCTAACCGTTTTGGAGATAGCACTGTCGGCGTAGCCACGGTTAATAGCTAGTCTAAATTAAAATAGACTTTTATTAAATACTTTCGTACCCAGTCAGTAAAAAAAAGTATTTTGATATTACATACACACACTTCAATTTTATTATATGTAGTTATGCGGTCGCCAGGACAAGTGATAACAATGCGCTCTCACGAAAATGCTGTGTAAGCAGCATAATTCTCACTAGCGTTCGTGTAACTCGTGGGAACAATTAGTTAACATGTTTAATTAAGTAGAATAAGGATTCATTCGTTCTGGGCATCTGCTTCTGATCAGAACAATCATTTAAAGTAGTATTAATTAATCTAATGCTGATACACAAGAAGTAGACAAGCTTAAGGAAAAAAAGGCTTATAAACCTCCCCCTATCGTCTTATATGGTATTGAGAATGTGAACAAACTTACTGAATACTTAGAGACAGTAGCCACAAGAGAAACATTTACATATAAGATTATAAACAAAAACCAAATAAGAATTATGAGTGAAGATACAGAAGTCTACAAAAAGTTAATATCAGCTATTAGAGAGAAAGGTCTTATTGGCCATACCTTTAATAGAAAAGACAAAAGAAACTGTAGACTTGTTGTTAAGAACCTACACCACACAACACCACATCAAGATATCAAAGCTGCATTTGAAGAAACAGGGAACCTTGTGATTGGGGAAATCATCAATGCCAGATATGGACCAAACAAAAAGCCTACTACAACATTCTTTGTAAATCTCCAATCAGGACCTAATAACAAAGCTGCTAAGCAAATAAGATATATCTACCACCAAGCTGTCACTATAGAAGACCCAAAAAAAAGGAACACCATTGTCCAATGTCAAAGATGTCAACAGTATGGACACACCAAAAATTACTGTATGAGGCCAGCTCGCTGTCTTAAATGTGCAGAATCACATTTGACCAAAAACTGTCCAAAGGTAGATCGCTCCACTCCAGCTACATGTGCTCTCTGTCATGGCCCTCATCCTTCAAACTATAAAGGCTGTGAGGTTTATATAGAGATTCTGGCTAGAAAAACACAAAAGCGTACCTCTCTAAGAGAGGAAAGAAATCCATCTCAACTTCCCATCTTTGAACATGGTAAACAAAAAGAACTGAACACGAACCATAGCCACAGAAATATTCAAACTAGGAAACAATACAGTGAAGCACTTAAAAATAAACTGTTAGACCAATCTTCCAAATCTGAAACTGAGCTAGAAACCCATCAACAAATATCTTACACAGGAATAGAGGAAATATTCATCAAACAATCCCAAAAAATAGATATTATCTTGCAACAAATGAGTAGCATGTTGGCGCTCTTGACAACTCTGGTCAATAAATTGTCATCGAACTAAATAAACTAAAAATAGCCACTTGGAACACAAACGGCTTGACTCCCAACAAAACTGAGGTTGAAACTCTATTAAAAATCCATGACTTAGATATTCTACTTGTATCTGAGACTCACTTCACTAACAGGAGTCTTATAAACATAAGAAATTATAATATATACATGACAAACCATCCAGATGGCACTGCACACGGTGGAACAGCTCTCTCAATTAGATCCTCAATTGAACATTATGAGCTACCTCAGTTCCAAACAGACCATATCCAAGCTACCACGATAAATATCTCGGATAGAAATGGCAATTTCAATGTCTCATCTGTATATTGTCCTCCAAAGCACAGAATCACAGAGGAAAACTTCAGTGCTTACATCAAAAGTCTAGGCCCTCGTTTCATAGCCGGTGGAGACTGGAACTCGAAGCATCTGCACTGGGGCTCTAGACTAATTACTACACGAGGCAGGGAACTTAAAAAGTGTGTTGATAGGCACCATCTTACAACAATTGCAACGCCCGAGCCTACCCACTGGCCGACCGACCCAAGTAAATTGCCAGATGTCTTGGATTTCTTCTTAATGAAGGGACTCTCTAGACTATTCTACCAAATTGACTCTTGCCTAGATGGATCCTCAAACCACATTCCTGTTATACTTACAATCAGTGCCAATGTCTTGAAGAATCAGAGTAAACCAAGGCTATATAATAATAAGACAAACTGGAATCTATTTCGATCTCTGGTTGAGGACTCCTTGGAGTTACAGATCTCTCTAAAAAATGAGGATGAAATTGATAATGCAGTCCTAGAGCTTACAGTTGCAGTCCAGAAAGCTTGTTGGAATAGTACAGAGGAGATTAAAACTAAGAATGTAAGACAGACTTGTGTACCACACAAAATTAAAGAAATAATCGTGGAGAAAAGGAGGCTACGCAGAGTATGGCACTCGAGCCGGCATCCCCATGACAAAAGGACATACAATAATTATAGTAAAATTCTGAAACAAACAATAAAAGAAATGGAAAATGCCATAGTTGAGTCAAACCTGTTGTCGCTAACTGCTGCTGCAAACACAGACTACTCCCTCTGGAAGGCATGCAAAAGTAGGAACCAGCCAATAAACCCAAAGCCACCTATACGACTAGAAGGAAACAAGTGGGCCAGAACTAAACAGGAAAAGTCAATAGCCTTTGCTGATCACCTTGCCAAGATATTTGTTCCTAACGAAGCTACTACTGGCCTTAATGAAGTTGACTTAGACCAGATCCTTCAGCAAGACTTCCAACTTGATCTTCCTATAAAAGTAGTCACACCAGGAGAAGTCACAAGAACCATCAGCCAACTAGGTAATAAGAAAGCACCAGGATTTGACCTCATAGACAAAAAGGTCCTGTCAGAGTTTCCACGTAAAGCAATAGTATATCTGACTACTCTCTTTAATTGTATTATCAGAACATCTTGCTTCCCTTCACTATGGAAAGTCTCACAAGTAATCATGGTCCATAAACCTGGAAAGCCCGCACATGAACTATCATCCTACAGGCCAATAAGCTTACTTCCCATAATGTCTAAGGTTTTAGAAAAGATATTACTTCGACGACTCTCACATGCTATGTATGAAAACTCTGTAACCCCAGACCACCAATTTGGGTTCAGACCTGAGCATGGCACCACTGAACAGATACACAGAGTGTGCAAACATATCAGTAATAGCTTAGAGAAGAAAGAATATTGCTCTTCGGCGTTCCTCGATGTTCAAATGGCCTTTGACCGAGTTTGGCATAAGGGATTACTTTATAAAATTAAGCTACTGCTACCTCATAGCTTCTACCAAATATTTGAATCATATCTCAACAATAGGATATTCCAAGTTAGAGAAGATGACTGCTCATCAGGTTTTCATGAGATACTTGCTGGTGTGCCACAAGGCTCCGTACTCGGCCCAGTTTTGTATACCATATACACTTCTGATCTGCCACTAACACCTGGAGTTACAATCGCTACCTATGCAGATGACACGGCGATATTAGCCTCTTGTACAAACCCTGCAGGTGCTACTGCGAAACTTCAGCAAAGCCTCAATGAAATAAGCAACTGGTTCGATAAATGGCGTATTAAAGTGAGTGCTAATAAATCAGTGCAAGCCACCTTCACCCTGCGTAGAGAAACATGTCCTCCTGTTAACCTTAGTGGTAGAGAGTTACCTCAGTGTGATACAGTCAAATACCTTGGGCTACACTTGGATCGCCGGTTGACATGGCAGAAACATATAGAAACAAAACGTAAAGAGGTCAATCTCAAATACAAGGGCCTGTACTGGCTTCTCGGAAGAAACTCAAAGCTGTCACTTGACAACAAGCTCTTAATCTACAAGGCTGTTATAAAACCAATCTGGACCTATGGGATTCAGTTGTGGGGAGCCTGCTGCGAATCCAACATAAACAAAATTCAAAGGACACAAAACTATATCCTTAAGCAAATAAGCAATGCTCCCTGGTTCATTAGAAACAGTGAAGTACACAATTACCTGAACATGCCAAAAGTAAAGGACGAAATTAAGGCACTTGCAAATAAATACAAGACAAGACTTATAAACCATCCTAATCAGTTGGCTGTGCAGCTCACATTGCCTGACTGTGTGAATCGCCTGAAACGGCGCAGAACCCTGGATCTCGGCGGCGCTGAATGAGCCAATATATTAATATGGAAGATATTCCTATTGGGGAATATCTCCTCATGCACGATAATCATTCAACTCATCTGCTCATAGTCGGAAGGACTGATCGCATGATATGAAAAAAAAAAAAAAAAAAAAAAAAAGTAGTATTAATCAAATCAACTTTTGTATTTAATTAAATAATAAAATATTTTTTTTTTAATAAAAATCGTTCCCGTAAACTTGACTGGCGCAGCCGGTAGGATCGCGCTGTCGTACGTCGCGCTACGTGAAAATATTGTAATTAAATAGTGCGTGTTCACGATTGATTGCGCGGCATTGCGCGATCCTCGAACCAAAGAAAATTCGTCAAGCATTACAAGGACAAAGGGAGAGCATGCCGATTGGCTGGTGAGTGAATTTTTCGCCATCCTATTTGACATCCCTTCTATATTATTTTGCTATAGTGGAATCGAACCTTTTCCTTATAGTTATCTGGTTTACCTCTAAATTGGTAGGTCAGTGTTAGAATAAGTGCTATATTTTATGAGTAAGAATTTTGAAAAGTGAAATTTATATTTGTGAAAAATAAACTACTTTATTACTTCTATTATTAGTAAGATTTAATATAATACAAAAATGACGACAACACTTAAGGTTATTCTGAACGAAATGTTTAAATTAATACCAATATTCAACGGCGATAAAAGACATTTAAATCTATTCCTAAGAAAATGTGAATACATTATCGAGAGTTATAAAGGGAGCATTGAGCAAAATTTATACGTTATGCACACAATCACAAGTATGCTCGCTGACGAGGCCGCATCATTAGTAAGTGAAAGAGAGGATATAACAACTTGGGCAGAATTCAAAGAACTATTGATCCAACATTTTGGTGATCCTTGAGCCGAGGAGTGTATAGCGATAGAGCTAGAAAGCTGTAAAATTAAACAAGGTGAAAAATACACAGAATTTTGCAATAGGATCCAATCGGTTAGGGTAGTCCTAATATCAAAAGTAAACGAGTTGCGCGATTGTGAAATTAAAAAGGCCAAAACTATAATCTATAATAACATGGCTCTCAACGTTTTTCTATACAATCTTCCAGAAAACCTCATCCGAATAGTAAGACTAAAGGCTCCGAAAACATTAGAAGCCGCCTTACAGCGCGTGTTAGAAGAAGTTAACTTCTTCGAGCAGTACGATTCTAAAAATAAAATTAATAGGGTACAGACAGGCCCACCGGTACCTTTCAAATTCAACACCTTTAACACAATTCAGCATCCCCACCATGGGTAGCATGCCTAGCTTAGCTCGCCCACCATTACAGTTCGGTGGATTCAAACCACCTATGCCAACACAAAACCCACCTCAATTTAAATTTGGAATCCCAAATAATCAGGTCAGGCTACCACAATTCACACAAAAACCTAGTATTCAGCCGCAGTTCGGATATAGACCGCAGTTAGGTCTACTGCCAGGTAACATGCAGCAAAAAATGATGCAACCGCAACAGGTTTTGTTTGCGTAAAAACCGCCCCAGCGACATTTCAAAGGACTATGGACAACATACTAAGAGGACTTCAAGGCCATCATTGTTTAGTGTACATGGATGATATAATAGTATATAGCCCTAGTCTACAAGAACACATTGACGATTTACGAGCTGTATTTGACCGTCTGAGAACAACAAATCTAAAGGTACAGTTAGACAAATCGGAATTTTTACGAAAGGAAGTTTTATATCTAGGGCATACTATTACGGACCAAGGCTTGAAGCCTAACGACGCCAAAATTCAAGCAGTATTAGACTACCCATTACCGCAGACAGTGACGGAAATAAAAAGCTTTTTAGGACTTATTGGATACTATAGGCGTTTCATTAAGGATTTTGCTAAGGTGACACAACCTTTGACTTCATGCTTAAAGAAACGACATAAAATTGTAATCGACCAAAACTATATCAATGCTTTTGAACGTTGTAAGGAACTACTGACAAACGCACCTCTCCTACAATACCCCAACCCGTCAAAACCATATATACTGAAAACTGACGCCTCTTTAGTAGCATTAGGAGCTGTGCTATCCCAAGGTACTATTGGAAGCGACAAACCCATCGCTTATGCAAGTAGAACCTTGAGTGATACCGAGACACGCTATAGCACTATAGAACGCGAACTCTTAGCTATAGTATGGGCAGTAAAACATTTTAGGCCTTACCTTTACGGTAATACATTTACCATCTTTACCGACCACAGACCTTTAGCCTGGTTATATTCCTTAAAGGAGCCATACAGTAAGTTAACGCGTTGGCGACTACGGCTACAGGAATACGACTTCAAGATAATCTATAAAAACGGAAAGCAAAACACAAATGCAGATGCCTTGTCTAGAATAAAACGAAATGCAATAAATGACTCTGACGACATTTCAATGAAGGTAAACGTAGACGAAGACGAAAGACAGAAAATCCAAGAGCATCTGAAGGAACTTGAAGATAGGGTAGATAGGTTAGCCGCGAGAAAGCACAAAGAAGACGTTATATCAATATCTGCTACGTGTGATACCATAGTACTTAGCGATACATCTGAACTAGATCATACTTACTCCTTACTGCCGTCGTCGGATAACACGGAAACGGTACATTCAGCAGTAGACATGGAAAATA
The DNA here is from genome assembly GCA_036509395.1 of Antheraea yamamai. NCBI lineage: Eukaryota > Metazoa > Arthropoda > Insecta > Lepidoptera > Saturniidae > Antheraea > Antheraea yamamai. Next base: position 6,790,694 of record AP028452.1, on the reverse strand, counting down.
GAGGTATACCCATCCTAAATGAAGCTATCGACACTAAACCTAATCAAATTTTGGTCTTTACTTGATTTAGAAATCATATACAAGTTCAAGATATGTCACGAGACAAACAAAAGGTTCTCGAAGTCTTCTTGCCCGTAAATAATGAACAACATAGGAAAGAGTTCAACCACGTAATTATTAAACTTTTTAGGGAAGGTATGGTTGAATTCTATGAATGTACGGAGAGAGTTGTGTATGTAGACGATGAAAATGAACAAAAAGCAGTCGTCCTTAAATATCTCGAGGGAAAAACATGCCATCGAGGAATTAAAGAAACAATGGTAAGAATCAGGAGAAGTTACTATTGGGATAACATGCAGGAACTAGTATCAGCAGTTATAAATGTGTGTGAAGCATGTAAAAAAATGAAATACGATAGGAAACCATTAAAACCTATATTACAATTAACACAGACACAAGATGCCCCCTTCCAATAAATTTTTATAGACATTTTTAGTATCGAAGGTCGACAATATTTAACCATTGTCGATGCCTTTAGCAAACTTGCTCAAGCAATAGAGATCAATAATAAATCCACTGCAGAAGTAGTTCGCGCTTTGATTAAATACTTCTCCATGTATGGTATATCTAGAAAAATAAGTAGTGATCTCGGTACCGAATTCAATAACGAACTAATGAGAGAACTAACATCGATGTACAAAATTGAACTTCACATTTGCACTTCTCATAACCCAAATTCCAGAGATATAGTAGAGCGGTTCCATTCAACGCTAATAGAAATATATAGATTGGCCAAATACGAACAAAAGTGTACGGATACGGCATCGGTTATGACATACGCAATAACGGCCTACAATAATACTATACATTCAACCACTGATTTAACACCATTCGAGGTCGTATTCGGTCACACAGACTCTAATAAAGTGTTCGACGGTTAATTCGAAAAATGTTACATGCAACAGTTAATGAAAGATCACGCTAAACGCACTAAAGGTCTATACCAGTTCATATCTGACAAAATACTTAGGAGGAAAGAAAACATCAAAGAAAAACAGTTAGGTGAGAATATAGAACTAAGTGAGGGTGACACGGTGTTTATTAAAGACGTTAACACAAGAAAAAGTAAAGATAAGGCTAGGTACAAAAAGGCCAAGGTAAAAGGAAAAGCACATAGAAACGTAGTTCCAGTTGAAATAGGTAAAAGAGAAACCAAGGTAGCATTAAAAAACGTTAAACGTCCTCAACAGGTGGCGCGTGATCGTAATGATCCTCCTTCCCCTGAGCCAGGGCCTTCAACTTCAAAAACTTGAAAGAAATCCTGGAATCTTACCCGTTAAAGAAGGGCCAGCGTATAAACAGGAAGATAAGTGGCTTATAGTAAAGAGATTTGACTTAGACATTTTAGAGAATGATTTCGAGTTAAATACACAACAATTTTAAGATTTTATAAACATAGTAGGGACAAACAAACCATTTATATACGAATTCCTAGGCATAAAAACACAAGTAGAATATTGAAACAATATCACAAACTCCAAACTTCGACAATTGATTCCGTCGCACAGAATAAAAAGGGGCCTCATCAATCCTCTTGGATCATTAATTAAATCTTTTTCAAGAAACCTTTGCGGGGTGGTAGGGTGTCTGTACCCGACTGGATCGCGACCACCGTACACCAGGTGGAACACCCACCATAGTGGCACGTTTGGGCGTGTCGCGTTCCGGGATCAGCCGGTGTATATCCAGCAACCGGGAGGGGGGGGCCTGTCCCTGACTGGGTCGCTTTCAGGCCGGCATAACAACGGCGACCGGCGATGGATAGTATGTCTTTCGGTGGTCGCCATTGTTTTTGGATTGTACTGTGCTTACCATCAGGCACAGTACAGTCACTTTGCCGAGCTACAATAAAAAAAAAAAAAAAACCTAGATTACCAAGATGCGATTCGTTATGATAAAGAAATTTCTATGATTGTTTCTAAGGAAATTGCATTAGATAAAAAGATAACTGTAGTCACTCAAATGTTGGACAATTCTGTGAATAATACCGAGACTTTTAACGATAATATGGCAATTTTAGACAAAAGGCTAAAAAGAATTGAGGAGGTCATAAAAGCAGAAAATAATAAGGAAAATAATTGCCTATATTTCACTTACGTTATTAATACATTTGATACCTTTATGAGCACTTTTAGAACCACATACATAATGTTAAATGAAATAGAAACAGCATTAGCCTTTACTAAGGTTTCCGTATTACATCAATCAATTGTTAATCCAACCGAACTATTAGACATTCTAAAATCAATTAAGCAGGTCCATAACTTAATGTACGAAGTAAACGAAACAAATCTAATTAAATTCGAAAGAGTTATTAAAGTAAATGCTTATGTAAAGGAAAACCAGATAACATTTATTTTAGAAGTACCATTAACTGATAAAAATATTTTTGATTACATAAAAATATATTCCCTGCCTATTTAAAAACTTTCTATTAATAAAACTATCGTAGTCTTTCCCGAATTTCCCTACCTTTTGGTGAAAAATACTAAATACCTGTCCGTTATAAAGCCTTGTGAGAAAATAGATGCAGACATGTTCCTGTGTACAGATGACAACATAATAACCCCGAGAATCCCTACATATGCGGAGCTACTCTTGGAATTTCAGGCGGACTTGATTCATTACACACCGTATGCTGTTGAAGTGGAAGATGTTAAGATCCAAAGGATTAGCCTGGAAAGCTGGATCGTATTCACGCGAAAACCAACCAAATTATCAGAACGGTGTAATAGTAATAATATCAGAAAACTACTTAATGGCACATACATAATTACAACGTCAGAAGATTGTACGCTATTCATCAATGAGCAGGAACTGAAGTATCAACGTACCTATGCAAAAAGTATTCAATATAAGATTATACCAATTACTGCATTACCAGAACTAAGGATAGAGAATACAACATATCTATCATCGGTTAATATCAAAAACATCAACTTGGAAGAAATGAAACATTATTCGCGTATCCTAAAGTTAAAAGAAAGTGTTTAGTGAAGGTCTCTATAGTGGAAGTGAAAATGTTAATTTAGTGAAATCCGTCATCGATACGGAAAGTGTCAGCGTAATGACTGTTATTCTCTATATTCTCTTAGTTGTAAGCCTTATTAGTCTATTTTTATATTACTATCGTGATAAGTTCACGCGAAATCATCGGAACCAGATCAATATCTCATTGGAACCCTATAATTTCGCGCTTGGTGAGGGAGGAGTTATGCGGTCGCCAGGACAAGTGATAACAACGCGCTCTCACGAAAATGCTGTGTAAGCAGCATCATTCTCACTAGCGTTCGTGTAACTCGTGGGAACAATTAGTTAACATGTTTAATTAAGTAGAATAAGGATTCATTCGTTCTGGGCATCTACGTCTGATCAGAACAATAATTTAAAGTAGTATTAATCAAATCAACTTTTCTAATTAATTAAATATTTTTTTTTTTAATAAAAATCGCTCCCATAAACTTGACTATGTATAGATTATAATGTCAAATTTTAAATAATAAGCTGATAATTATTTATCTAATTAAAAATAAACAATGAGTTGAAATCTTGCAAAATTTCCTGCAGACAAAATCGCGGGTAACAGCTAATCTAAAATAGAATAACCTCAATTATTTTATATAAGGCTCGCTATCTACCAGTGAAAGCCCCGTAAAAACCGGTCTAACCGTTTTGGTGATAGCACAGAGGGCGAAGCCACGGTTAACAGCTAGTCTAAATTAACATAAATTAAATAACTTTTTATAAGGTCTACTATCTGTTAATGAAAGTCCCGTAAAAATAGGTCGAACCGTTTCGAAGATAGCATTGCGGGCGAAGCCACGGTTAACAGCTAGTCTAAATTAAAAAAGACTTCTTATGATGTCTTCTATCTGCCGGTGAAAATTCCGTGAAAATCGATCCAACCGTTTCGGAGTTAGCATTGCGGACGAAGCCGCAGTTAATAGCTAGTCTAATTTAAAGTAGCCTAAGTAACCCGCTGTAATTTCAGCTATCTGGCAGTGAAATTCTTGTTAAAATCGGTCCAGCCGTTTCGGAGATTACCCGGAACAAACAGACAGACAGACCGACAAAAATGTTAAAAATTGCATTTTTGTTATCAGTAGCGTGTATACTTTCATACCCAATCAGTTTTTTTTATATTTTGATATTACATACATACACCTCATTTTTATTATATGTATAGATAGATAGAAGATGAATCTAACGTCTTATTACTTTCATTTTTTACAGTTGATGGCAGGCAGTCTAATTCAGAAGATATACCAAAGTATTATAGATTATTATATGTCAGACAATTTGAGGTACCTTCAACAATTACACCGGTAAAGAAAATATTTTTTTTTCCAATAAACCATAAATTTGTTGAAAGAATTGCATAACGAATGGCAATAATTCATATATCAATTGCTAACTTTATAGTACAGCAATTTATAGTACAGACAAGGGTTTTTACTCTTTGTTAGTTCAAACGGTTTAGGAATGAGATCAGCATCTTGTTCCACGTCATATTTGCAATTTCAAAGTCCGATATATCTACAGTTTTGTATTGTTCCCAGATACACGTGTACAACAGGACCACTCCTCAGGTTTAAGTTTCCTCACAATGATTTCCTTCACCGTCAGCTGATAGTGTTATCAATTTACATCAGTAAATATACGCGAATTCCGAAGGATTCGTTGGTACATGCCGGGGTGCGAACCTGCGGCCATCAGATTGATATTCCACCGTTCCAACCACTCGACTACCACAACTGTTTGGGAATACAATACTCTGCTAAGATGAAAAATCTAACTTTCAAGAATTGTGTAAACAAAGCGATTAGAAGAATATTAGCTTCTATGTGCTCGCTTCTTCAGAGGCATGCGTAATAAATTATCTGTGTGTAACGAAATCAATTGGGCACATTATGAAAAAAAAATATTGATACAATTATCACCATCTATATCATGTAATAAGACTATTTAGGTACATAAAAAAAGAGAAATAAATATTGTTATATATTTAAAATATCGGATAGGATTCTAAATAAATGCTAACATTCATAATAATAAAATAGTTTTAAATATTAATATTTAATCAAGTACTGAACCATAAGAAAAAAATAGAAGTGTTCTATTAACGACTAAGGAACCCTGACAAAAGGCGTGGTAGACAATTTTAAAACTGTAGTATGCTGTAACGCAATGTGTTTAACAAGGAAGCGACATTGGAATTAAAAAGTTAAAAAGAAAGGGAGATAAAACCCAAAGGATTAGAAAAGAACAGATGGAGAAAAGGTGATGTATACACGAGAGCCACGTCTGTAGTATGGAAGTTCGTCTGGAAAAAAAGCATTAGAACGAAATAGGGAGACTAAACAAAAGGAGTAAACGAAAGGCCCTGAAAAAAATGGGCGGCACTCGCGGACGCCATATTTTAAAGGGGAATGGAAGGAAGAGGAAGGTATATGAGGGTTTTAACGGTCGATTCGGGACAGTCCGAGGAACTTCGTTTGATAATACGTGTGCAAGAGTCCCTGTGAAAAGGGAATGATTTAGCGGTCGTAATACTAGTGTGCTTTTAGAACAAAGAAATACAAAGTTTTATTGAATTAATAGTTTATTTCAAATATTTAGGAAATTCTACCCTGAAAAGTGAAATTATATATCATACAGTACCGGAAAAGTGTCTCGAATTATGCAATATTAGTCAGGAAGCTCCTGGGTTTATCCAGAGCATGAGAATCTGGTAGCATCAGGGTGGTTTAGTAGTCGAGATGTTTTTCACGTAGTACGCGAGAGGTTCGTTATGTGTATCAGGGAGATCTCACAGTGAAAAGTAATAAATAATGTTATGTGTGATAAAAACTCAAAATTGCTGCCAGTTTGAATGTGAAATCCGAGATAGGGTTCTTCTAGAAAGAATTCCGCGAATTAGTGATTGGCTTAGCGTCATTATAGTGATTATGTTGCGAATGGTATTTAGACATTTAGATCGTAAATTACGGCGCATCATGGTTACTTGAAGGTGAAGGAGGTATCGTTGTGTTAAGCATTGTGCTGCAGCATTAAGCATGTATGTCATTATAAATTACTTAGCAAATAATTCCTTAAACTGATGCGATTCGAGTTCATAAGCTTTTAAACAGCTGTGTTTTATTATAGGGAGTCCCAGTAGGCGTTGATTTGAGTTGCACCTAAAGCATATACGTTTCGGCGGTCTTTAACTCTCTTTCTCTATCAAGTAAACCTTTTGCTGGATAGCGAGGAGGTTACTGTATGCCTGAGGTGTAATAGGGCCGTTATCAGCGATACGTTAGCCTTGACCCGGGGAATGGTTTGGGTTTAGAGGGATAGCACCTCTTCACCAAAGTACGAACCGGTAGCCATCTTTCGTCTGATATGGGCGGCTCTCATGGAACTTCTGCCTGGTGTAGTCGGGTAAAAACCCTTGACGTAACTTAACTCAGCATCCTCTTGTGTATATAATTCAAAAGAATATGAACTGGATTCTGCTGAGAGTTATGGTGGACTTCTTTAAGATCGTCACAATCACACACTATAGTCTTTTATAGACATTTCAGTTAACATCAATAATTGCTTCATAGAACATTTATATAATTAAAGATTCATTATAAAATTTGAATTCTGTAAACTTCAGTTAAGTACATATATATATCTACTATTCCACAAATATGGTTGAATATATTGAAAAATTTAAGCATTTACTTATAAGATAAGCTAAATATATTTCAATAGAATGTGAAGGTTAACCTATGACGCAAAGAAATATATAATTAAGTTAAGATCTCTATAAGCTAAGATAATTCTAGTAATGTAGGATTATAAGTGAATACATAGATTAATATATATATCGGCGGAACTACAATAATTAGTCGATTACCAGAATGATTTGATTAATTTATAATGAGTTCATAAGCAATTACTTCACAATAATTGCATGATTACATTCCAATACTTAGTATAAAACTTATATACGCGCGCACGTGCGGCGCGCACGTGCGTTGCGCTCTATAAATACAGCCACACCGCACCTGCGGCGCGCACCTGCGGCGCGCACGTGCGTCGCATAAATACGGCCACACCGCACCTGCGGCGGGCACCTGCGGCGCGCACCTGCAGCGCGCACGTGCGTCGCGCCCTATAAATAGGGCCGCATAGAGTGCGCAGGGGAGATTCACTATCGAGTCGCCGGACAGTACGGATCTCTGTGTGACGTCATTACACTTTAAGAATGAGTAATCACCATGATTATTACACTAGTGACGTCAGCTCAGCTGACGTCACGCTTTTTAAAAACACTATTGAGGGTCATCCTCCGTCATCAGAAGTGGGACTGCAATATCCAAACTGCCTCCTCAATAGCTCGTTCACCACCTGATCAACCCACTCCGAACAACACACAGCAGGGGCCTGGATTGGTCGTCAATACGCCGTTGGAAACTGTAGTACAATCAAGACCACAAACATACGCTCACTATGGAATGCAGGTGGATGGGGTACCACCACAATTTCTAATACAAATGATGGAAATGATGCAGAAAATCTCAGAGCGCTTATGTGCTCCACCCACAGAAACAAAAATAAGGATCAAGGATATCTACTTACCATCGTTTGACCCAGACGCCCATGTCGGTGTACGAGAATGGTGCCAAAATATAGATCAAGCGATTGAATCGTAGAAGTTGAATGATTTCGATGTCCGCATGAAAGTCTGCAGCTTGCTAAAGGGGCGTGCAAAAATGTGGATCGATGATTGGACGGTGACTACGAGTTCTCCTCTCTTCAACAACATGGACTGTGACCTTACCAAAGAAGATGAAGTAATGCAGCTACATCGACTTCTGAATAATTACGAACACCTATTTTTCGTGGATATCCAAAGACTCGAGTCAACACCGGCGAGTTAGAAATCAGACTGAAAAATCCAGGTAAATTCGTGGAAAGGAGACCATATCGTTTCAGTCTAGTGGAACGAGAAAAGGTGCGCTCCATAATTCAAGAACTGCTGGAAAACAACATTATCCGTGAGAGCAAATCTCTGTACTCTAGCCCCAACATTCTAGTCAAGAAAAAAGAATGGCGACGACCGACTTTGCGTAGACTTTCGCGAACTTAACTCGAATACGCTACGTGACCATTATCTGCTTCCATTAATCTCGGATCAAATTGACCAGTTGTCCAAGGGTCATTTCTACACAAGCCTCGATATGGCAGCGGGCTTCCACCAGATTCCTATCAGTGAGACTTCTATAGAGAAGACCGCCTTCGTTACACCAGATGGTTTATATGAATATCTCACCATGCCATTTGGTTTGAGCAATGCTTGCTCGGTTTACCAGCGATGCATCAACAGAACTCTCGCGTCATTACTGGGAACAGCTGCGCAGGTCTACGTGGATGATGTTTTGAGTAAATGTGCAGAATTTTCGGAAGGAATATCAAACCTGGAACGAATTCTTATAGCACTACAAGACTCCGGATTCTCTATAAACATTGACAAGTGCAGCTTCTTCAAACGATCGATTGAATATCTCGGGAACATAGTTTCTGATGGACAGGTGCAACCAAGCCCACGAAAGGTGGAGGTTCTCGTCAAAGCTCCAGTACCTAAAACTGTCAAGCAGGTCAGACAGTTCAATGGTCTGGCAGGATACTTCAGGAAATATATTCGTAACTTTTCACGAATAATGGTACCTTTGTACGAATTAACGAAACAAGAAGCACCCATACTCTTATTCACGGATGCAAGTGGTATTGGATTCGGTGCAGTACTAGTGCAAGTGATGAACGTCAACATGCAGTTGCTTTTGTGTGAGAACCATCGAGGCCGAAAGTCGTTACCACTCTTATGAGTTGGAAGCACTGGCAGTGCTTCTAAATACAGGAGGGATCTTCTACCAAGGATTCATCGCTGGTGGGCGTTCCTGCAAAACTCAACAAAAACCCACACAGTACGTTGGCTGCTCTGAAACGTACTGTGCATCTATTTGGCACACCGGTCCAGATCATAGTCGATGGAGGAAGAGAATTTCTTGGTGAGTTCAAAGAGTACTGTATCCAGGTCGGGATAAATATTCACGCTATTATTCCAGGAGTCAGCCGAGCGAATGGCCAAGTCGAAAGGGTCGTTGCTACTCTCAAAAATGCATTGGTGATGATCAAAAACTACGAAACAGAGCAGTGGCATACAGTACTTGAGGAACTTCAATTGGCAATGAACTGTACAACTCATCGGGTCACTGGGAAAGTCATTGGCAGAGGACGGCCCCGCAAGGTCGCCCATGATCAGCTACACCGTGCTCCACAACCTGGTGATCAGTTGACCGTATCGGCGGAAAACGAATCACCCGCTCATCGAGACTCGGCACCAACTGAGCCCATTCCATCGACTTCTCGAGAAGAGAACACGACCTACTAGGTGAGACATTTCATCCGAATAAACGGTGAGTAACTCAATCAATAAGTTTAAATAACTCTACGAGAATCTCCGAGAACCTAGTTTAAATAACTCTACGAGAATCTCCGAGAACCTCCGAGAACCTCCGAGAACCTCCGAGAACCTCCGAGAACCTCCGAGAACCTCCGAGAACCTCCGAGAACCTCCGAGAACCTCCGAGAACCTCCGAGAACCTCCGAGAACCTCCGAGAACCTCCAAGAACCTCCGAGAACAAGACACTTGTGACTTTATGTTTAACTACGTAACGTAAGCAACGCAAGTTGCTCAAAGAAAATTATTTTATGTTCACAGCTGATTAACGAATATCACTACAAAAATCAACGAGGCTGGTGCAGAGCACGCACCGCCTGTCAGTATGGCCGTATCGGCGGAACTACAATAATTAGTCGATTACCAGAATGATTTGATTAATTTATAATGAGTTCATAAGCAATTACTTCACAATAATTGCATGATTACATTCCAATACTTAGTATAAAACTTATATACGCGCGCACGTGCGGCGCGCACGTGCGTTGCGCTCTATAAATACAGCCACACCGCACCTGCGGCGCGCACGTGCGTCGCATAAATACGGCCACACCGCACCTGCGGCGGGCACCTGCGGCGCGCACCTGCGGCGGGCACGTGCGTCGCGCCCTATAAATAGGGCCGCATAGAGTGCGCAGGGGAGATTCACTATCGAGTCGCCGGACAGTACGGATCTCTGTGTGACGTCATTACACTTTAAGAATGAGTAATCACCATGATTATTACACTAGTGACGTCAGCTCAGCTGACGTCACGCTTTTTAAAAACACTATTGAGGGTCATCCTCCGTCATATACATATTACCTATTTTTTTTTCCTAAAGATAAACCAGATCGAGTTTCTTGCCGGTTCTTCTCGATGACTGGATAATTTTCCGAACCGGTGGTAGAGTTGATTTTACACTTTACATTTTGCATTGGTGTTTTGCAAAGGGGCTAACAGGGCCCTAATGCCTATACAATCAACTGCTATCCATCTATCGCTTGAATGTGTACTGAGCAGAGTCAGCACAGCATTATTTAATTTATTGTTTGTTATATATTAACAACATTGGTAAAAGAATTATCTGGGTGGGATTCTGTTAGTACATTATAAAGTTATGGTGACTGGAACCAATCAGAAGTTCAACTACCAATCTAAATTAATCACTACAATACTATTTTGTAGTATAAATGCTAGTGCCGATTTAGTTTTGCACATCTTGCAACCTAAACCTTATCCACTATCCTTTTGGAACTAGTGTGATTATATAATTCACTGGTTATGTCTACCATTTAAAAGGCATTAATATTTGCAATCTGGTGGGTGTGTTAGCACTTTGACTATACAAGCTGCTATGATTCCTTCACACCATACTAATTTTTAGGGCGTAGCTAGTCTTCTCTATATTCATTTCTGTTGATCCACACTGTGTTAGTGACCTGACGAATGGATTGAAGTCAGCTTTATCTCGCTCCTAGTATCCCAGTGTCTATCGTGTCGCTATACCTGTGTTGGGGAGGTTTGAATTGAAGCGAGTTACATATTTTCTCCTTGGTTGACTTTGTCACCCTGGAGCTTTCGCTTTCTTGTGAGGATCAAAGCAGGCTGTTTTTCATCAGCTATAATCACCCATAAGATTGCGTTACTACATTTCATCATTTTATTTGGAGACTGGTTTCCAGATTCCTTATATTCCTGCCTCTCACCCTTAACTCCCAGCGATGCTGGTAATAGTTGATTGTTGGGTTTAACTGTAAATTCATTGTAAATTACAGTGCCTCTAAAGAGGTGGGCTTGAGGAAGGTGGGGCCTCTTCCCCTTCAGGGAAAAAAAAAAACCCATTTATACACTCTACATACAGTCTCATGTTTAATACAAATAACTATATACTTTAATGAATATTATTAGGATGTACTTTGAATTAATTTAACATATTATGTATGCGGTATTACATATAGGGTTAACTTAGATTTTATTTATTTGATTTTGATTGATTTAATTTATTATGTGTTGTTATGTGTTTCCTAAAGTTCCAATTATGCTGGATTTAATCTATGTAATGTTTTCTAAGTACCAGATTAAAACAACTTGCTTACTACAACTTTGTTTCAATTCACAACGTAAAGGGTCCTAGCTTCTAAATGATCATGGTAATAATAATAATAATCAGGGGTTAATACATTGTTTTTAACCAGGGTGTGTTTAACTGGTAAGATAAAGGTATTGAAGGTAAAGGAGAGGGGTGTGGTAGCGCTTGAAGAGGTATCTATATAGTATAGACATAGTGAGATATATATAGAGATAGAAGAGAGCAGAGTGAGGAGAGGAGGAAAAAGGGAAAGGGGCGTTACAAAGACCATGACATCTCATGAAAAAACAAAAACACAGAGAGCAATGACAGCGTCTTTTTTTCTTATTCAAATTATTTCTTACTAACCAGTTTCTAAACAATACGTTACTTATTATATTACATTACGTCAACATATCAATGAATGCGGATCTTGTCTCTAATTAAATTATAAAAATATATTTAGAGGAAATAAAATAGCAAAGCTTACAAGCATGATACCTGATGGGGCTGGTGGGACAGTGTAAATAAGTCTCACCAGGATAAATGTGGTGAAAAAATAAAGATCGCATGAGCGGTTCGTGGCCTTTCCTATAAATAAATAAAATAACAATAACCCCAAAGCGTGGACTGACCTGCAACTCAGCACCTCGTACGGAGCAGCGGCGTCTCAGGCGAAATGTAAAGTCTTCGGATTCGGATAATATTATATAAAATACAATATGCGTTGCGATTTTTTCATCCGGACACCATATAATATCCCAATGCGTTAACAATCATTAATACTATACAATGCGGTGTAAAGTGTTGCGGTGAAATACGTCAAAGATTTGATTAAATTCAATTATTCTTTTTCCTCTTAATTATATTATATTGACAGCCAAAAAGTTCCTATATAAAGCGTCTGCATACTTCGTACTAAATCAATGAGATACAGGCCAGAAACACATCTAATTATCTGGAACGCAGCTATTTATTTATAAGGAGCAAACCAATACCACTGCACCATTTCGGGTCCTGCGAAAGTATTATCTAAGGTGTTCTTCTTCAACTTCAACAAACATATTTGAAAAACCAAACCTATCTGATAAATGGCATGTATGTTTTCATTGTTCAATATTAGCACTGCCTAAAGACGCAACTTTCAGATTATCTATTGTCAAATATTCACTAAAATCATCATCAAGATCATTAGATGCATTACTGACAATAAAAATTAGGTTATCTACATTGTCCGTCTCATCATCATCTATTATTCTTATCGTCATCCGCTATCGTTATCCGCTGCTTCTTTCTGTAACCATTTTTCTGCCTCTCACTAGCAAGCTATAACTTCTATTGTGTCTTTCTTGGAATTCAAAGACGAGCTGCGATATTTGTTGGCGATTCTAAGCTCACAAACGTTATCGAACTACTAAGTCTACGGAGAGACGTCGCCTCTTTATGCATGTTCTACCGTTTGTATAATGGGTAATGTGTTCCGAGGAATTGTTCATCATTATGCCTGTAGCTGCTTTCCACCATCGCACTGCTCGTCATCGACAGAGAATTCATCCTCACACATTGGAACCGAAATGGTCTCAGACGGTCCGATTCCAGAGGGGGTTCCTCCCACGAACGCTCCGATTGTGGAGTGAGCTTCCTGCTGAGGTTTTTACTGGGGATTACAGTATGGAGTTCTTCAAGGGAAAAATAAATAGGTTATTTAAGGGTCGGCAACGCCCATGCACGTCTGATGTTGTAAGCGTCTTTAGGCTGCGGTGACTGCTTAACATCACGTGGCCCGCATATTTTTTGCTGCCATCATAGTATTAAAAAAAACTCTCCATGAGAACAAATGTTTGACTATCTCTCTTTTTCCCGTTATTGGGTTATACAGTCTGTAAACTTTTTAATCTCAGAATATTAAGCAATAATGTCAACGATTTCTTGTCCCATTTCAATCACTTATTTTTAGAAACATGTGTACCAACTTACCGGGCTGTTAAATATTCTCACATGACTGGAGTCAGGGTTCCGTTCTGTCCGTATTTCAATTGGTATTCTATAACTTGAACCCTGATGCTGAAGAAATTTTAGGCAAACTTTTACGTTAATTGCATCAATCCAAAAGCGTTTAGTACTATTGAAATACTTGCCGAGAGCAGTAGCGCTCGTTCGGATTGTGGTTACGAAACTTAATGGTCAATGTATCTTCTTGAAAATAAAAAAAGGAAGACGAAAAATGTTGAAGGGGGGAGATTTGTTTAAACAACCGTTTAAACCCTAAAACTTTTCATAACTATTTTATATAACTTAATTATCGGACAGCTAAGTCACTCGAAGGTCCGATTAGAAATTTCAAGAACCTAACATCGCTTACAACCTAATCCGTGAATAAAAACTTTGTACCCGTCTTTAAGAGCATTGCGTGCACGGACGATGGTGGCGTTTGGCATAATTAAAGTTCATGTTGAGTATGAATAATGACTTTTATAAAAAATATATATTACAAAAACATTCAGTTACATCAAACAATCATCGTTTACGTTCATACTCAATGTGCAACACATAAAAATCAAATAGAACTCTGTGGTCAAAGAGTCGGTCTGTGTAGAGCGTGGGGTATTGTGTCCTAATTAAGACATTGTGAAATAGTAATTCAGTGACGCTCGCGCAGCGGCTCGGATCGGTTGCTCGCGCCAATAAACGCATGCAAGCATATGGTTGTGTTTCCTTTCCACAACACATCTCCCCAAGACATCTAACACTGGTGACCCCGTCTCGAATTTTATAAGCACAAAATGATGAACCCGCACGCCACGTTACTACTGTCAGCAACACCAGGAACGAACTCTACAAATTTCAAGGTAGAAGACAGCAATTTGGCCGTCATATCCATTAGTTCGCGCATTCCGGAATTCTGGACTGACCAGCCCCGCGTGTGGTTTGTTCGCGCAGAGTCCGTCCTATCACCTCAATAACTCAATGACGAAGCAAAATTCAATCTCATCATCTCAAAACTGGGGAAAGAAGCTATACAACAGGTAACCGACATTTTAATCAAACCGCCTGACTCAAATAAGTATAGTTTATTAAAATCAAGATTACTAACTATATATGAAGAGTCCGAGAACCGCCAAATTCAAAAGTTAATAGGGGAGATGGAACTCGGAGAGCAAAAACCGTCCCAACTTCTTCGACGGATGCGTGACCTCGCTCGAGAGAAAATCCCGGATGACACTTTACGGATCCTCTGGCAGAGTCAATTACCTGCACCAGCACGTGCTGTACTCGCAGTGACGGAAACCAAGGACATGGACAATCTGGCTGCCATAGCCGATAAGATCATAGAAACTACACTCTAACCACAAGTTGCAGAGGTAGCTGCTGTTCCAGATTCACCCAGATGTAGCACCACCAATGATAATATTCTAGCTGAAATAGCAAAACTGAGTGCTAAAATCGAAAACCTGGAGAGATCTCGAAACCGAAGCCGAGGGCGAAGCAGCAGTAATTTCCGTCGGCGTTCCAATTCCCGCAAGTACAGTCAGCCGCGTTGTTCTCCAGGTAGTCCCGACTGGCTATGTTTTTACCATTTTAGATTTAAGGAACGTGCTAACAAGTGCATACAGCCGTGTAATTGGAGTAAGGGAAACGAGGAGATGTGCAGTTAAATAAGGCGGATATCTGCACAATTTCACAAACAAATCGCCTACGTGTCATGGACCTTACTAGTTACCTTACTTACATTACTAAATTTTTGTTAGATACCGGTGCAAACGTGTCTGTAATTCCAGTGTCAAAAAACTGTTTTAAATCAAATAAATATTCTGACTATAAATTATACGCTGCGAACGGTACCGAGATTAAAACCTACGGTACAAAGTCACTAGTGCTCAATTTACGCTTACGTCGTTCGTATCGCTGGGAATTCATAATAGCTGACGTTAAGCAGCCCATCTTAGGCGCAGATTTTTTAAGTCATTATGGTATATTAGTCGATTTAAAGGCACGTAAATTAATAGGTAAGGTAACAAACTTAAACATATCGGTATCTATTGTTACTTGCAACGAATCAACTGTTTGCACCGTAGATAAAAATCATCCATACTGGGATATTATCAGCAAGTACCCAGACATAACTAAACCCATTAATCTTAAGGGTACTCCTAAACATAGTGTATATCACCACATAGAAACTACTGGTCCTCCTGTACACGCTCGAGCGCGAAAACTTCCACCAGACAAGTACAAACGTGTCAAGGAAGAATTCAGACTTATGATAGAAGCAGGCATTTGTAGGCCATCTCAAAAGTCAATGGTCTAGCCCACTGCACGTGGTTCCCAAGAAAAACGGGGAAATAAGACCTTGCGGTGATTATAGACGCCTGAACGCAATTACAAAACCAGATCGCTATCCTGAACCCAGATTATACGATTTTACTTATCTGTTGGAAGGTAAAACTATTTTTACAAAAATTGACGTAGTTCGTGCCTATCATTGCATACCA
Organism: Antheraea yamamai; assembly: GCA_036509395.1. Classification (NCBI taxonomy): domain Eukaryota; kingdom Metazoa; phylum Arthropoda; class Insecta; order Lepidoptera; family Saturniidae; genus Antheraea; species Antheraea yamamai. Next base: position 6,774,597 of record AP028452.1, on the reverse strand, counting down.
GTCTTTCCAGAAGACATAGAAAAAACTGCCATCGTAACACCCTTCGGTTTATTTGAATTTCCGAGAATGACATTCGGATTGCGTAACGCTAGTCAAACATATCAACGTTTCATGGACTACTCAGTACTTGAGGGTCTTGATTTTTTATATACTTATGCAGACGATATAATTATCGCAAACTCATCAATTTCATTGCATAAACAACATTCAGAACAAGTTTTCCGACGTTTTAATCAATTCGGCATTTCCATAAATATAAGCAAATGTGTGTTTGGCGAACCGAAACTAGAATTTTTAGGATATGAAGTTTCTAAAGACGGAATACGACCTTTAGACAGCAAAATTCAAGCTATTAAAATTTTTTCTAAGCCTAAAACAATCGAAGATTTACGTCGTTTCTTAGGAATGATAAACTTTTACCGTTCCCACATTCCTAACGCGGTCAGATATCAATTAATTTTAAATAGCTCCTTAACTCATGCAAAGAAAAAAGACAAAACACGTATTGTCTGGACACCTGAAGCAAACGAAGCGTTCATACAGTGTAAGCTGAGTCTGCAAAACGCCGTGACATTATTACACCTGCGAGGTGATGCACCTATTGCGTTAATGGCTGACGCATAGAATTCATGCGTCGGTGCGGTTTTGCAACTATTTATCGACAATAATTGGAAACCTTTAGGTTACTTTTCACAAAAAATTTCAGACTCGCAAATAAAATATTCTACGTATGACAGAGAACTTCTAGCTATATATTTAGCAATTCGTCATTTTAAAGATATGATTGAAGGACGACAACTCACAGTCTATACCGACCATAAACCACTGACAATCGCTTTTAAAAAAACTAGATGTGAAAAAGAGACTCCAAGACGAGTTAGGCAGTTATCCTTTATTAGCGAATATACTACAGATATTCGATATGTTCTCGGTAATGATAACGTGGTAGCTGATACATTGTCGCGCATAGAGACTGTTTTTTGCCCAACCCTAATTAATTTTGATGAGTTAGCTCATGCACAGTGTAATGACGAGTCTATTTCACAACTTTTAAATAACGTAGATAATAATAGTCAATTTAGGAAAATAGTTATGCCCATGAGTAGCAAACCTATTCTCTGTGAAACTTCTAATAATAAGCTTAGAGCATATTTGCCTAAAGAATATCGAAAAACAATATTTGATGCAACATATAATTTAAGCCATCCCGGAATTCGATCGTCACGAAAAATGATCGTAGATAAATATTTTTGGCCTAATATGAATCGCGACATTGGTACTTGGGCTAAATCATGTTTAAGTTGTCAACGTTCTAAAGTGACAAGGCATACTAATTCTGCTTTGCAAGCGTTCCTGTTATGCGACAGATTTGAGCATATTCATGTCGATATAGTAGGTCCACTGCCACTTACTGCAGATGGTTATAAATATTGCTTGACTATCATTGATAGACGTACACACTGGCCGGAAGCGTTTCCGATTAAAAATATCACTGCGGAAACGGTAACGCAGGTCGTCTATGATGGATGGATAACACGATTCGGTTGTCCCGTGAAAATAACAAGCGATCAGGATCGTCAATTCGAGAGTGACCTATTCAAAAACCTTATGCAATTGCTAGGTATAAAGAAAATCCGAACAACACCATATCATCCGCAGAGTAATGGAGCCATAGAGAGGTGGCATAGATCGCTAAAGGTAGCGTTAACAGCCCGTCTGATTAAGGGATCGTCATCATGGATTGACGAACTTTCAACGGTATTATTTGGGCTTAGAGCAGCTGTTCGCACGGATAATAGCGTAAGCGCAGCTGAAATGGTATACGCTCAACCATTACGCTTGCCATTTCATTTTTATAATGAACAGAAAAGCATGTCATGCGACGATTTCACTTACGTTCACAAATTACGTAATATTTTGAACAGTCTCAGACCAAGTCCTATATCACATACAAATAAATCATTTTTTGTACATGCTGATTTAAAGTCATGTGAATTTGTATTTGTGCGGAACGAAGAACATAAACCTTTAATACCTACATATAAATAGCGGCCCATATCGCGTATTACACAGATACACCAAGGTTTATAAAGTAGAATTTCCAAATCGTAAAATAAAAATTTCTATCGATAGATTAAAACCCGCATACATACTACAAGAAAACATAACGAATAACAACACTAACTCTGAAACATTAAAATCGCTACTGCTTGACACTAAAGTCACTCGCTACGGACGTGTTACAAGACCACCAGTACGTTTCGCTATATAAGCATAATTAGCGTAATGTTTATAAGTACTTTTCATTCCATGTAAAATGTAGGTCACATAAATATAACAGATTATTCATCTTGTTGCGCAACGCAACGATCTGATTGATATTAATGCATACATTTAAAGTTTTAATTGTCAGTCACGTAAAACATTTTACATAGTTGGTTGTCTACGTAAACACAGATATTATTAAAAGATCCACTATTTATCGTAATGGGTTCCGGATATAGTCAAGACCATGAGAGCAATGTAGCAGAGGCGACAGTTCGCTGCTTTAAAACTAAGGGGCCACAAATAAAAATTTTATTTTTTTCAGGAGACCAGATTGAAAATTTTCATTTCGTTTTTTTGCTTTTTTGGCACTCCTACTTACAATAATTTTGTGGTATTTTATATCATTCGATGCGTATTTCAATTTTGTGGTAAGTATATCCCAAAGAAGAATAGCAGCACATACGTCCCTTTAGTTTTTAGTTTTTTCAAACAAGTAAATTATTTTTTTTAATAAAAGGCCACAAGTCCAAAAATCTTTAATATTTTACTGGAACAATTGATCACAATCTTGTCGGATTGAGACAAACTTATATCTAAGAGAAAAGAAAATAAAAAGTCGCATATCGAAATTGAAAAACAACCATATACTTAGTTTTATAATACAAAAATAGTGTTTTGTCACCATACCAAATAGTAAAGACACAAAAATAAATACTTCTAAAACCTCATCAGGCGAAATTATCACTATTTATTAGTAGCATAGCTATTTTAATACTACCTGTACCTAATATGGAAATGCTTTGTACTAGTATAAATAAGACATCAACATTTTAATGCTACCTATAACTAATATGGATAAATGCTTGGTACTAGTATAAACAAGATATCAACATTTTAATACTACCTATAACTAATATGGATAAATGCTTGGTACTAGTATAAACAAGTGATCAACATTTTAATACTACCTGTACCTAATATGGAAATGCTTTGTATTAATATAAACAAGAGATCAACATTATAATACTACCTATAACTAATATGGATAAATGCTTGGTACTAGTATAAACAAGAGATCAACATTTTAATACTACCTGTACCTAATATGGAAATGCTTTGTACTAGTATAAACAAGAGATCAACATTTTAATACTACCTATAACTAATATGGATAAATGCTTGGTACTAGTATAAACAAGAGATCAACATTTTAATACTACCTGTACCTAATATGGAAATGCTTTGTACTAGTATAAACAAGAGATCAACATCTTCACTTAAGATAATAATATTTTTATATACGGTTTCTAAATAATTACTAAGTAATGGTTTCAAATATACAATATTAGTTATATAAAACCTTTCTATATCAATTGCTACTATTACATTTAAAGACTGGTATAAAAAGCTTCGTAATACTTTGGCATCACATTTTTTTCAATCAGGTTCAGAATGCCCTGTTTTTTTGTCTCAGACACTTTGAGTTTCTGAGCATATACCTTTTTGAGTGTCGTGGTTATCACGGTATTAGTCCTCGCTTGTTTTTTGATCAAAGTAGATACACACTTAAACTCTGCGTCTTCGTAAAAAGTCTTAAACAAAAAACTTGTTTGGGTTTTCTTGATTAACTTTTATATCAGTCCATCTCAGCTTTTTTCCATCTTCTGTAAAAGTGTAATTACAGGCAGCCAGAGATTTTATGTCATCGAAGCTGTTGTTTGCCAGTTCGTTGACGGTCTAAGGTGTGCCTTTTTTCTTTGCCGTTTTATAACTCCTAGACTTATAACAAAAATAACATAATTATGTATTTTTTATTTGATAAAGGGACACTTTTCAAAACATGGCAATTTTTATTTAAGAATGATTGTGTACTTACTTGTATTTTATATGCGAAAGAGACGTATTCCGAAATGTGTCCCTGTTGCTTATAAAATTCACACTCAATACAGGTAGCCTTTCGCGATGTGGCCCTTTCGCAAAAAAATAACGTGCGCTTGCGCCGATTGTCGGATCGCAACTAAAATTATGGCTGTTTTGCTCTGAACTTAGCCTCCAACCCTCGAAAATGCCAAAAAGGCGTATGCGCAAATTTGCAATTTAAAGGCCGATTTCGACTAGTGTCTTTGTGGAATATAAAAATAAAGGCGATATTGACCCCATTTTTAAAATAAAAGTAATTATGGTTAATTTTGTTTTGTGTTTCTTTCGTTTTTAAGCAGCGAGTTGTCCAACACACAAACCAAGTGGAGGAGGTTGAACATAAAATTGATATGTATAGATACATTATATTAACATTTACAATTCGACTTGTTATTGTTTTGTCTATGGCGTTAAGATATTTTTGTCACAACAAAATCAGATCGTGGTTACGCAAGGAGGCCACAAGGGTGACCAATCCGGCTGCGGTGATGCCTACAGTTCATTCACCATCAGTGTCCAATTTCGCATAATGTGCTTGTATTGTAATAATGAAATAATGTGTATTTGTATTAAACTAATTATAGTATAAGTTAGCAATAAGCAAAATGATAAACATATATCTTCACGCATATTTTTTTTTCGATTATATTTTCTATATTTCTTATATGTTATTTTCTGTTTTGGTTTGTATTTCTTTTTTTTTTAAACAAAGGGGGGAATATTGTGGGGGTATTTTGTCCTAATTAAGACATTGTGAAATTGTAATTCAGTGACGCTCGCGCAGCGGCTCGGATCGGTCGCTCGCGCCAATAAACGCATGCAGGCATATGGCTGTGTTTCCTTTCCACAACACATCTCCCCAAGACATCTAACAAGAGCTTATCACTAAAGAACTTTTTTTTTTTATGTCATAGGTGGCAAACGAACAGGTTGGTCACCTCATGTTAAGTGATCACCACCGTCCATAGACAACAGCAACACCAGAGGAGTCGCAAGTGCGTTGCCAGCCTGTGTTTGGGGGTTAGGAGGAAAAGAGGTAGGGGGAGTGAGGAAGGGAGTGGAGAAGAGAGGGAAGAGGAGGTGGGCCTCCGGCGCTCTCACTGACTGATCGAAACGCAACATTGCAAACACTGTTACTTCATGTGGATGTTTTTGTGAGAGTGTGGTACTACCCCGGGCGAGCTGACCCATTCATGCTGAAACCAGTAATAGCTTCAGCTTGGCTCTACCACCTACGAAATGTGTGTATACTTTATGACTTTTAAAAGTATTATTATTATTTCTATAGCCAATAAATTTCTCAATTTCATACACTTTCCTTGTACAAAATTTCATTTAGATCGGTCAAGCCGTTTGAGAGTTCAATTTGGACATAAAAACTGTCATAAATCCGAAAAAGCATAGGAAGAATATGGTTTAATAATAATGCTTATATCGAATTCCACAGAGGAAACAACACTCAGTGTCTCTGATCTCGTGTCAAGTTTCTGCGCAGATGTAAATAATTTCTTTACAATAGATTTACGATTAGCGAACAAGGATGCAGGTAATAAGCACATTGTATTATATAACAAAAATTGCATAGTTTTATATAACCATGACACGAGTGAAACTTTTCGGATCGTAGGCATTGAACTGAAAATTTTCGGATAATTATTCGATTTATGGTATTAGAATCGCGTTTTTAATCTTAACTTAATAATTGGAAAATGGGAATGATAATGGGAAATCAATAGTAGACAAGATATACAACTATACATTTTAATTTCAATCAGCGTATTAAAGTATGGAATACATAATAAATATAATAATTCAGATGATAGACGCATTTTGAAAACTGAGCAGAATATTTATTTAAACCATTGAAACATTTCGAATTAAACCATGAGCTCCGCCATATTGGCCTTGGCTGCTCTACGAAACGCCTCTCACTAAAGTAAACCCCTACTCCGCCGCCGGCTGTAATACGATAGCGGAAAGAAACTGAACCGATGGAAAAAAGTTTCACTTAAAAAAACGTAGAATTGTATCATTGATCATTCTTCTGCGGTTACTTTAACTCCTTTTTTTATATCATAGGTGGAAAAGGAACTGGTGGGCCACCTGATGTTAAGTGATCGCCGCCGGCCATAGACACGAGCAACACTAGGGGGGTCGCAAGTGCGTCGCCAGCCTGTGTATGGGGGTATGGGGGAGGGGAAGGGAGAGGATAGTGGTAGGTGAGGGGAGGTGGCCTTCCGACGCTCTCACTGATCGAACGAAACGTAACAATATAATTACTTCACGTCGATGTTTCTGTGAGAGGGTGATAGTACCCCGGGCAAGCCGACCGATTCATGCTGAAATCAATAATAGCTTCAGCGTGCCTCTACCACCTACAAAAATCTCTATAACTGCGTTCACTAATATTATCTCTACAGACATACTTATTCTACGAAGACCATTCAGAATAGTTCGTATTACTAAAACAAGCTCAAAATGAACAAAAATAATTTTTATAGATTTATTAATGTATTCATATCAGCCTGTATAATAAGGCCTCTCACTGAAGGAAGTTATGATATGGAATATCATAAGTAATCACCAAACCAACTCTGATTTAGACCAAAAAAGTTTTAAAACTCTGAGTAATCCAAAGTTCTACCGGGTGAAATTTGAACACACACAATATTCAATATTCACATGATACTTTATGGTCACATTTAAAATATAAAACAATAATATCAAAACAAATACTAAAAAGCAACAAAGACAACCTTAGTTAAAATTTGTTCTAAGACTTTCAAAAGTATGGATACAAACCTAATAAACCTAAGTTCAACGAAATGTGCGAGGGCGACCCGGGGTTAATAACCTTTGATAATAATAATACGGACAATAGTCCCTTTCTTTCTTCATACTTCGAAAAATTAACCTCTTTGACCCTAAGTTCTCTCATGCTCCACTGAACACGAACCGTCAGTCACTGATGCTATCCTGCCTTAAATAAAGGCGCATATGGGGTTGAATATAAGTTTAATACCTTTACCAAAAATTAAATATTTCTTATATCTTAATGACCGAGTTGTAAAGTTGACATTTTCTTATCTTTTTTTTTCCTCCTTGTTTACATTTAATATTTGGTTTGTAGTACCTGCACTAGTCCTAGCCTGTGACACAGGTACTACCACTTCCTATTTTCGTGTAGTAATTGTTGTACTGTACTCTAATGTAATGAGTGTTATGTTATTATTTCATTATTATAAATCGATTTTCTGTTTGATCGTACGTTAACGTCAGAAGCCACTGTGTAAGAGCTGTTTTTAATTTATATTTAGGCTTGCCTGTTAAGTCCAAAACTCTATTAATTCGGTTATATAAATAAGGATGTAAATAAAACTGAAATTTTCTTAAGAAAATTGTGTTATGGTTCGGAACATCATAAACATAATTTTTTCTCAAACTAGTATTGGGATTGGTATCACAGGGTTTGTTATGTTGTCGCATTATAATTCCTCTAATAAAGAGTTGTCTGACCGTCAGAACGCGACATTCGGTATACAATTCTGATGTGGAGAACCTGTAAGGCTTGAAAGAGATCACCTTTAATAATGCTCTTTGTAATCTTTCTAAACGTAGCATTAGAGTTTTACGAGCACCCCCCCAGGCCATGATACAATAGGTTAAAAGTAATTGGGCTAATGCATAGTAAATGGACCATATTAATTTAGTGTCACAAATATGTCGTAGGATTTTAAATACATAAATCAATTTTCTAATTCTTCCACATAGTGCATTAATTTGGTGTGTCCATGTAAGTGTCTCATCGAGTATAATACCTAGATATTTAATATTCCTAACACGTTCCAAATTTCCACACTGGCAAATCTGGTTAAATGAGTTACTCGTATTTTTGCAAAAGTGTGCCTTAAAGGTAATTTTGTGGTTATGCGGTATTTGGGCGTGGTTTATAGCAAAAGCTATATATTTGGTTTTCGATGTGTTTAACGTGAGAATGTTACACCTGAGTCAATTTGATACAATTGCTAAACCTTGCTCAGCATGGTTCTTAGTCCATCAGCATCCTCAGTGGATTTTTCACTTATGAATCCAAACTGATTCTCAAAAAGAATGTGATATTTGCTAAGAAAGGAAACCAATTGCTTATTTAAGATTTTTTTCTAAGATTTTTGATAGACAAGGCAGCACTGAAATCGGTCTGTACAATTAATACAATTTCTATCGCCCGTTTTAAAAATTGGGTATATGAGAGCTATTTTGAATACACTAGGAAAAACTCCTTGCCTTAGACTATTGTTACAGATGTGTGTGATTACTGGTACTAATCTATGTCGCATGAGTTTGAGTAATTTAGTAGGGATGCCGTCACTACCAGTTGCACAATCACTTTTTAAGTTTAAGATTATAGATTCCACCTCACGCTCGTCCGTATCTAGCAAAAACATTGAATTAGGAACTGAATTAGAGAACGATGCGCTCGTGGGAACATTAATAATCAAATCTTTTACATTAATATTTTCAGCCAATATTTCACCAATATTAGAGAAGTAATCATTGGCTTTATTTACAGAACTCTCAGGGGTTGAGCCTAACGTTAGCAGATCAGTTGTTCATATTCTTTATGAAACTTAGTGTTAGTGATTGATTTTATAGTTTGCCAAGTTTTTTTTATATCTCTCCTATTTTTCAGTAGTTCAGTGCGTTCATAGTTTCTTAATAAGCGTTTTAGTAAATCATTACAAAAAATCTTATATCTAGTATATGTTAATTTAAGTACATCATTATGAGGGTTTTTCTTGAGTTTCAGATTCATACGGTCCCGATTTCTGATACATCTTATCAATCCTGGTGTTATTCATGGTTTAATATTACGGTTACGTCTAGGAGTTTTAAGTTGAGTTGTGTTAATGGATATATAACTTTTAAGAATATTTACAAACATATTGGCCGAACAATCTGCGTCTATAGAATTAATAAAGTAAATTTTCAAAAAAAAGTATTAACCGACTTCAATATCAATCAAAAACCCATAAGGCACTAAAAAGCGGAAAATAAATAGTTTATCAAATTAACCAAATTAAATAAAACATATGAATATGTGTGCTACCTAGAGATGTATTGGAAGTCGGTGCCAACCGAAATTTCAAATTTGTTCCAGGTAGAAAAGTATTACAGAGACGCCAGAGTGAACTTAAACTTTTTGTACCTATGTAGATGATACGATTTTCAGTTGGCACCGACTTCTAATATATCTCTAGGTAGCACACATATTCATATGTTTTATTTAATTTTGTTAATTTGATAAACTATTTATTTTCCGCTTTTTAGTGCCTTATGGGTTTTTGATTGATATTGAAGTCGGTTAATACTTTTTTTTGAAAATTTACTTTATTTTTCCATTTTTTGTGTACATAAATATATTTTATTAGCAGTGCCCGCGAACTCCGTTCCGCCTTAAGTATATTAAAATATGCGCATTTTTGCGGTATGGTATCTATCGGTATGGTATGCGATATGATTTCAATTGGTTGTACAATAAGTAACGTTTGGTACGAACGCAACCTTATCAAGAATCCGCGATAGTTTTTTCTACCACCAACTCGGCTACCATCGCTTCACACATAATACACCTTAAGTAATGTAATTACAATGCTTCATCATGTTGCAACACAGCAACAACATAAGCACAATAGGCTCCTAAAATTAAAGTTTTTTATAATATTGTGGCAAACAACATACGGTCATCTATGGTAAGTGATCACGGCCGCCCATGGACACCTGCCACAAGGAAACACAGATGCGTTGCCGGCCCTTAAGAAAGGAGAGGCTCGTTTCTTAAAGTTTTCTTACTTTGTCACGGATCCCATAATCAAACCTAACCAAACTCTCATCAAACTACCCTTAAGTGCGTCCTTTCCAATAAAAAATAATCATCGAAATCGGTAGCGTATATTATTATTCGTCTATTTGTCGTGTACATACTTAATGCAAATTTAAAACTTATACGGTTTTGCACTGGATGCCGTTGTCGGAACTAGACCAAATTAAAATGGGACCACACGGGAAGTACCAGCTTTCAAATAAAAAAATCAAAATCGGTTCACCCAGTCCAAAGTTATGACGTAACAAACATAAAAAAAAAATACAGTCGAATTGATAACCTCCTCCTTTTTTTGAAGTCGGTTAAAAACATTATTAAAATCTTCTTGTTCTACTTGGGTTATAAGATTATTATAGTCGATTTTATTAAGAAACAAACGTCTCTTTTGTTCAGGCATATAGTTAAGACTAATAATCGCTAAAACAGCTGCATGATCTGTCAGTGGTGCATTTAAAACGAATTTCAAAAATGGTTGTTTAGTTTTACCCATACATTGATCAATACAGCTCTGATCACGAGTCGAATATGTGTGTGCAGGTAGTAAGCCATGTGCCGATAGTAGGTTTAAGTACTCCAATGCATTCGTTTCGTGTTGTTCATCTTTTATATTAATATTTAGATCGCCCATTACCAAAATGTTAGAGAAGTGTCTGTGCGTTATTAATAGCTCATCTAAGTCACTCAAAAAGTTAGATAAATTTCTTATGCACGGAGATCTGTAAATTGCAATAAGTAAAGTGTTACTGTTTATCTTTATGAGAAATGTAGTTGCGTCTGATATTTCAGCTTCCTCTTTGCTTAACTGGAGGTTTTCTTTAATAAATAAAACGATCCCATTGTTTTGATTACGATTAGGAACTAATGAAACAATAACTTAAAATATTATTATAAAGATGTAAATTTACATTACATTTAATATACATTGTCATTATTATAATTAAGTTTTTGTGGCTATACAAAAAATAAACGCTCGTGTGTTCCGCAAGAAATTATATTATGGAACTCTTTACGTAATACGTTTATAATCTAAGATCTTATTAGGAAGACCTCTATATCATTAAAGTTATTAATAACTAGCTGTACCCGCAGCTCCGCACGCGTTTTTTAAAATTGTATTAAAGAAATATTGAATTGTGAGACCATGTACAATTATAGAAATGCTCTTCAAAAACAATTGTAAGTACGACACGCACGCCACCTACAGTGATATGTAACGTATACATTAGATATATAAATACTAACAGTGTGTCAAATGAGGTTTATCATAAGCAACATATTTGGAACCTTAACTCACCATGTAACTACCTCAGCGCTCACTTACACTTTATAAGGAACTAATGAAACAATGACTTAAAGATGTTATTATGATGATATAATATGCCCATATTATCAATAAGTAATATGTTTATGGTCTTTTTATCTTATCTTTTTTGAAAGACCCCTTCTATATTCAAATTTCCTATTAATAAGTATAATGTTGAATTGTATACAATGAATGAGCTGACGTCTTGAAATCTTGCAGAAATATAAATCAAGATATAAAACTTTATATCTGTCTAAGCAGTTTATCATATTCGACAATTTAAATAGTGCTCAATGACTTGGATACAATATTCTTATATGTTACTATGGTTGCTGAGTTATGTAGACGAAAGAGCGGTAAATAAAGCAAAAAAACCGAAAAAACAATATAATTCAAATTACATACATAGATACAGATATATGAATTTCAATTTTATTTATTCTTGGAGTCCAGGACAACGCACATCTTATGCATATGTTTATAGTGAACAACATATTTTTGCTAAATTTCATGCGGACAAAGTCGCAGGTAATAGCTAGTATAAATTAAAATTGCCTAAATTACTTTTTATTAGATCAGCTATCTGTCAGTGAATGTCTCGTGAAAATCGATCAAACCCTTTTGGAGATAGCACTGCGGGCAAAGCCACGGTTAATAGCTAGTATAAACTAAAATTGCTAGAAATACTTTTTATAGGGTCAGCTATCTGCCAGTGAAAGTTTTGTGAAGATCAGTCTAACCGTTTTGGAGACAACGTTGCAAGCGAAGCCACGATTAACAGCTAGTATAAATTAAAATTGCTTTAATTACTTTTTATAAGATCGGCTATCTGGTAGTCAAAATTCCGTGGAAATTGGTCCAACCGTTTAGAAGATAGCATCGCGGACAAAGCCGCAGTTAACAGTTACCCTAAGTAACCCGCTGTAATTTTTTGTATCTGCCAGTGAAATTCTCGTCAAAATCGGTCCAGCCGTTTCGGAGATTACCCGGAACAACAGACAGACAGACCGACAAAAATTTTAAAAATTGCATTTTTGTTATCAGTAGCGTGTATACTTTCATACCCAATCAATAAAAAAAATATATATTTTGATATTACATACAGACACTTCATTTTTATTATATGTATAGATATGCCTCTGACGATACGTATTTTATTTTCATATTAAGCTACGTACAGACAGAAGTATAGGATTATTTTATCGATATTAGAATACAAAGCAATTAATTAAATTATTATTCAGAAAATGTTGTATAACAGCAACTTTGTTATTCAATTGTTTGCTTAACACGTTATATAAAGAATTCCAATTCGGATATAATTAATTATCGTCTGAAGTTCACTGCTGGTGATTACAAATTAAAATGGCAAAATTATCGCATTTATTCTTTTTCATTTCTGTAAGTTTGTTTTTTTTTTTATTTTTTCTATTCAACTAGCGCCCCGACCCTGATTCTTACTGGCGTAATGTACTAATTTGACGTCATAAATATTCAAGAGTTTTATGGTGGACATTAGACTGATTAAAAAAAATTGAGTAAATCTGTGAAAGCCACAGCCCTTAATATTAATATTTCAATTTCCCGTATGATTAACATGAGAAAGCTTGTTTTTTGAGTTTAGAATTTTATAAGTTTGTAATAGTTTATCAAAATATTTTAGCTAGACCGAATCATTTTCTTGTATAAAATTGACCGCTCTACAGAAAAGCTATCTTATATTTGTTTGATAAACCGACGCGTTTCGAAGTTATTCAACTTTACTAGGCTAACTTTGTAGTGAAAATTGTATTTATTGTACTCGATCTTATTACATTGTTATTTTATGTTCGTTTGTTTATATATATATCGGCTTAATGTGGTTTTATTTTTTGTACTTACATCTATGATTAGTATTCATTAAATGTATTGTATGTAGTGCAAGAAAGTGAAGACAAAACATCGTGAGGACACCTGAACCTGAGAAATAAAACGTTCCGTCTTGTTCGTTGGCAGTCGACGGACGTTGAGTCGGCTTAAACTTTGTGTAATTTGTTTTCTTTTTAATTTTCTTCTACGAGTACGGAGAAGTTTATTGTTTTAGTTTTTCAATTTCAACTCTTCAATTGTTGCAAATTTACGCTATTATTTAAAAATGATAAAAATCACGAACAATATGTTGTTTTATGTCTTTAAGGCATTTTTTTGCAAAAAAAAACTATAAAAGATTGTGAAAGTCATCATATATTATTTTAGGTTGAACTTTAACTGCGAATAACTTTTAACCGAGTTGACTTAGCGAAAAATTATATCAGACCTTTTTTGTAGGCCGTTCAATTTCCTACAAAATTATGTATTTACGTTTACTACAGAATAACTCGTTGAGATACATCAAAATTCGAAAAAAAAATAATTCCCGTGTAATTTAAATGGGAAATCGAAAATCACGATGTGACACCTCTGAAAATTAATATTAAGAGCTCAAACTTTACCAGAATTTTTTTTTCGTCATCTTGGACTATAATTTCGTGGTAGCTAAAAAAAAATTAAAAGTTTTTTTTGACCCACCCTACTAAATATAAAAAATGCAATTTATATTACCATCGCGTTTGCGCGACCTTGCCGAAAAAAGGGACTATTGCGTCTTCCTGGCACTGTTGTGAATGCAAGAAAAGCATTGCAAAAGAGATTACAGAGTAGAAACAGGCGATTCACCATATACAGTATCGCCGGACATCGCGGAGTCAGTCGGAGATTTTGAACTTGAAGCACGTCACATCAGGGAGGAGCTGAGCACAGTTCGAGTTTCGGGCATTTCGAGAAGATTTAGCAGATATAAGAGCTCTCATAGGCCGCGTGGATAAAATGAAGAAGAAATTTGACGACTTCGAATTATTAGTCAAACAGACCCCTGTTATTTTGAATGTTGACGAGGTTATTGCCCAGCTTAAATATGATATTAATGAGCGGGATCAGGAACTTCTCGCTAATGAGATCGAGATCACTAATATTCCAGAATGTAGTGGTGACCCATACGGTAAAACTAGTCGCTACAAAACTGGGAGTCAGCTTACAGGATCGCGACATAGTTAACGTCAATCGAGTTGGAGGTCAGCATGTCAACACCACACAGTCGTCTGGGCCCACTGAAACTCGTCCCCGACCCATTGTTATCCGGATATCAAGTCGAAATTTGCGTGATGCTTTTGTACACGGTGCCCGAGTGCGCCGTAGAGCAAATACAGCCGACCTAGACTATCCTGGTCAACCATGGCGGTTTTATGTAAATGAGCATTTGACTAAAATCAACCGAATGTTGTTTCGTCAGGCTCGTCAGGCCGGACAATGTAACGGATGGAAATTTGTATGGACCAGTAGAGGTCGGATCCTGGCCCGTCACAAACCTGGCGATGCAGTTTGCCGCATCCGCTGTGAGGCGGACATACCGCGTATTTTCCGAAATGCAGGGAATGATTCTTCAAGGACATCACAGGAGTAACAGTAGTATTAATTATTATTTTATAACTGATTATCATCTCAATACAAGTGTTGCCTGTCTAGAACACGCCCACCCTTTATCGATAAGATTAATTGTGTTGTACTGGATTATGTCTCATTCATTTAATATTGAATTTATAAGATACTTTAATTTTTTATGTCGATCCGTCACTATCACTACTTATGAACCTTTTTTATTGTTACAATATAATACAGTACACATATTACATACTATATACAATTATATGAAACATTACATGATTCAATTTTTATATTATCAGTTTCTGTTTTCAGTCTCTATAGTTTTCAACGATTGATATATATATATATATATACTAGCGGGCCGGGCGGACGTTGTCCTGCCTTTAAGTCAACCGCAGCGCCACCTACCGAGTCCAATTGTCAATCTAAACCATTCTCGAATCTCCACGAACACACACAAAAAATTTCATCAAAATCGGTCCAGTCGTTTAGGAGGAGTTCAGTCACATACACACGCACACAAGAAATATATATATTAAGATATATATATATATATATATAATAATAATATAATATATATAATAATATAATATTGAATTTTTTTTCTTGAGCTAAATTGAGCTAATTTTTATCTTGAGCTAAAACGGCAGGTTGTACAATCCTTACATAATGAAAAGAAGGCCTACTTCAATAAGTATATTAATGAAAAGTTTAATGATTCTCGAGCCTTATGGAAAAATCTAAAATCTCAAGTATATCCATCAAGCCAAGGTTGTGTGCTTCCAGACCATTTGTGCGACCGCGACGGTATAATTAATGCATTCTTAGATGTTCCTGGAAATCAAGATGTGACTATTTCACAGTTGACTTTTTACGAGTTTAACCGCTATGGTTCGTCGTGTTTCTCACTAAAGGCAGTCAAAGAGCGCACTGTTCTCAGTATAATAAAGAGCATCAAGACAAATGCTCAGAACATTGATAGTATATCAAAGGATATGATAATGCTTACACTTCCGCAAACCTTAACAACCATAACCAGCAACATAACCGTATCAATCAGTACGCACACTTTTCCTGACTTATGGCGTTGTGCAATCGTTCGGCCGATACCAAAAATTAGCAATCCTCAAAGTTTCAAAGAATTGCGACCTATAAGTATTCTTCCGTGTTTATCCAAATTACTGGAGTGGGTGGTATATCTACAAATGACCGAATATCTAGAAACTAATAATATTCTACCGGATCTCCAGTCCAATCCAATCCAGTTCAATCCTTGTCTAAAGAAGGCCGTGGTACTGCCACTGCTTTATTAGATTTGGTGAGCAATATCTTAGAGGCACGGGATCGAGACGAAAGGACTATCCTTATCTTGCTTAACTGCTCACGAGCGTTTGACACTATAAATGTAAATTTATTATTATCTAAGTTACATTATTATGGATTTCAACATGATACGATTAAACGGTTTTATAGCTATTTAACCAATCGCTCGCAATACGTTGAAATACAACTAGATGATGGTTCTTCAACTACTTCCTCTCCCCAACCAGTAACACGGGGGATTCCTCAGGGGTACATACCCTTGTACACGGTACATGGCCCCTTATTGTAAATTATATATAGTGCAGGCCTTACTCTGTGCTTACTTGATTGTAAGTACCATATGTACGCGGATGATATCCAATTATATATGTCATTTAAACAAGATGAAATGAGGTCTTTAATACACATGTGTGCGCTTCGATAGCTCTGATAATGTTATGTTCTTGCTGGTTACTAATAAATAAAAGTTCTTGTTATATATGACATGTATAATAAATAATTAACGAGTCGACATTGCGCTAGCTTAAGTCCGAGTGTCCGAGTGTCGGCGCGGCGCGTGCGAAGGCGCGCGAGGGTGATGTTTCGGTGCGGGTGGTCGGGGTGAGTCGACGCGTTCGGGGCTCGCGGGCTGTCCTTACGTGTCAAGGCGCGTGTAGGCGTGTGCATAGGCCGTAACATGCTCCGGGGGTTGAAGTATGTACTTCAAGATGAAGATGTGATGGGTAGTGGACATACATTGTTGTATGCTCTCTGGATGATGCCTTTTCTTGTCTGAATGTCGGCAACTCTGGTGATGTTGTCAGGACCGGGATGTAGCTTGATAATCCGGCTTAATAGCCACAACAACCGTGGTTGGTTCTTGTCTCGTACCAGGACCAATGTTCCCTCCTTCAGGTTATTCGCTGAAACATGCCATTTGACTTTCTGTTGGAGAAGTGAAACGTATTCGTGCGAAAACCTTTGCCAGAAATGTTGCTTCAGTTTCTCAACACTTTCGTACCGCTGAAGGCGATATATGTTTAAATCGATGACTCGAGGCTGAGGAACCGATAAGAGGGTTCGTCCAACTAGGAAATGAGCTGGTGTGAGGCATGATAAATCGGAAGGATCAGATGATAAAGGAGTTAGAGGTCTGGAATTTAAAATTGCTTCTATTTGACTCAAACATGTTGACATCTCTTCGTACGTTAAATTCGTCAATGAAAGATTGCGCCTAAGATGGTGCTTAACTGACTTAACAGCTGATTCCCATAGCCCACCAAAGTGTGGACTGTATGGGGGAATAAATTTAAAGTTTATACCTTGGTTATACATTTCATTTTTTATGTCATCTGAATAAGAAGTAAAAAAAATCTCTAAATCATTACGAGCTCCGAGAAAGGTGGTAGCATTGTCTGATGAAATGGTCTGTGGTTTACCACGACGGTTGATAAACCGGTATAAGGCGGCCAAAAAAGCGTCCTTGGTCAGGTCAGTGACGAGCTCAAGATGTACAGCCTTAACAGCGAAACAAACAAAAATGCATATGTAAGACTTTGTGACCTTGCCACCTCTACCTTTGCGATCAGGTATCAGCACTGGCCCGGCATAATCAACTCCTGCATGTAGAAAAGGAAACTCTAGCTGTGTTCTCTCTTGGAGTAAGTCACCCATTATCGGTTGCACGAGCTTTGGTTTATATCTCGAACACCGTACGCAGTTATGTACCGTACGTCTCGCCAGGTTCCTCCCCCCCAATGGCCAGTACAATTGTCTGACATTAGAGAGTAATAGGTTTGGACCTGCGTGAAATAATTTTACGTGTTCTTTATTAAATATAATTTGCGACTACGACAAAAACAAATGTTGCATAGATATGTATGACCTAGGCAAAGACAAATGTTTCATGTCTATGTATGAGTAAGGCAAAGACAAATGTTTCATGTCTATGTATGAGTAAGGCAAAGACAAATGTTTCATGCCTATGTATGAGTAAGGCAAAGACAAATGTTTCATGTCTATGTAAGAGTAAGGCAAAGACAGATGTTTCATGTCTATGTATGAGTAAGGCAAAGACAAATGTTTCATGTCTATTTATGAGTAAGGCTAAGACAAATGTTTCATGTCTATGTAAGAGTAAGGCAAAGACAAATGTTTCATGTCTGTGTAAGAGGCAGGTAAAGATTTTGCTATTTGAGGTAAGACATAACAACTGAGTTGAATTTTATAACTTCCTGATAATGAATAGATGATCATGTTACAAGACTCTGCACTATAAGTGTATTGGTTGTTTATACCTATAACAGTGGAGCTCGTGTTATATCTTATTAGACCTAGCTGTTCACACAGGTGTTGCGTGACGAAGTTGGAAGTACTGCCGCAGTCTAGAAGGACGCGAGCTTTGCGAAGTCTTCCGGTAAAGTCCGTCACATTCACCAATACTGTGGACAGTAGAATACAAGCCCTATTGGTAGCTTGAATGTCTGCAGACAAAGCAACAGTGGTCTGTGGGTTTATTTCTTTGTCCATGTGCAAAAGAGTATTATGCTTAAGTTGACAATATTTGCAATGGGATAATTTACATTGTCTTTCTGAATGCCCGGGTCGTAAACAATTTTTGCAAATATTAAAATGAATGATTATTCTACGACGCGGGAAGACGTCTAAGATTTTGGAAATCCTGGCATCTGAAAAGAAAATGATTCTTTTTACAGTTGAGACATATTATATGCGATGTGTCAAATGATTTGATAAATTGTTAATAATACTGTTAAATGTAAAAGCGAGTGAAATTTATTTATGTTACCTACTCATATTTTATTATTTCTGTGTATTAAAGAAATATAAGTATCCCGGAACTCGAGCCAGTGCTGAATATCGCCATCGAAAATAGGAAAGTTAATTTTAGGCAATCTCACAAAATCCTGATGCGAATCAGAGGTACTTGAAGCGGTGTCATCATACAGCTGCGATTCATCATGGCGCTTCCGCGTTGTTTTTATTAGTTGCGTCGCCTGCGCCACAACCTCGTAGTATTTAGACTCGAAGAGCTGCCGTTCAGCATAAATATCTTCTTCGACGACTTCATCAGACAACACTTCAAACTCGCTCTGGAATTTATTAAATTCGGTCTCTATAGTGGGTAGTTTTTCTAAACGTATTTCTAATTCCGTTAGCTGTAGATCATCTACTGTTTTAGAATTTAGTAAGGTTTTTAAATAATTACTAAAATTTGTTAATCTAGCTTTAGCACCCCCACGTAATCTAATAATTTCTTTGATTCGACTTTCACTCATATTTCGGTATAACAAGACAACAATAATGTACTAAAAGCAATAAATCTCTCAACAATGAGATAGCGTTATTGTAGATAAGTCATCGACTCTTTACAAATAATTATAAAAAGAACAAAGAGATTTTCACATGTTAATTACGTTTAAAGAAAAATACAACTACCGCGTAAAAGGTTCTAAAAAAATTAATTACGACGTTCGTATGACGAGATTCTCAAATGTAAGATAGAAACAAGGCTACCAGGAAAAATGTAAGAAGAGATAAATAAATAAATAGGAATTTGGAACGAACTCACTCGGTTAAGTCATTCCTCAATCGCCGAACTTGTGGATGTTGCGCGGCACAGCGGTGGGTCAAAGTCCACCAAACAGATGTTAATCTTGAATATATGTGTATCTTCTGTTGCTTTAATTTTAAGGGAGAAGGACCATTGTGTGCGCTTCGATAGCTCTGATAATGTTATGTTCTTGCTGGTTACTAATAAATAAAAGTTCTTGTTATATATGACATGTATAATAAATAATTAACGAGTCGACATTGCGCTAGCTTAAGTCCGAGTGTCCGAGTGTCGGCGCGGCGCGTGCGAAGGCGCGCGAGGGTGATGTTTCGGTGCGGGTGGTCGGGGTGAGTCGACGCGTTCGGGGCTCGCGGGCTGTCCTTACGTGTCAAGGCGCGTGTAGGCGTGTGCATAGGCCGTAACAACACAAGATTAATGAATAGCTTACCAGGATAAGTTCATGGTCAGATATATATATATATTACTCTGGTTCTTAATCCTTCTAAAACAAAATTAATTGTCTTGGAAAGTAAGGCGCAAGTCAATTCAATATTGTCTGCTAATCCTGAGATAAAGATTTTGGGTAAAAACATTAAAAGGGTGAAAATAACCCGCAATCTGGGAGTACTCTTCGACTCAGAACTGCGCTTCGAAGCGCATATCAATAGTGTAATTAAGAACTGTTTTTATAGACTAAAAGTTTTGTATCATTTTAAGCAGTACCTTAGTATTACAGTAAGGAAGAGTCTTGTTGAAAGTTTGCTTCTTTCTAGATTAAATTACTGTGATGTTGTATATTGTCCTTGTTTATTGTCACGGACTGATCGATTGATTCAGCGGGTGCAGAACGCTTGCGCCCAGTTTTATTTCCACATTCCTCTCGTCATCACGTTACGCCGTTCTTAAATGAAACGAACGTTCTAAAAATGGCAGTCCGTAGGAAGCTACATATGGCCACTTTACTTTTGACTTGATCACAAAGAAAAACCTAAGTAGCTATATGTAAAGCTAACATGGAGACAAGCACAGCTTACATATTCTACCTACACGCGTTTTGCGTCATATCCTCTGACAATACCTAGACACAGAGACTACATCGTTCAGGGGTTCTTTCAAATATGCCGCCACTCGTTGCTGGAATAACATCCCACCACCATGTAGATGTAAGAAAAATAAGAAAAGTTTTAAGCATATATTACAACAATTTTCGTTACAAGTTCAAAACCAATACTAACAATAGCGTTAATTTTATGAGTGGTTCCAATTTTAGTAGATGTACATTAAAGTTATCTTTACTTATCTATGTTTCGTATCCTCCCTGATTTCGCGCGGTCTCCGGTATGTATTCTCAGGCTTATAGTGGCCAACGTGCAGCCGAGATAGTGTTGGGCTTTTTCGTACAGGCACATTTGTAATATTTTGTAACATTTGTATTTTTTAAATATTTAAATCTTATTATTATTTTTATACTGTAGGATGTAATATATTTGTCAAAACACCGACTACACGTCCGTACACTACTGTGACCCCCCATTGAAAATCAGCGCTGCAGTACCAGCCAGTTGTACTGCAGTACCAGCCAGTTGTACTGCAGTATCAGCCAGTTGTACTGCAGTACTAGCCAGTTGTACTGCAGTATGTAGCTGAATGGGGGTTTCATTGTTGGATTTTAATAAGCAATGTATATGTTAACTTTATCTATCTCATTGTTTGCGATGTTTTCCAATAATAAAGACTTTTTCTTTCTTCTAAATGTTCTTGTAGTACTACTGTATGTGAGAAAATATAGAACTATTTCTCAGAGTTTGAAATCACCAATGCGTCGTCGTCTGTCGCGGTGTTTATTTATGCCCATACGTTCTTTCAGCAAGAGGCCTATGGCCCTGCAGTGGCTCTCTTACAAGCTGATAATGATTATTATGTAAATAAAGCTTCCATACAAACTAATATTCATCCGTGAATAAATAACACGAAAGTATTAACAAAACTACAAATTCTTGTAAACACCTGCCAATGAACAATTTGTAACGATTAATTTCAAGCACCCAATACTTCTTTGAATAATTTATCATACACCAGTAAACTTCACAACTTCTTAGTATGACCACGGCATGTTTGAGAATGGCTTCCTACTGTTTAATTCGTTTATCTATAAAATAGTGCCGATTAAAGCTATTTCAAGCTTAAAATGTATAAGCCGGTATATAATAGAATATTCTAAATCTTATTCATTAACATCTGCCACAGCAAATGTTTATGATTCAATTCAGAATAGTAGTTTTCTGTTCCTTTGAGTTTTGATAATTAAAACTAAGTTGTGTGCACACTAAAAAGTACAATGTTTTTGTTTTGTTTTAGATAACTTCGACGCTATTGCCGGTACTCACCTTGAGCTTCAGAGAAACCAGCGCTTGTTCTGCACATGACTCTTGTTGTAGGTTATTAGAGACTATAAAAATCTTGCAAGATAACAGTTTTGATACTGAAGGTTTGTTCTCTGGGGATGGCGATATAGAGGAAATTGTGCTGCGTCGTAAAAATCGAAGATACCTAATAAACCTTGTAGTAGGTTTACTTCTCATTAATATAACTTCTTTATTCATTAATATAGACTAAACAATAAAAATGTAATTTGCATATACCAAGCGTGCCGTAACAAACAAGTATAAATACTTACAATGATTAAACCCAACATGTCCTGATACATAAAACATTCCCTATAGTAGATGTCGATACATTGATAAACTAGAACATCAAACTAATTGCAATCGAGTTTGACACACTTGGCGGTTTATGTTTGTAGCGAATATATTTTTCTACTCCATTTTTTGTTATAATAAGCGTGTGTATAACCGCGGACACAACTACTGTTACTACTATCAATGTAGCGACACCTCTCGCACTCGTACGTCACCGGCCCACGGTTAGGCGGGGTGAGGTGGAATGAGTTGAGGTGAGACGAGGCGATGTACCCCGGGTGGGCGGGCGTAGAACTCTCGAAGGTGGTACAGAGAGCGCCGGTAGCCCGCCTCGGTGGTGACAGCCAGGTGCCAGTGATGTCCTGAAGGGGCCCCAATTATGCACGAGCCAGCCGACGAAGGTGGTGGATTTTGAAGCGGAGGTCGATGTGGTCGCAAGAAAACATCGTGGTTCTCATATAATGGCCGCGTTCACGAGCCAACAGAGCACTACTCTTGATGATCAATTAATAATACTGCGTGCTCGTACCACTTGATGTTTTTGCAATGAACTATGCACTTGAACTACGATGTTATCTCAATAAGCTATGCAATCAAACTATGATAAAGTACCGCGCCGACCGTGCTCATAAGCAAACACGGAGGCGATCCCGTTTTAAAAACAGCTCTATAATAAGGCTGCACTACTCTAGTTTTCGCTTCTGTTGGCTCGGTTTTCGCGTTTTATTTATTTAGTCATCTATAGTGTTATGTGCAATTTATCTATATATCAATTTCTTATTATCTATTTGCATGCACTCTGTACGCTAATATTTACATCTTATATCTATCTTATATAAGAACAAATTTATTAATATATTTGGAGCCATTTGCACGAAACTCTATAATCTTATTATCTAAATCTTAATTTATATTCGTATCAATCTATTTCTGTGGTGTTATTTACATCTATCTGTATAGGGTGACATAATCTTTATATGTATAATATACACTCGATATCCAATATTAAATATCGGTTGATATGACGTCCGTGATTAGGGATTTATGCATAATTTTTATTTTTAATTTGACTTGTGAGACTACTATAACGTCATAACAAGTACTGTTCGGCTGGTCCTTTATCGGATATAAATTCTATTGTTTCTTCCATTACTGTTCAGGAGAAAGCCGGGCTCTATTACTTTATTCTAAAGTCTGTACAAATTTGTATTTGAAGCCGTTAACCATAAAGTCATTAAAAACTCCGATTCTCACGCTTCGACTATGAGATACCGTTGTGAAATTTTATGTACCGTTTGTAACTGTCTATATTAAATTATACGATCTTCCATATTTACCGTTCTGTATGATCGTATAATTGTCGTTATGTAGCCTCGTTTAATAGTATAAGACATGTGTAATTCTATCACATTCTCTATACGAATGTTTCCATGCACACACGCTATATATTTCATACAATATAATTTTACACAAATCCATCATGTAATTCCTTAGTTAACGCGAATATAATCTATAAGTCACCCTATACTAATACACATAATTCTATACAATCCATAATTCAGTAATTCTATGCATGCATAAGTCACTCATTATGTACTAATTTACACGATTCTATCTTTATATATAAACTAGCTATGAATACCCGCTTCGCTGGGTCATTTTTAATTGTATACTTATTTGGTAATGTTAATAATCTATCACTACTTACTTCACAATTTTTTCACATAAAAGACACATTTTCTTTTTTCTTATTAATTTATTGATCTTACTTATTTTTACATTAAAATCTTACGACTAATTAGACATTAATATCTTTTATCATCTAACATTAACTGATATACTAAACATTTTTATTGAAATACATTCTTATATACTACGTTTACACTTTTGCATTCTGGTGCATAAACAAATAAATTTTCTTTCTGTCCTACGCGTGAAAAAGCTACATAGAGTTGACCATGTGAAAAACAGGATTCTTTTGAAAACTTTACAAATAATTCTAGAAATCTCTAAATCATTCTAGAATTCTTTAGAAAAGTCCAAATCATTTTAGATTAATGATATAGCTGTGAACACCCGCTTCGCTGGGTCATTTTTAATAGTACACTTATTTGTTGATATTAGAATTTTTTGGGATGTTTAAAAAGTTACTAAAACACTCAGCATATTTTCGATCGATAAGAATGTTAATATACATTTTAAAGCTCTCTAGTTTACTCGGAGTTATTCTAGATCATTCTAGAATTTTCTAAATCATTTTCATTCAATCAGAATCTAAACGTAGATTTTAGAACTTCCCAGATCATTTTAGAATTTTCTAGAACATTCTCATTCGATCAGAATCTAAACGTAAATTTTAGTACTTCCCATTACATTTTAGAACTTTCCAGATCATTCTATAATAGAATTTTCTTGAACATTCTCATTTGATCAGAATCTAAACGTAGATTTTAGAACTCTCTATATCATTCTAGAATTTCCCAGATCATTCTAGACATTTCTGGATCATTCTAGAATTTTCTAGAACATTCTCATTCGATTAGAATCTAAATGTAGATTTTAGAACTTCCCAAATCATTTTAGAATTTTCTAGAACACTCTTATTTAATCAGAATCTAAAGGTAGATTTTAGAACTCCCTACATCATTCCAGAATTTCCCAGATCATTCTAAACATTTCTGGATCATTCTAGAATTTTCTAGAACATTCTCATTCGATCAGAATCTAAACGTCGATTTTAGAACTTCCCATATCATTTTAGAACTTCCCAGATCATTTTGGAATTTTCTAGATCATTCTAGAATTTTCTAGATCATTCTAGAATTTTCTAGAACATTTTCGATCGATCAGACCATTGTTATACATATTAAAGCTTTCTAGAACATTCCAGAAGTTTCCTGAATAATCCAGACCATTTTAGATCAATAATAGTCACATTTTCAAAGTTAACATCTTTCAACCCCCGTATCTTTTACACCCTTATAATTATCGACTTGCAACCACCATAGTGCACAATGGGAACCTTGTACCTATTGCCACATACAAACACTTTTCGTCTGCAATGCGTAGTTTTAGCTGCAAAATGAAATATAGGGACACACACCTCCAATTTTATATATATAAATAGATTTCTTCTGCACGTGTGTATGTCATTGAACTCCTCCTAAACGTCTAGACCGATTTAGATGAAATTTTGCGTGCATGTTCGAGTGGATCCGAGAATGGTTTAGATTCACAATTGGACCCGGTAGGTGGCGCTGCGGTAAAATTTTAGATTTTTTTTTATTATCAAGGCAGGACAACGTCCGCCGAGACCGCTAGTGTATATCTATAATTCACATATTCTATAAATCCGTAATTCGACAATTCAATACATACACTAACATAACTATAAATAGCACATCTATACATAGCACATCTATAATTCCATCCTAACATATCTTCAATTAACACGCATATAATTTCATATTTTGTAATTATACGTAGTTCTATCCTATAATTTATACCATTATTTATATAATTCCACATCGTTGTTCGATTAACGTACTACATGCATCTATAAATTCTTATAATTCATGCTATGAAGTATCATGAATTAGCATCTCTGTTTTGGTATGTATCTATATCAGACATCAATGTGTACCTACAGTTGTATATTAAATTTATATCTATATTCTATTATATTCGTATGAAACATCAATAAAATTGACGTAAAATCTATATGAGATCCTTTCTATCTATTATACGAATTATCTAACAAAATCTATGTGAAATATCAATAAAATCTGTATATATTCTATATGAAATATCACTAAATTTATGTAAAACGTTATATTGTGTACGCTACTTTTCTTTACATGGAGAAATCTCTACAGATACCCACCCTAGTATCGAGTGCCTCGCTAACCACTACTATGTTTATATATGTATTGCGTGACGTCATTAGAAGTGTAATAAACACGAATTGCGAAAACTTTTATAAACACTTTTAAACGCTGATTACTCAGATTTATAATTATATAAGTTATAAAATTTAAGACTTCGTGAAGCAAATTTCTCTAAATATAATATATATGTTCTTATATACCGCCTTATATCCATATAAGGCATTCGGTTCTTGACGTTACAGTTACGCTCTGGTGTCGCCAGCTATAATGTTATTCTATTGAAAAGCATCATAATTATATAGCAAATATAGCAAAAATATATTTTAAAAAAATATAGCAAATAGCATCATGTAGTGCTAGCACTGCACCGTAGCGAATATATAGTTAACAAAACATACGAAACATATAGTTAATATAATGTAAATCATATGGAGCTTCTGATGCTTTTGCAAGCAATGAAATGTTTTCCAGCTAGTGGATTGAAATATATAAATTCTTGATAATTTTAAGTAATACTTAAACACAAAAATCATAGTTTTATGTTTTATTTCAGAATAAAGAGTTGCGTAAGAGGCCAAAAGAAAGCAGACCAACACAAAATGTAGAAGTAGTAATTACTACTGGTAATATAAAAGACCCTCAATATAGGTTAGCATATTTTCGTGAAGATCTGAATTTGAAACACTCTACGTTTTATTGGAATCGTTTTCCATATTAATATAACTTTGAAAAAAAAAAACATATAAATATGGTTACTTAATTTTAATTTTGTTGTTAAATTTACTACCTAGTTATGTATTAGTATATAATTTGGTTTGTTCTGTGGACCCTTGTTGTCTGATAAATAAATAAATATATAATAATAAAATACCCAGCAAGAATACACAGATACGAAGACGATTGAACTTGAAATAATAATAAATTAAATAATATATAACTACCATTATGAATTAAATGAGAATCTTATATGATTCTGCTGTGTTATAATTTTGTATTAATTTCTTTTCACTATTAATTCCAAACCGTAGCACGATCTTCGTAGCGATCTTTACAAATCCTACCTAATCTCCATTAATTCTGTAAAGGCGGCAAGTTTGTATTGGAAAGAAGGAGAAAAAATACAACTTCACAAAGTCATAAACTATTTATAATATTAGTATAGACTAGCTGACCGCGCTACTTCGTCTGCGCCAAATCGGTTATTACCAGTTTCAGTTTTATATCCAGACGTGAAAAATCTTAAAACACCTAGAACCCGATTATAACGACACCTACCGGGTCCAATTTTGAATCCAAACTATCCTTTATAATATATTGGCAAGAAATGTCTTCCCGGTATCCCCTGGGTTGTTCCTCTGGTCTTCACCTCCGCGCCCCATTTACTATCTTCGCAAAAACGCATTAATTGACCGGCTTATAGTTTTTATTTCGCATAGCTGACCCGTGCAACTTCGTCTGCATCAAATCGGTAATTACCGATGTCAACTATGTTTTTAAACGCGAATAATCTTAAAAAACCTAAAAACACGATTGCAGCGACATCTAGCACTCCCAATTGTGAATCCAAACTATCCAGGGACTCACTCAAACATATACCAAGTTGGTATGGAAGAAATCTTTTAAAATAAGCCTAGAACCCGCTCGCAGCATTACCTACCGGGTCCAATTAAGATAAAACGAACCTACATATATTGCCAATAAATGTCTTCCCAGTACCCCTTGTAACTTCATCACTTAACATACTGTAAAAATTAAACTTTATGTATATTAGATTTCTATTTCAATTTAGTTGTTTGTTTTATAAGAATTTGTAAAGTATACGTGAAATCTGCATCCAAACTTAATCTTGTCAAATCGGTTTTACTTTTGACGTGTAAACCACATTTTTGACTAAGATATTAAACTTGGGATAATATGCCTTTCTAACAGTGAAAGAATTTTCAAAATCGGATCAGTAGTATTAAGGATTCCCCGAAAACAAAACTTTAACTCTCTTCATAATAATAGGTCTTTACCTATGAAATTGCCGTTCTGCAGTACTGGCCATTTCAAATCAAAATAATTTTTGTTTGGCTAAGAATTCTAATTTCAAATTAATTTTATTTTAAAAACATGGAATTCTTTTTCCAAAAGTAGTCATTTGTTTATTGATTAGTGTTACATTTTCATCGCATTTCAATCTTTTTTGTCATCATGGATACGTTAAAAATTCGAGTAATTATGGAATATGAGTACCGTCGTGGCAGCAACGCGGCACAAGCGGCACGCAACATCAACGACGTTTACGGAGCTAACACTACAAACCAACGCACCACCTGTTATTGGTTTGCTCGTTTCCGTTCTGGGAATTTCGACCTGAAAAATGAACCTCGCGGTCGTCCGAAGACTTTGGTCGACAATGACGAATTAAAGGCGATTGTGGAAGCTGATGATACACAATCTACGGCTGAATTAGCAGCAGCTTTCGACGTTAGCGTCAAAACAATATTGGTCCATTTGCGTCAAATTGGCAAGGTAAAAAAGCTTGACAAATGGGTGCCCCATGAACTCAATGATCGCCAGCGCAAAGTACGCGTCAAGACGTGCCTTGCACTGCTCAACAGACACACAAATGAAAGAATTTTGAACCGCATTGTTACCTGCGATGAAAAAAGGATTCTGTTTGATAACCGCAAGCGCTCAGCAAGTTGATTGGATCCTGGTTCAGCACCTAAACAATGCCCTATACGAAAACTTACCCCTAGAAAAGTGATGATCATCATTCATCACAGCTTCTTACCAAACGGGGCGAGCATTACTGCAGATGTGTACTGTGAAGAACTGAACACAATGATGGAGAAGCTGGCACATCTCCAACCAGCATTGGTCAATCGCTCGTCTCCGCTGCTCCTGCACGACAACGTGCGACCTCATACTGCACAGCAGACGGTCTCCAAGTTGCAAGAACTGGGGTTGGAAGTTCTCCGTCATCCGCCCTACTCACCAGACCTTGCGCCTACAGACTACTACTTTTTCCAGAATTTGGATAACTCCTTGGCGGGAAAAAAATTCAATACCCGAGAGGCAGTACAAAATGCCTTTGAAGAATTTGTTGCCTCCCGTCCAGCTGATTTCTTTAAGAAGGGCATCAATAAACCGCCACTGCGTTGGCAGATATGCATTGATTGCATGGGTGATTACTTCGATTAATACAAATAAAAAATAAATGAAAAAAAATCGTTTAAATTTTTTCATACAAAACGGCAATTTCATAGGTAAAGACCTAATATTAGTATAAATATAACATAGTATGGTAACTGCAAGCACCCCAACTAATTATTTTAATCGTAGAATCACAAACCTGAAACCGACTGCTTCAAGACTTAACAATATTTTTGAAGGTGGTAGAGCCACGCTGAAGCTATTACTTATTTTAGCATGAATGGTTCAGCTCGCCCGGGGTGCTACTACGGGTACTCTCAGAGAAAACCGACGTAAAGTAACAGTGCTCGCATTGTTGCGTTTCGTTTGGTCAGTGAGAGCGCCGGATGCCCACCTCCCCTCATCCCCCCTCGTCCCTCCTCCCTCCCCTTCCCGTTACCCTCAAACACAGGCTAGCAACGCACTTACGACTCCCCTGGTGTTGCTAGTGTCTATGGATGGCGGTGGTCACTCAACATCAGGCGAGCCACCTGTTCGTTTGCCTGATATGATATAAAAAAAAATTTAAAACTAATTTTATCAAATATCGAAACAACACATGTACGGACAAAACTCTAATTGAGATTCTTCTTCTACACTGCAATGTAACTGTTATCTAGGTTTAAGTTTCAGGAAAAAAATCTTGTCACCTTTGTTTAGTAAACATTTTTTATACAATAGAATAAATGTAACAACACATAAGTGACAGTTTCATTTACATTAATTTTTATAGTGGTTGATAATTACCACAAGATACGTCATGTATCCGTAGCTCAGTTACAATATACTGGATATTTATTATACAGGTCAAGGAAGTCGTCGGTTCGGAACCCAACGATCACTTTTTTAATGATATTTGTTTTTTTTTAAAGTAGCATAGGAATACGAAATATAGCTTAATTTTTTAGCTAATCCGTCTGCTTTATATAGCACAAAGAAAATTTACCAAAATCCTTGAAGAATTTCACTTTTTTTTTTTCAATTTCAATTTTTGACTTTCTTCCGTTATTCTGGAGAGGTCTCCTTGTGTTTTATGGGAAAAATCGTATCCTAAATGTAACCTTGCAATATTAGTTATCACTGTATCAAGTTTTGTCAAAATTGGTTCAGTAATTTCAGAGTGATACGTGTTCACAGGGACAGACAGACAGGCAAAATTTGTAAAATTATTATTTTTGGCTTCTATATCGATAGAAAAGTCTACCCCGATTATAATTTTCAAAAAACATGTAATGTACAGATTTGGCCTTGCTACAGTTTTATTATAGTATAGAAGATAAGGTATAGATATAGATTGGTATGTGTGATACCTGAATAAAGAAAGCTTTTTTAGAATCATTTACCAGTCAATAATTCGTCTGTCGATGTGACAAAAGATGGGCAAATATTTGCCTGAATAGCATTTTTTTATAAATTAATAAACTTTTCTATTCAATGAATAGAAACTTCTATTTACATATTTATACAGTAATTACCAGAATTTAGTCAGTGAGATATGTTAAGTATATATAAACCATAACAAAACCTAGCAAGTGCTCTTACTATGTTATGAAACTGGTTGCTATATGAACCTAACTATCTCGTATCAATTATCAAACTTAGTAAGGGTTTTAAAATATGTAATATACACAGATATTAAAATATTGGTAGTACTATGAGTTTATTTTTTAATATTTTATACGTCCAATATTTTTTTAGTAACATTAGTACTTTTCAAAGGCTGACCTATTTTACGTTTATGTACTCTCCTGTACAATTTAGTTTTAACACATTACTAGGTTTTGAAATGGGACAGCCGATCTGTTAGCTGGCGAATTTTATAAGCTGACAATGCATTGTTGTTGAATTGCATATCTTAGGCCATTATCTATATATATAAAACAAAGTCGTGTTAGTTACACTACTTATAACTCAAGAACGGCTGGATTAATCTTTATGAATTTTGAGTTTTTGGGATCGTCTTCGCCCGGAATAGGATAATAAGTATTAAAATAAGATATTCATCAATTAAAAAATATTACTAAAAAAAACACAAGTCAAAACATTAGTGTAGTTTCACGCGCAATTCCTTGCGCGCTGGATTTTGCTACGATAAAATCATAAGGCGCTCAATTTAATAGTAGACAAAATGTATATGTTATTCATTTGACTGACGAACGTTATTCTGTACACACAGTTATAATATTCGAAAGCGTAATTCAGCCCCAGTGTATAATAAAAATATACAGACATTCTTTTGTTACAATCTTTCCCGTTTGATTTCGACTAACACTATTGTAATCGGTGAAATTGAAGTTGACCGGTCGATGTGTTCATTTTGTACGAGTTTCTACGAGTATTATTATAATAAATCTTTTTGTACCCATATTATCATTAAAAACCTGGCTTTGCTCTTGATGGAAGATTAGTTAAATTAGGAATGCCAGCGATTAATAGAGAATCGTAACGGGAAGTGAGTATGATCAACATGACTTAGACTTATTAGTTCAAACGAATATACCTCTGTTGAATCCCCAACAGAAGGAAGTGTATGATACATTAAAGAAGGAAATTGATGATGGAAATGGTGGTTTATTTTTCCTGGATGCCCTTGGTGGAACTGCTAAAACATTCCTCATGTCAGTAAATTTAACCACTGTTCGGGCAAGATCCAACATTGTGGTTGCAGTTGCTCCTTCTGGAATAGCAGCCACATCCTTAAAAGAATGCCGTATGGCTTATTTAGCATTAAACTTGCCGTTAACTATTGAATCTTCAAACTATTGAAAAGCTAACATGGAATATACAAAACACTCCGCAATGGCCACAAAGTTTTAATAGCATCGAAAATAATCATCTGGGACGAATGCACAATGGTGCATAATCGCGCATTCGAAGCACTTAACCGAACATAAAAAGGTCTACGCGATGACTCGAGGTGTTTTGGAGGCACAATGATTTTACTGTTCGGCGATTTCCGCCAACCAGTGATTCCAAGATCAATCGCTGCCGATGAAATAAACGCCTGCCTCAAATCATCAAATGTATGACGCTATGTGAAGAAACTTCAGCTGACAACAAACATGCGGGTTGCATTGCTGAACGGTACATCTGCTGAAGATTTATCTGACGAATTACTGGCTATCTGGCTGGATTTTTTTCAATTTATTTTTATTACCCTAATAAAAACTTAATAATTTTGTATCCATTTTAATGTCCTAAATGTCCTCATTAATTGACTATTAAGCGGAACGAAGTTCGCCGGGTCAGCTAGTAACAAAATAAGGCTGTTAGGCGTAATATTCCTCTTGTAATTTATTAAAAAAGTTTTGTTCAATGTAACACATCTACACAGCACAACACTACAAAAAAAAATTGTAAGAAAATACAAAAAAAAAACTAATCAGAAACAAATATAAAATATACTTTTCAAATTATTCACAAACCTACCAAACATTCATTAAAATTTTTAATAAAATCGGTCTAGCCGTTTCGGAGGAGTTCGAACACAAACACCGTGACACGTGATTTTTATATATTAGAATAAAGATATGAATGTGCATGAAATGCTTAATGTAACTAAAGTATTTAAGTTGATAATTATTAATACTGTATCCGTCTAAATAGCTTTCAAATTGTACGTCACCTTTTTTTTAGAAAATATAATGAGTATAGTGGGCTACCCTTAAAAAATGCCTTCACAGACTTCTTTGTAGATCTATAAAAGAGGAATATCCCAACATACATTGTTTTGTTATATCTCAAAAGGATTAGGCAGCGTTATCGATGAAAACTTCTAGGCGGCTTGACTTTTTCCGACATGTCCAACAATTATCGTTATACTTAAACCCAACTCAATGCGTCTAAATAGCTTTAGAATTGTATGTCACTTTTTTTTAGAACATATAATGAGTATAGTGGGCTATCTTTAAAAGATATATGTCACTTTCTTTTATTGTAACCTATACATACAAAAGTAAACCTTATTACATTTACCCAACATACATTGTTATATCTCAAAAGGATTAGGCAGCGTTTTCGATGAAATCTCCCAGGCGGTTTGAATTTCTCCGACTTGTTCAACAATTATCGTTATATTTAAATCAATATACAAAAAACCTTGACAAACTTATATACCAAAACGTTCCCCATGAATTACCTTATCCTCTGGTGAAAACCGTTTGAAGATCCGTTCCGTAGTTTTTGAGTTTATCGCGAACAGACAGACAGACAGACGCGGCCGGGGACTTTGTTTTATACTATGTAATAAAATAATAATATATTTATTTATTATTTATTTAATAGGTTTACAATAATTGTTACATCGGCTTATTCTAAACACAAATTATTACTTTAATCATTGACTACGATGTACAATTTCTTAAGTAAACGCAACTTGCATAGTACACATTAATTAAAAGTGAAGACATTATCATGCTATAACATAAACTGAATTAGAACAAAAAAAAAAATAATAAAAAATTATGTATGTTAACAATTCTTATACCTGATTAAATATTTAAATTTTGATAATGTTATGCCAAGTATATCTAAGTGGTTGTATTTATTATATTAGGTCTTTACCTATGAAATTGCCGTTTTGTATGAAAAAATTTAAACGAATTTTTTTCATGTATTTTTTATTTGTATTAATCGAAGTAATCACCCATGCAATCAATGCATCTTTGCCAACGCAGTGGCAGTTTATTGATGCCCTTCTTAAATAAATCAGCTGGACGGGAGGCAACAAATTCTTCAAAGGCATTTTGTAATGCCTCTCGGGTATTGACTTTTTTCCCCGCCAAGGAGTTATCCAAATTCTGGAAAAAGTAGTAGTCTGTAGGCGCAAGGTCTAGTGAGTAGGGCGGATGACGGAGAACTTCCAACCCCAGTTCTTGCAACTTCGAGACCGTCTGCTGTGCAGTATGAGGTCGCACGTTGTCGTGCAGGAGCAGCGGAGACGAGCGATTGACCAATGCTGGTGGAGATGTGCCAGCTTCTCCATCATTGTGTTCAGTTCTTCACAGTACACATCTGCAGTAATGCTCACCCCGTTTGGTAAGAAGCTGTGATGAATCACACCGGCGCTAGACCACCAAACATTGACCATCACTTTTCTAGGGGTAAGTTTTCGTTTAGGGCATTGTTTAGGTGCTGAACCAGGATCCAATCAACTTGCTGAGCGCTTGCGGTTATCAAACAGAATCCATTTTTCATCGCAGGTAACAATGCGGTTCAAAATTCCTTCATTTGTGTCTCTGTTGAGCAGTGCAAGGCACTTCTCGACGCGTACTTCGCGCTGGCGATCATTGAGTTCGTGGGGCACCCATTTGTCAAGCTTTTTTACCTTGCCAATTTGACGCAAATGGACCAATATTGTTTTGACGCTAACGTCGAAAGCTGCTGCTAATTCAGCCGTAGATTGTGTATCATCAGCTTCCACAATCGCCTTTAATTCGTCATTGTCGACCAAAGTCTTCGGACGACCGCGAGGTTCATTTTTCAGGTCGAAATTCCCAGAACGGAAACGAGCAAACCAATAACAGGTGGTGTGTTGGTTTGTAGTGTTAGCTCCGTAAACGTCGTTGATGTTGCGTGCCGCTTGTGCCGCGTTGCTGCCACGACGGTACTCATATTCCATAATTACTCGAATTTTTAACGTATCCATGATGACAAAAATGATTGAAATGCGATGAAAATGTAACACTAATCAATAAACAAATGAATACTTTTGGAAAAAGAATTCCATGTTTTTAAAATAAAATTAATTTGAAATTAGAATTCTTAGCCAAACAAAAATATTTTGATTTGAAATGGTCAGTACTGCAGAACGGCAATTTCATAGGTAAAGACCTATTATAAGTTACTTATTCTGGACACTGGAGAATTTTTACCTAATACAGTTTTTCTAAAAGGAGAATTGAAAAGGTTAATAGAATGACGAGGATATCTAGACGGAATGCGGAATCTAAACATGTTTAGTAATTCAGGGCTATCTATATAGTTGTTGAAGAGCTTAAACAAAAAAACTAAATCAAGAATATTTCTACGCTCTTCCAAGGTTTCAATTTTGAATTGCTTTAATATATTACGATAGCTAAAGTCTCTTTTCTTGGTACCTAAGGAATAAGCTAAGTGCCTAGTAAACCGTTTTTGTATTCGTTCTAAACGCAAAGTGATGTGTTGCATAATGTGGACGCCATACTACTGCACAATATTCTAAGGTACTTCTTACTAATGTATTATATACTAGCCGACCCGTGCCCACTTCGTTGGGCGGTAATAGGCATTATCAAGCTACAACTTTTCTCTAGAACTCAATCATATATATCTCATAATTAAGGCAGCGTTCGTAAGAAACGTTTTCGTTCGACCATTTTTCTCCGACTCCCCAGATATTACCCCCTACAACCTCACAAACTTTACCTCTTTTATTAACCGACTTCAAAAAAAGGAGGAGGTTATCAATTCGTCTGTATTTTTTTTTTTTTATGTTTGTTACCTCATAACTTTGGACTGGGTGAACCGATTTTGATTATTCTTTTTTTATTTGAAAGCTGGTACTTCCCGTGTGGTCCCATTTCAATTTGGTCCAGTTCCGATAACGGCATCCAGTGCAAAACCGTATAAGTTTTAAATTTGCATTAATTATGTAAACGACAAATAGACGAATAACTCAATATCACGCTAACCGATTTCGATGATTCATTTTTTATTGGAAAGGATGTACTTCAAGGGTAGTTTGATGAGAATTTGGTTAGGTTCTGATCATGGGATCCGTGACAAAGTAAGAAAACTTTCATGAAACGAGCCCACTCCTTTCTTAAGGGCCGGCAACGCATCTGTGTTTCCTCTCGTGTCGCAGGTGTCCATGGGCGGCCGTGATCACTTACCATCAGGTGACCCGTATGTTCGTTTGCCACCAATATTATAAAAAAAACTCTTAAATTCTTAGGAGCCTATTGTGCTTATGTTCGTTGCTGTGTTGCAACATGACGCAAGCATTGTAATTACATTACTTAAGGTGTATTATGTGTGAAGCGATGGTAGCCGAGTTGGTGGTAGCGTTCGTACCAAACGTTACTTATTGTACAACCAATTGAAATCATATCGCATACCATACCGATAGATACCATACCGCAAAAATGCGCATATTTTAATATACTTAAGGCGGAACGGAGTTTGCGGGCACTGCTAATAAAATATACTTATGTACACAAAAAATGGAAAAATAAAGTAAATTTTCAAAAAAAAGTATTAACCGACTTCAATATCAATCAAAAACCCATAAGGCACTAAAAAGCGGAAAATAAATAGTTTATCAAATTAACCAAATTAAATAAAACATATGAATATGTGTGTGCTACCTAGAGATATATTAGAAGTCGGTGCCAACTGAAAATCATATCATCTACATAGGTACAAAAAGTTTAAGTTCACTCTTGCGTCTCTGTAATACTTTTCTACCTGGAACAAATTTGAAATTTCGGTTGGCACCGATTTCCAATACATCTCTAGGTAGCACACATATTCATATGTTTTATTTAATTTGGTTAATTTGATAAACTATTTATTTTCCGCTTTTTAGTGCCTTATGGGTTTTTGATTGATATTGAAGTCGGTTAATACTTTTTTTTGAAAATGTACTTTATAATATTAGTATAGATTATAGATAATATAATTAATTAATAGCTTCTGCCCGCGACTTTGCACGCGTGGAATAGTTTTGGGCTAAGACGCAGCGGAAGCTCTCAAAAGAAAAAAAAGCCCCGATTTTAAAACATTTTTCATTGTTGCTCCACTCCTATTGCTCTTAGCGTGATGATATGTAATAGCTTATAGCTTATGACACTCACAAATAACATGGCTTTCTATTGGTAAAAGAATTTTCAAAATCGGTTTAGTAGTTCCTGAGATTACCCCCTACAACGTCACAAACTCACAAACTTTATTTATTTATAATATTAGTATATAGATTATAGCCCCTGCCCGCGACTTCGTCCGCGTAGTAATAGTTACTACTCTGGGCTAACGCTGACACACAGCAGAAGCTCTCAAAAAGAAAAAAACATCTCGATTTTGAAACATTTTTCATCTGTGCTCCGCTCCTATTGGCCTTAGCGTGATGATATATAGCCTATAACCATTCTCGATAAATGAGCTATATAACACAGAAAGAATTATTCAAATCGGACCAGTAGGTAGTTCTTGAGATTACCCCTTACAACGCCACAACGTCACAAACTCACAAACTTTACCTCTTTATAATATTAGTATATAGATTATAGCCCCTGCCCGCGACTTCGTCCGCGTAGTAATAGTTACTACTCTGGGCTAACACTGACACACAGCAGAAGCTCTCAAAAAGAAAAAAACATCTCGATTTTGAAACATTTTTCATCTGTGCTTCGCTCCTATTGGCCTTAGCGTGATGATATAGAGCCTATAACCATTCTCGATGAATGAGCTATATAATACTGAAAGAATTATTCAAATCGGACCAGTAGTTCCTGAGATTACCCCTTACAACGTCACAAACTCACAAACTCACAAACTCACAAACCCACAAACTCACAACGTCACAAACTTTACCTCTTTATAATATTAGTATAGATAGAAATCTTAGTTTTAGCATCTTGAAATCGTTTAGAATTACGAATAACGAAGCCCAGTATTCTACTTGCTTTTGTAGTAAGATTCTCCAAATGAGGTAAAAAGGAAAGTTTACGGTCTAATAACACTCCTAGATCTCGTACGAGGTCTTTTGTTTCTAAGATCGTCCCGTGCATATTATATTGAAAATAATTCACAGTATGTTTACGCATAAATATCATGTGTGTGCATTTGTTTATATAGAGCTTCATGTAATTTTTGAGCAACCAATCAGTAAGGTTATTTATGTCCTGTTGTAGTAATTCTGCGTCATTCTGTGACTCTATTGCACGGGCTATTTTCAGATCATCTGCGAACATGAATGGGGTAGAATGAATTAAATTTTGTGGCAGATCGTTGACGAATAAAATAAAATTGGACCTAAATGTGAGCCTTGCGGAATGCCTGACGAAATTTTAAATGACTTGGACGTATTCCCATTCACAACTATATTAAAAGTGCGATTTTCTACATATGAGCTTAGCCCTTTGAGGATTGATCCATCAAAACCGTGGGCTGAAAGTTTTTTAGAAGTAGTTGATGTGAAACTTTGTCAAAAGCCTTCGCGAGATCTGTATAAATAACATCAACTTGTTTATTTATATCCACGTAGTTGATAATTTCAACAGTACCATGTTAGTATTGGTTGACCTTCCCGAAATAAAACCATGTTGATGATAAGAAATGTATTTTTTAAAATAGTTTTGTATTACTGGACAGATTAATGGTTCAAAAACTTTTCCTAGAATTGGAAGTATGGATATCGGTCTATAAGAGTTTACTTAGTTTTTTGCATCCCCTTTATGAATCGGTACAACTTTTGCGCGCTTCCACTGTACAGGGAATATACCTGTTTCGAGAGATTTATTGAAAATGCAAGCAATGGGGTGTACTAATTGGACAGAACAATTTTTAATAAATAATGGTGGTATTTCATCTGATCCTGCTCCCTTGAATATGTCTAAATGTTTTAATTTGGTATGGACTTACTACCATATTTACTTGCAAGCTCGTAAGGCTGTCATAGTTCATCGATAGGGTTTTAAAATAGGGGGAGTTGCATAACTCGTCATTCGTAATATTAGGTTGGGAATGAGAGTCATATACTGATGCGAAAAAGGAGCCAAACATGTTACAGATGTCGTTGCCATCGCTGACTGTTGCAGAGTCGTTCGTAATTGAAGCAGGGTAATTACTTCTGGAGTGCCGCCTACTTTTGACATACGTCCAGAAATGTTTTGGGTTTTTCTTAATGTTTTGCTCAAGTTGTTTAATGTACGTATTATAGCATTTGCGTGTCAGTTTCTCACATCTCTTTGTACACAATCGCATAGAAATTTTATCTAAGGGATTTTTATACGTGTTTTATGTATTTGTTCTTTTCGCGTATTAGTGTTTGGTTGCGCCTCTTTATATATATTTGAAATTCTCGCATTGTGATCAGGTCACGCCACTTTGAAGCCCGACCAATTAATTTTCCAGCCCCCGCTTCCCTTTAACTATGGCACATGCTTATATAAGGTAGCGCGTCCGTGCTGCCACCACCATTGCCAGTGTTCGACTGCTATCGTCAGTGTAGTCTGCGCGCCGCACAGTGTTATTGTGGTGGGCCGCGCCGCGCGCGACGGACGTGGGGCAGCCATTGTTGTGTTTCGTTTGCTATCGCATCGTGATTAATGAAATGAGAAATAAACGCATCGTTACATACGTGCCGACAGACATTATAAACAATAAGTGTTGTGTGGGAGGAAACCCAGTGGAAAGAAACGAGAATCACCTAGCCGGCTAGCCACGTGGAGCCTGCAGCGCCGCGAGGTATGTGCCAAGTTTCCTTCCTACCCTTGTCTCCCTCTTCGTAGCTGATCGCAATAGTTGAATATCAAATATAGCACCCCCGCATATACAGTCCACTTAATTGAGCATAGAAATCCCCGCACACGCATCCGCATCCCCCGGTGACGTCGATAACGCACGGCGTCACCAGTGTTTATAGCGTATTATTAAACCAAGGCGGTTGTTTGTTATTTTTTACTTTAGTTAATGGCACATGTTCTTTAATTACTTCTTGTAGCTTAGTATAGAATATAGACAACATATGCTCTGCACTATTTGTTTCCGAAAAAAACGTATTCCAGGGAACATTTTCTAAGTTTTTATGGATTGCCTCATAATCGGCTTTATAAAAATTTTGTCTTCTTATTTTATTAGAAATTAGTGTAGGATCACAATGCATATGAAGGAGTATCTCGAGTGGAGGATGGTGTAAATCTATTTTGCTCAAAGTATTTATTGCTTCTGTTACAACACAAGACGGTAAATCAGTTAATACTAAATCTAAAATTTTGCCGTAATTGTTAACAATAGAATTACACTGCTTGAGATTGTTGATGTTGGTAAAATCAATTAGACATTCATTAACGTTTGAATGACTAAAACAATTTGTTCAGTCATTGATTCTGTTCAAGTTTATTAAACCTAAGTTTAAATCGCCTAATATTAAAGATGAATAGTTATGTTTTTCTGAGACTGAATTACAATTGTTCATGTAATGTTTTAATGTTATTAACTGGACTGGTGGTGGTAAATAGACAATGCATATTAAAACCTTAAAGTTGGATTTTAAATTTGTTTTTTTATTAATATCCACATACCCTCACACTCACTTTCCCAAGAAAACAGAATATATTTATTTATTGATTATCACTAATAATGTTGGTATCCTTTTTTCTTTTAAGACGATTATTTATGTAAAACTTATAAAAATCGGAGTGCAACAAAAAGATAAGTTACAAAGTTAACTGAAAAATCAATAACGACATTTTTTTAAATTAAGAAATAAAAAAAAGCTAAACTCATACACGATCAAACAACCCAAACTTTATAAATATTAATATTGTGTAAAAAAACGATTTAAAGCGATAATTCATACAGTGAACTAGATAAAATACACTATACTAACTTATTACAATATAAATTAGTATAAATAACATGCAGGCTAACGGCAATATATATAGAACCTGCATACAGGATACCCAAACTGAGAGTGAGGTAATAATGGACGATGGGTAATGGCGGACACGCCAGCATACCTATATTAGAAAGAAATTTAAGATATTTCGAGTGAAGCAATCGTGAGCTGACTTCGATCGTAGAATCAAACAGTAAGAAGTGAGATGAGATAGTGTTCGTTGTTTAAGGTAAGTTAACTTGATTATTTTTCAACAATTTCATGTTGTGTTCTACCACAATTGAACACGTGTTTAGACATGTATAAAAAATTTGTATTTTTATGAAGTAACATCTAAACATTGCTTTTATTCGCAACATGCATTGACAAAATCTAACCTCAAATAAAAGTATTTTAATTCGTATATGGGTCGGGTAACGGCGAACGATTTAAGTCGGGTAATGTTGGACGTCCACAATTATACCTATATAGTTTAGTAGGAGAGTTACATATATCTTTTATCAAAATAAAATTAAGGGACAGTACTCATGAATTTTACAAATTCTTATACGCACATATATGGACATTATTAAATTAAAGAAAGTAAATTAAAAATACCATAATCCATTTATATATCAGATGCCATGAAATTATCAAAAAAAAAACTAAAACCTAACGCAAATTAGAATATTTAAATATAATATAAAAGAAAACACTTATTAAGAAAAGCAATCATAGCTTATTTTTCCCAAAAAACATAATAAACGATATAACTGTATCTAAAACGGGAAGAAAAGCTGTGTAGAAGAAGAGAAAAACAATAATCTCAAGAAACAAAGATGTAAAAAACCCCAAAGCATTTGAAGTTAATAGGAAGGCTCAAAACAGAAAAGCAGAAAAAATCAAAGATTTGTAATGTGACGTCGTAACAAACATATTTTTGTGAGTTTAAATCGCAAACGCTGGCTAAACCTTACGAGATAGATCAAATTAACGTACTATAGAAGTGTATATCTTAAAAAGATCGATAAAAATCCGGGAGAAGCTGGGTCGGGTCGCTAGTTAGATTATAAA
Organism: Antheraea yamamai; assembly: GCA_036509395.1. NCBI lineage: Eukaryota > Metazoa > Arthropoda > Insecta > Lepidoptera > Saturniidae > Antheraea > Antheraea yamamai. The sequence continues at coordinate 6,732,475 of AP028452.1, read as the reverse complement.
GCAAGCGAGATAGGTATATTAAAATATCTATACAATATTTTCAAGGTCTAATTAAAATATTCCTTTGTAAAAATACATGAAATTGAAAGTCAATACAGGTGTTTCGTTATCTGTTGGTATTGACACAATAATATCACGTAATAATCGAATGTTCTGGATTATGTGACGTGGCCAATTTGGTATGGCCAAATTTTTATTGACTTTAGCGACATTATGTTATATGTTTGTATTATTTTATTTAATCAATTGTTCAGGCGTAATAGGTACCTAATGTCAACACTCGTGTATGGTGTCTATAAGGATTTATTTTCGCGTCGGTACATGACTAGCGTTTCCATTTATTGTGATATCTTTAACAGATTTATTATCAGAGCATCGAGAATTAATGTTATTAGTATCATTGTTGTTACTCAAAATAAAAAAAAAAACAAAAATCAAAATAGCCTTTATTCAATTTAGGCCCTGAGAAGGCGCTTATGAACGTTTAGATCAATTATTTTTAAAGAGCATTTCTATAATTGTACATGGTCTCACAATTTTATATTTCTTTAATACAATTTAAAAAAACGCGTGCGAAGCTGCGGTTACAGCTGGTATATAATATAATAATAATGTTATAAAGAGGTAAAGTTTGTGAGTTTGTGAGTTTGTGACGTTGTAGGGGGTAATCTCAGGAACTACTGGTCCGATCTGAAAAATTATTTCAGTGTTACATAGCTCATTTATCGAGGAAGGTTATAGGCTATATATCATCACACTAAGACCAATAGGAGCGGAGCACCAATGAAGAATGTTCCAAAATCGGGTATTTTTCCTCTCGAGGGCTTCCGCTGCGTGTTAGCTTCAACCCAAATTGACGTTATTCCACGCGGACGAAGTCGCGTGCAGAGGGTATTTTATATATTTTTACAAAACATAAATAGTACACAATATTAGTTCATATATTTTCACTCTTTCAACTATATTTTATATAGTTTATATATTACTTTATATGGTTTCACTTGTCGTAGGTGGATCAGTGAAATGTAGTAAAGAATTGATAATCACAGTATATTGTAGAACTACAAGCATTTTTCGTATTTGCATTATTTTTTCTTCAATAAACCATTATTAATTTTAATAGGTGGTAGAGCCACGCTGAAGCTATTACTGGTTTCAGGATGAATGGGTCGGCTCGCCCGGGGTAGTACCACCCGAGCCACAGAAACACCCACGTGAAGTAATAGTGCTTGCATTGTTGCATTTCTTTCGGTCAGTGACAGCGCCGGAAGCCTACCTCCCCTCCCCTACTCCCACTTCCCTACTCCCCCCTCCCCTAAACACAGGCTGGCAACGAACTTACGACTCCCCTGGTGTTGCAAGTGTCTATGGACGGTGGTGATCACTTAACATCAGGTGACCCAACTGTTCGTTTGTCTCCTTCGATATAAAAAAAAATATAGCACATCAGTATTTAAGTCAAAATTTAAATTTACTTCAATCTAAAACAAATCTCTAATTATTTTTAATAGTGCCCCCTAAACAATGTAATGTACTATTTTGTAACCACTTATGTTATTATTATCATCATTACATAATATAAAACAAAGTCCTCTGCCACGTCTGTCTGTCTGTCTGTTCGCAATAAACTCAAAAACTACTAAATTTTCTTTCACGAATAGATAAAGTCATCCATGAGGAAGGTTTAGGTGTATAATTTGTCAAGTTTTTTTTATTATCAGGGCGGGACTACGTTCGCCGGGCTCGTTAGTCAATACGTATTATAAAACAAGTCCTCTGCCACGTCTGTCTGTCTGTTCGCGATAAATAAAAAAATTACTGAACAGATTTTCATGTCATTTGAAACTTTCAAATAGTTTGAAAGTTTCATATGACGTAACTAAAGGAATACCAATTAACTATGATACATTATATCTATACTTATAAAGAAGTAAAGTTTGTGAGTTTGTGACGTTGCAGGGGGGTAATATCAGGAGTCTATCTGGTCTATCAGTGTTATATAACTCATTTCTCGAGGAATCTTATCTTATATACATATCATCACGCTAAAATCAATAGGAGCGGAGCACCAATGAAGAATGTTTCAAAATCGGGTTTTTTTCCCCTTGAGAGCTCCCGCTGCGTGTTATCGTTAGCCCAAAGTAACTAATAATCCACGCGAACGAAGACGCGGGCTTAGGCTAGTAAGTTGTATAATTATTTTATAATTCTGTACTTTATATGACTAAACTAATAAAATTCTGTTCAAATCGATCTGTTACGTTCAAGAGAAAATAGCTTCTAATCGCGTCTTTGACGTCACAGTCTCAATTGTGTAAATATAATTAATTATATTGAATTTTCATAAGTTTTAAACATGACAATATTCTATATAAGAAAATGTAACGTAGCGATGTACTGGTTTAAATACTATCACATATTCTATTTCTAACGGAATACAAGTTATAAAATTATTTTAGATTAAGGAAACATGTAAAGGAATCAATATGTAGGTTCTTGATTACAAAAAAATATACGAGTACGTTTCCATTTTATGTTAAGCGTACATGGGAATTGGTATTCAGTCCGCCAGATGTCACAACGATCATTACAAAACATTACGTATAGTCAATTCAAGATGATTGCGTTTTAAACGCGTGCATAATATGAAGCGACTTGTGTGCCATCATATTTTACCAATCACACCATTCAGATGCAGCGCCGTTACGCGTTTGTTTTTGATCTTGCAAGTCGGGTAGAAGAGTGAGATGTAGCTTAAAAGATAAGAAGGCAAAGATAACGCTATACGTTAGACGACCATCTCTCTCTTCTCCGGCATGCTCAACGATTCTAAGGCTGTAATTTAGTTATACAATAATTAATTGTATTTTTGGGCTTGTTTGATCGTACGGATTCTGCGGATAGTAAGCGAACTAATTCACGTAAAGAGACAGTGTCTCGAAATATGGAATTTAATAGAATGTAATCTGAAAAACGTTCTGAAGTTTAATTAAAAATTAAATTTAAGTTATCCTATTTAATTACGTAAACTGATATATTTCTCGTAATAAGAAGATGTTCAAGAGATTTTATCAGTTGAATAAATAATGTTATATAGTCAATATAAATAAATTTTAATAGTCATTGCGACTATAAAAAGAAGGAATTACTTCGAAATAATCAGACATACTTCAAAGTTTGTAATTATAACTCAAAATGGCGACCATGCTGGTCTTGTTCGGGGTGAGCTTATTTTTTTATTAATTATAATTATTACGTCTTTTTTGGTACCATATACGGACAAGTTAAAATTATTCTGTCATAATTTCACTGGAAGTAGAATGGAATCAGTTTTACAAACGTTCCGTTTTGTAAAAATTGTTAGCGACGAAAATTACTTAAATTAATCATCGAGTTTTTAAACGAATTTGATTTATTGTTAAAATGTAATCAAAATGAATCTAATTTTAACAAGTTTTGATTAATGCTAAGGATAAAAAGCTATTTAATTGCCTCTGTTTTATTTTCAACGAATCAATGCGTTTTACCAATTATAACTAAAAACCTGTAGTACACCATAAGCGCTTCGATAGCGCCTTTTTAAAATTTGGCTAGCTAGTAAACGTGATCTAGCCTCGTCAATCCGCCCGTATGTAAGCATAACTATTTCTTTTTCACCATCTATATTGAGAATACGCCATCTTACTTCTATATTTTATCTAAGATTGTGTAGCATTACACTTACTTGACGTATGTGTGCATTATCGTGTCATTTGATTTGTCAAAATATCGTGTAGGTAACGTATCTACAGCTTTTTAGTTATAATATAATCGCGTTTTACTTTATTCTCCTTCTAATTGTTATATTTTGTACTTCCAACCATAAGTGTCATGTCTGCTGTCCAGCCGGTTTGTTTATTAATATAAGAGATATAACTTCTCTTGTGTAATTAAAATTGAAATTAAAACATCGAGAAGTTTCGATATCAATGTGGTTCAACAGCCCCTTCTAACAATATGCACATGAATAACATCAAATTTGATTTTTTGGTGGAATCTTATTTTATCATGTAGTGGATTTCATATTTTGTTCATAATCTTGTTTTATATGATGCTATGTTTTGTAATATTGGTGGTATTTTACGTAATATACTTCGTTTATTGTACACAAGGGTAGTGAATGGGATATAATACCACTTAGCATGAACTCTGAGTTGCCAAAACAATTCCATGGAGAGTTCTGATAAGGGGTCACCATTTTGGTAGAACATTGAAATTTATTTCATCACGCATGTGGATATAGCAACAGTCAACAGTCCCATGAATAATCATATTCATATATCTAATGTACACGTTACATGTTACAGTAGATGGCGTGCGTGTCGTAGTTACAAATGTTTTTTAAAAAAGCGTTTCTGTAATGTACGCACCCACTCACAAATTTACATTTCTTTAATACACTTTAAAAAAGCGCGTGCGGAGCCGCGAGTAACAGCAAGTAATATATATAATATATAGTAATATATATAAGGATATATAATAATAATTAGACTGAAAACCCACAACGCTTTATCACATAGAAACAACTTAACGTATTAATAATAATAAAAAATTAAAATATATATATTAAATATTGAGAAATATTAGACAAAAAAAAAACAGAATAAAAATAAACGAAGAAGTGTATAAATGAATAAACGAAATTATAACAAGACACTTGTAATATTTAACGTACTCGACAAAGACAATTATAATAAAGAATGATTGGTTGCCAAAATCGAAATTAAAAAAAAAACATCGTCTTGTTTTTCGAACTGACTACGCTAATTGCCTGGCAGGACCTTTACAGCTTCACCGGACTACTAAGGCGAGCGCTTAAGACACTCAGCTAATTTTATTCAGACAACTAGCTCAAGGGTGCGCGGCACACCTCGGCTTGGTCTGCTGTCGATACCGCGGGTCTAACCTAGCTAAACTATTCTAAGCTATTCCTACATATATTCGTTGGTAAATCATACAATTGAAATTGTATGATTCACAAACGCTTACATGTATATGGGAAGTATAAATAAACTAAACTACTCGATTCAGTTCGAATAAGGGGAAAAAATAAAACCTTTCCACCATGTGTGTAATGTGTGCACGTATGTGACGTGATCTGATGTGGTAAGTCACTGTATCGCGCTAGTAACAGCTCGAAGGCGCCATCTGGGGAGAGACCTAGGCTCGAGATGCTACCGGAAGAAACGCGACGTATGTGCGAAGGAGAATTTCGCGAATGTGGGCGCGAGTACGTATGTTGAAAGATATCGGATCGAAGTAGTAATTAAACGACGCCGGCGCCGCATACTAAATAGACATAAAAAGGTAACTACTCCTAAGAATTGGTCGTTTAAGGGAAAAGTAGATATAAATGCGCAGATTTATTCTATCTACACTAAAAATATTTATTTAATCGAAACTGAGAGACGTGCGAGACGTTGTATGGTAGCTGCGATGGCGGGAAAACTAGAGATCGCGTTTAGAAGACCTAGATTCGAGTTGTTGTTAATCATTCCGTTAAACGCGACGATTTCGAATATCTCTTGTACGAATAGCAGCTGTGCGAGCCAGTCTATGCCGGAGAGGTGAACGTCAAGTCTCTCGACGCAACAGATATGAGAACTCGTCGATTACTCTCGCACCGAGGCATGACATACAATTTCTTTTATTATTTCAGATCGTCCTCACCGCGAGTTTTGTGTATCTTACACCTATTAATAGATACGGTATATCAATTGGTAAGTGTTTTATATGGTCGAACAGTAGATACCTATTTAGAATACTTTATTTTCCTTTATACTAACCAATGAATCTGACGAACAACAAAGCTGAAATGTTTTGAGAGCAACGTGGATAATTTGTGCGTTTGTTTTATTTGGACTAATCTAATTAACAATGGTTATTGGATTTCCTTAAACGTCCACGGTTACTCATACCTAAAGATGGACTGCCGATATATTACTAGGTTTTAAACTGACCTATCAACGGTATTCATTGTAAAAACATATCACATTCTTCTTTGATGATCATGGTCAGAATAGAGTGCTATTGAATTATTTATGTCTGCAATTCTCTTCGCATAAACTGAGTACGCCATGTCATACAATTCAATTGAAAATATATGAATTCGATTAGGGTTAGATAAATATATATTTTACTTGTTTGACAGTCTACGCGAGCGACGCCGCTGGTGTGAACTTGGTTGTGTGTTAAAACCTAATCAATTATTAAAATAAATTATATAAGTTACAATTATTATTCAACGAAATCAAACATTAAGCCTTTAACTATCATCTTAAATATTCTGACAACCACAAAGAAACAAATGAAACATTTCGACATGATCGCAATAATCAACATATATTTATTCCTCTGTATTCAATGAATGTTAATTCCCATATCTTTTATATTTTGTTACTTATAATTGCATGTACGTTTGCTGCTTTCCTTTTAATTTGTATATTACAAACTATAAGCCTCATTTCCGCTATCAAACCAATTTTTTTTATATCATAGGAGGCAAACGAACAGGTGTGGCACCGGACGTTTAGTGATCACCGCCGTCCATAAGCACTAGCAACGCCAGGGGAGTCGCAAATGCGTTGCCAGCCAGTGTTTGGGGGGGAGGGGACACTGGGATTCTAATATCTCTATATCGCTTTTGTTTTCACAAAATAGAATTCCTAATTATATTGTAAACTTTGAAAGTAAATCATCAAAAATGTTTGACATCAATGAGTTTTACAGCCAGCTATAATATCATAGTATTATTAAGACTGATTTCAAAATTAAATTGCATCGAAATAGGAAGATTTTTGTAGTTTCGGTTATCGGAAGATAATGCACTTCCTCTCAATACACGTTGCTAAATTGTTTCAGATGACTACCCTAGTACTAAACTTAGAGCTTACTCCGACGATATACACACACATCACCAACTAGCCTCTAAACTGGGATCGAATTCATTAAACGCATGCTCTGAACTAAGTACACGTCTAACTTTTTATATTTTTTATTAATTATTATATCATTATTATTTCATTTATCATTCAACTCATTATATAATGCTATGTACGTAGGTTCGAACCATGTCGTGTAACAACGAATTTTCCCGGATTCGCATACATTTACTAATTTAAATTGGTAACACAGTAACACACGGTGAAGGAAAACATCGTGAGGAAACTGGAACCTGAGAAATGTTGTAATGGGAATATATAGAACTGCGGATTTCTCGAAGTTTGAAATCGCCAGTAAGTCATGGACTTGCGCTATGATTATGCCCATACCTTACTTCGCGAAGAGGTCTATGACCCTGTAGTAGGTTTCTTATAGACTGGTTTGATTAAAACTAAGCCACAGATAATGCATATCAGCTTCGAAGGTTTTAACGCTCGCAAATATCTTACCTTGTTATAATTTTAAACACGGATGTTCACATAGAAATTATGGAAAACGCCAAAAAATATGTATAGCTTAAAATAGTAATATGAATAAAAGAAAAAAGAGTTTTTATTGTTGGAATCAAAGGTTACATACTTAACTCAAATATATAGAAATTAAAATAACCAACGCCTTGCAACCCCATTCAGCAACATGCTGCAGTATAAGGAAACACTGTGGCGTTAATTTCCAGGAGGAGCCCAAACGACGCATGCACGACGCAGTCTATGAAAACTAAAGTGAAAATGTTACCATTTAGAAAGATGACATATACACATATCTCTCAAAATGTGAATATATTACGTAAAATAATACTGGCTTTTAACCTGTTTCAGGAAAAGCTAAGGCAGCGGGTATGCCATTAGATATGGATATGAGAATTCAATATAATGTTGATGATAAAGGAGATACTACTTTCAAAGTATATAACGTAACTGACTTAACGCAACGGTGTGCTGCTCAAGGTATTTACATTATTTCGTTTTGTTTTGTTCAAGATATTTTCCAGCGCTATTGAATATTAATATATTAAGTATTTTGATGTAATTAATAGGTTCTACTTCATCTACATTATTCTTTAGTTAGTTAGATACCTCAAGAAGTAATAAAAGTAAGGGATTAAATAAATAATATATAAGTAGATTCTCTCGTTATGTACCGACGAAATCTTTGAAGGTTACTACGAATATATTGTAATTAGGTCTTAATAATTGTAAATTGTACTACGTTTCAAATCATACATTTACCGCATCTCTGTCTGCACTTTAATTTAAGTCTGGGACATTAATGCCCGGTTTCTGAGATACTCGGTTAAACTACCAATAGTTATTGACTCAACAAAGTTATCCATAAGATAAGCTGTAAAATGGCCCGTTGAGTTTTACTTACATTTATCGTATGATTGTGTGTTCAGAAACGCAATTTGACAAATTATCGAACCGATAACGGTATTGAACAGATAAACTACAATTAAAGTACCTCAGAAACCGGGCATAAGTCACGGGCCACTTTTACCAATACTGAAGTAATTACTGATTATAATTATTAATAATAAAGCTGCTATTTTTCTAAATTATTAACCGATATTAGCATAACTTCGTTTATGAAGAAATGTTTTTGTGTAATTATATGCCTTATCTAAATCTGGATCATATTTAAAAGCAGCGATTCCAATAAATAAAAAATATGTATTTGTTTTTAATAATTTTCTTATTATTCTATGAATCTAGTAACGAAAAGTGTAATATTAAGAAAAAAAAAATGTTTTATATCGTTTCACATTAGCCGTCGTGATTATTTCGATTAATATTAATGTATTCTAACTAAACAGGATCCGTTTTTGGTTCGGGCGGAAGTGTCAGTCGATCTGACAGATCTTCAAGAAACAACGTATTCTCTGGAACAATGCTATCCAACTCAAGGGGATAACTTTTATTTTTTATTTACTTAATCATCAACGGATGCCCATACATATTTATACTTTGGTTTCAACAGGTTAGTGCCCTAATATTGAACATAAGCCTAGTCACTGTAGTCTTATTTATTAACATGCAACTACAGCAAACCAAGAATAGTATACCGTTGTAAATGTAAAAGTACAACCTCAAACGCCGCAGCGTTGGGTAAATTTGGATATTGCCAAAATTGCAATGATTGTTGCCATCGCTACTAAGTTGGTTACTTTGGTACTACATTGTACTACATTGGTTACTTTAATCTATCGAATCGTTAATGTATCGAGGAATCCTACAATCGACTGGCTTTCTAGATCTCTGATCAATAGCCTTTCGGTTCTAGAAACATTATTCTTGTAAAATATCTACAACTTTTCTTCTTGCTCTGAATCTAGATAATCTTTTTGCTGCATTGTACCGATCTAATTATTCTTTTTTTTTCTTTGTCTAATGTTTCTCAATGTTTACTGTTATATAATATTTTTTTATTATTGTTATTGTATTGTTGTTGTTGACTGTTGCTATATCCACATTTGTAAATAAATCCTTATTTTTTAGGTTTCTTCTCATACGTTACCAACATTCACAAATCATTAGTTCATTAAGAACGTGGTGGATAATAAAAGGGAAATAGCTAAATAACATTACACCAAAATATATGGATACTGTGATCTACTGCAGCGTTATTTTAAATCACTATCAACATTGCACTCAAGGTGTACCCCAAGGATTAAGACTAGGCCCAGTTTGCAATCTTCATTATTCCGTCGCTACTGAATATATTGTACAGATAATTATTTCAATGTACACATTAAACTTCAACTATATATAATTTATATAAAATTGTTTTATTTCATTATTATTAACAAAAGTATGTAGATTTGAAAGGGTAGAGAGGAAACTAAAAACAAAACTTTTTTAATATTCTGTGCTATTTAAATTTTTATAGATACGACAATAAAGTATTAATGAAGGCAACAATCGACTCGTTTTTAATAGCTTTATTGTAATATATATCCATTACAAACATAAATGTGAATTGAGAGCCAAGTTCAATATTGTGATATATGCCTTGGTTGTTGACTTCAATGACAAAATAAGTGAGATCTACATGGGTGCGAAAATCAATGGTCAGTCCTGAAATTTATTTATAACAACATAAAGTATTTTATAACGCATTCATACTTGCCGCGGGATCTAATGAACACTGTAGTAGTCCGTCCGTATGTTTAAAAATAAAACTGGTGATACTTATGATACTTTGAGGTATAAAGGGTGTCGAATAACATCATAAGACTTGAGACTCCCAAGCCAACCTCACCTGCACGTGGTGCACCCTGCTGAATAACGAACGAGGCAATGCCGAAAGCGGGGTGGTAGGGTTTTATAGCCTGTTTCGGATCAGCCTATGCACACCCAGCTTTTCGTAGGCCGGCATGACAGCGGCGACCGGCGATGGATAGTGTATCACTCGGTGGTCGCCATTGTTTTTGGATTGTACTGTGCTTACTATCAGTCATAGTGCAGTCACTTTGCCGTGCTACAATAAATATATATATTAATAATTATAGACCGATTTCACTTACTACTGTCATTGCTAAAGTATTAGATGGACTCTTAGATGTACAACTAAATAAGTATATTCATTTACACGATGCTCAATTCGGTTTTCGACTTAAATTATCAACCGAGACCGCCATTCTAGCTCTTGACCAGACCGCCAGATATTCGTAGAAATTCACCGGTTTATGCGTGTTTTCTAGACCTTACCAAAGCTTTCGATCTAGTTTCTTATAATATATTATGGAGCAAAGTTGTTCGGAGTGCCAGCAGATGTGAAAACCAGACTATTGCTAATAATTTCAATTAATAAATTATGAAATTTAAATAATTCATACTGTAATTAATTTAAAAATTCAAAATAGAACACAATTATTCTATTGTATTGAGTTATCACTTCTGTCGGCAGTCCTTATGACTGCCTGAATTTTTTTATTTTATTGGGAAAACACTTTCTATAAACTTTGTATATAATATATGTAAAAAATATCGAAATTGTAATATAGGTAAGTGCTGAATAATAATGGCCATATTTGACAATATGAGACTGATATTCAGCTACATTTATCTGATTTTTATTAATATTATCTAGCTTATGGCTAGTTTTAATGATTTTAGACCGATATTTGTTTAAGATATTGGAGAAATATAATATTACGTTCTGTGAAATACTTTATATTGGAAACATTACTTTGTAATAATATCCATGTCAACAGAGAGTTGATAGGGCAATAAAACACTTTCTCTGTGGTACTCATAACACATTCTCCTTCTTTGGTGATTTGTCTATGGTGATATGTTGTTATTTAATGATTATTCTACGTTACACTGAATATTTGGCAATTAAGTTTAAAATGTGTATTTGTGACACTTGACATTGGCAAAATTGCGTGGCAGAGGCCATACCGAAGAAAAAGAACACTTGTAAAACTTACAGGCCGTAAAATTGTACAGTTTGCAAATATGTAACACAAAGGTGGTAAATTATACGTAGGTGGTAAAGTCACGCTGAAGCTATTACTGGTTTCACCATGAGTGGGTCGGCTCGCCCGACACACAGAAACACCGACGTGAAGTCACCGTGCTCGCATTGTTGCGTTTCGTTCGGTCAGTGAGAGCGACGGAGACCCACCTCCCTTCCCCCCCCCCCCCCTCCATCCTCCGTCCCCACTCCTTCCCCCTCTTCTCCCTACCCACAAACACAGGCTGGCAACGCACTTGCGACTCCCCTGGTGTTGTTAGTGTCTATGGACTGCGGTGATCACTTAACATCAGGTGACCCACCTGTTCGTTTGCCTCCTATACTTTTGATAGAGTGAATGGATTCTAATGATACCAAGACTAAATATTACTCGAGGTAATGCTTAAGATTATCTTCTTGATGTTTTATCGTGACCACAGCACCTTAGGAGTGATTCGTGTTCAAACGGACAGACAGACTTTCTAAGAAAGATTGAAATGTATTTTATTATTAATTCCAAGACACCTGCAACAGTTTTTTCACAAAAATCTAAAAAGTACAGACGCGTTAGATTTACTTTCCTATTATATATATATAGATAGTTTTCTTTGTTGTTAATTACATGCCATTGCTATTTGCGTCGTTTTCTTGTTCTTCAATGTATTTCACTTACAATAAAGCTTTACCAATTTTAATCACTGAGGAGGGGTGAGTTAGTAAAGAAACCGTATCTCCTTGAATGGCATTTATTTCACGTAATTAATTAGTATAAATAATAACAAGTTTATAAGCGATCGAGTCCTACGTGAGGGGACTGGTGCAGTCAGTGTCGGGCGTGTGCATCGCAATTTGTCTACAAAGAAAAATTACCATGCATTTGCTATATGGTGTCCCTACAACGCTATTGTAGCGACATGCATAATACCTACACAATATATGTTACAAGATGTACCCAACAGGTAGAAACTAATTCTATATAAGGCGGATCGTACAATTAAACTATTCCATCACCCAAAACTCACTAAGCAAGTGATTAAATATTATCTGAAGTTAATTATAACCGACAAATACATAATGTGGCGAACTGTTAATAAACCTTTGTTTATTATATCGTTGTTTATTTCTAGTTCCCACAATTATTTTATTACTCAAGGAATAATTAAATTTTTATTGTCTCTTCATTGTTATCTCTAATCCTTTGCGAATATTCTATATGCATGTCTATCTCGTATGTATGTATATGTCTGCTTAATTCAAATAAACCGATTTTCGTAAACTATCTTATAAAGCATTTACAAAACGAGGCAATTAGAGTTATATCTTCATTTTACATACAAAATCTTCTGAATGTTGCAACTTGCTCGTTATACTGCCTCACCCCTATTATCCACTTGAATCATAATTCATTAAAATTTTAATATTGCAAGTATAATATCGAGACAACTTAAAGGTTAATAAAACATCCTGGTAAAACCATATGGAGGCAGGACCTGGCGGACGCGCGGTTCGGACGGTATACCGTAGACGCCGTCCGCCTGGTCCTGCGGGAGTGGATAGGTAGGGAGTGGGCCTCCTTGACGTTTCGACTGGTGCAGGTACTCACCGGCCACGGTTGCTTCGGGTGGTACCTGCACCAGATCGCTCGCAGGGAGCCGACCGCCCCATGCCACGAGTGCGGCGCTCACGAGGACACCGCGCAGCACACTCTGTCTGAGTGTGCTGCGTGGGAGGGACAGCGCCGCACTCTGGCTGCGGTGGTAGGATGTGATTTGTCGCTGCCGAGTCTGGTTTTGTCCATGCTAGATAGATCCTCTAAGCGGCCCTCTCCGCCAACGGGGGATCGGCGGGAAGAGGCGGAGCTTTGACCAACTCCTCCCGCCACCGTAGCTGGACCTGAGGATATGGACCGGGGGGCCCATCTCCTCATTGCACAGGTCCGGCGGACGAGGGGAGGCAGCTGGTGTGTATCCAGTCTGCCTCTCTATAGGTAGGAGTCCGGCGGTCACACTCCGCCGGGCGGACCGTTGGGGCGGCTCTACAAGGTTGAGTAGTATTGTACGATCCCTTGCCGCCCCAACAGTTACGGTCTGTCGGTACACCGTGGGGCTTTAGTCCGTGCGAGTCGGACATAACCCACCCTCTCCCCCGGGAGGGTGGCGTATCCATAAGGGATTTCCCCACGATATAAAAAAATAAATAAAAAAAAAACAAAAAATCCTGAATCCTGAAAATCCTGATAAAACCATAGCATGGTGGTAGGGGTTTTTCTAAGTCCGCGGCCCGCTAGCTACTACTCCCAAGTTGACAATTTGTCAACAAATACGTTTTGGTGTGTTTCGGCAGCTGCACTTGAAAGCTAGGTTTCTAGGCTTAACGTATGTGGTAAACACGTAGACCAATCACATCATCATTTAACCTCAAATAAGATTACGGTCAAACGCCAATATCTACAAAGTAAAAAAAGAAATAAAAAATACCCTATGTCGTTTTCAAATACCCTATGTCATTTTCAAATACCCTATGTCGTTTTTAAATACCCTATGTCGTTTTTAAATACCCTATGTCGATTTTAAATACCCTATGTCGTTTTTAAATACCCTATGTCGTTTTTAAATATCCTATGTCGTTTTTAAATACCCTATGTCGTTTCCAAATACCCTATGTCGTTATTTGTACCGCTAACAACGTGTAAACATCATTACATAGTATAAAACAAAGTCCTCTGCCACGTCTGTCTGTCTGTATGTTTGCGATAAACTCAAAAACTACTGAACGGATTTTCTTGCGGCTTTCACCAGTATATACAGTAATTCATGAGTAAAGTTTAGTTATATCGTTTGTCAAGGTTTTTAGTTATCAGGGCGGGACACCGTCCTCCGGACCCGCTAGTAATTTCATAATAATCGGTTGAGTCGTTAACTTGTCAAAGCGTAACAAACAAACAAACGAACTTACATTCGCATCTATATTATTACTTATAATATCATATGTTTAATATTTTACCAAATATATACATATTTATTAGGAAGGAAATTAAGATTTGTGAAACTATTTGTAGTATATAACGGATGCAATAAATTATGTAACCAGTAATCACGCCTTCTGAACTACTTACCCCCGACACGCAAATGCGTATATATACAATATACATATATATCGTAATTTAATACTATCCGATTTATTATAACTTTAGTAAATATGTAAAACGATATTGGATGTTGGTTTATAATATTGTGTTAGATCAAGCGTAGCATAGCTGAGTCATAGTTGTTAATATTTGTCATAATTGGATTAATACGTATTGCTAAGTATAGAATACTTTGTTAATCTTCATTTAATCTGATTTGTTTTTTTTGTATATATTATAGGGGCATACGAACAGGCGGGTCACCTGATGGTAAGTGATCACCGCCATCCATAGACACTAGCAACACCAGGGGAGTCGCAAGTGCGTTGCCGGCCTTTTAAAGATGGAGGGGAGAGGAGGAAGAGAGGTTAACAGATGGGGAGGGAAGAGAAGTTAGGAGGAGGGGGTAAGGGAAGGTGGTCCTCCGGCGCTCTTACTAACCGAACGAAACGCAACAATGCAAGCACTGTTACTTCACTCGGTTTTTCTGTGGGTCGGGTGGTAGTACCCCGGACGAGCCGACCCATTCATGCTGAAACCAGTAATAGCTTCAGCGTGGCTCTACCACTCAAGGACTCGATCGATCCAGTATGTATGGGGTCAGTGTTTACTGTGTTCGGTGAACATTGTTTCTCTAAACTTGCGCGAGACACTCCGCCTTGTCTACACTATCGAACGCAGGAGGCAACACGGGACCTCTATCGAGAGGGGGCATCGGAATGATTACGTCTGATTTAAATTTTTGCGCGAGCTTCCAGTACACCAAGTGGGACGGCTGGATGTCCTCCAGCACCCTGTGCCACCTGTCGGCCCGGCTCTCAGAGATACGAGTTCTAACCTTTTTTCCGTAGTAATCGTAATGCAGATGGGTAAGTGTCGCGAGCTCGAGTCTCGGCGTTCTTTTCCGTGACCAACACTCTCACGTCGTCTGGGAGTATAAAGCGACGATCGGTCGCCGCTTGTACCTCTTTCGAGGTCTCCCTGACAGCGGTCTGGAGATAGTCGACCATGGAATCGATAGCCAGATCCGCGCCAGCTTTCGACACTAACACGTCCGTGATCCTGTGTAAACTTACTGACGTAGGATTATCTTTAAAATAGCGTTCTAATTTCGCGTAATCGGCCACCCTGACCAACGGCGGGGTGGTATCCGAGCTCGAACCTAATATTACCGGGCGGTGATGTGAGTCAAGTTCGTGTACGACTTGTATAAGTCGTAACCGAAGCGTGACATTTTTAAAAAGACCAACGTCTAACACTGTCTGACGACAGTTATCTTGAAAGTGAGTGGGTTCCGAAGGGGCTATGACGTCAAAAGCTAGATCGTCGCCTAGTTTGTCGAGTATCTTCCCGTTTCGAGAAGTAGTCGGACTATTCCAGATGACGATTTAACGGCGGTCGCTCCGCTACTTTCATACCGAAGTCAAGTAGCAGGGAGAGAGGCGTGAGCGAATGAAGCGATTAATGTGGGTAGGCGCCGATATATATGTGAAGACAAATGAAACTCACAAGTGGTAATATAATACTGTTCCTTTGTTATAGAGTACATATATTTATAAGCATACAATTGGTATACATGGATAGGTATATATCTACATTACAACTACCCCCTAAAAAAAAAAACTTATGCATATAAATTTTTTTCTTATTCTAAATACGTTTTGTTATACAATATTCTTAAGTAAGCATGTTTTTTTTTTATGATTACATGTTTATATTTATTTATTTATTTATTTACACATTATGCGTTAAATACGCAATGGCGGACTTAATGCCTAAGGCATTCTTATGTACTATATATTATTTTTTTATATAATTTTATTCTTTATAATTTTATATAAATTTATTCTTATATAATTTTAGTAAATACGTATTATATTTTTCCCATTATAATATTGAGTTCTATTCTTATGTACTGGTTGCGCCGCTTTATATATATTTGAAATTCCCGCATTGTGATCAGGTCACGCCACTTTGAAGCCCGACCAATTAATTTTCCAGCCCCGCTCCCCCTCCTATGTTACTTATATTCGGTAGCGCGTCCGTGCTGCCGCCATTGCTATCGTCAGAGTTGTTGCCCGCGCCGCGCGTGTCGGACGCGCGGCCTCCGCCAGTACATTGCTGCTGCTACATTACTGTAGTGTTGTCCACGCCGCATCACAGTGTTGTTGTCCGCGCCGCGCCGCATGCTAACATTTTGAGTTTTCGCATGGTCGAGTGAGAAATAAACGCATCGCTACATACGTGCCGACATATATTATAAACAATAGGTGTTGTGTGGGAGAAGACCCAGTGGACAGAAACGACAATCACCTAGCCGGCTAGCCACGTGGAAGCTGCAGCGCCGCGAGGTATGTGCCAAGTTTCCTTCCTACCCTTGTCTCCCTAGTCGTAGCTGATCGCAATAGTTGAATATCAAATATAGCACCCCCGCATATACAGTCCACTTAAATTTAGTATAGAAAACCCCCGCAGCCCCCTACGGTGACGTCGACAACGCACGGCATCACCACTAAAGTTTGGTCCGTTTCGAACCGGATTATACTAGTTGTAGTTGTAGATTGATAGATATTAGCAGTTAACTAGTCAAAAGAAATCGCATTTATAATGTCAATTACCATTTCTAATTGTTAGTAGGTAGTTAAATACACTAATTGTTTCGTGTTTCTCATTCGAACAAACTATAAATCGTTGTTTAGCCGCATATTTGTAAACTCGCTGTTTATATATATTTATTAAGTACATTGTATGCTTAATTATTTCGTTTCAACCGCAATTTATAAACTTGTCGTAATAGTATTTACGCATAGTTACTTGTTTACCTTTATATTATTGTTCGCCCCGCATCAGGTAAATAAGATAACGATCGCTTTGTTCTCGTATTCTTCTAGTTTATAAATAAATTGTTGAAATGTATTTCATTACAAGTTATACTTAATTTGTTTTCATAATATTTCGTTCACGTCGCGTAAAATCTCATAATTATTATTAGCGTTGGTTAAGAAGCGAGCTCATTGAGCGTCGATGCTTACTTACCCACATATTCTAGTTTTTTTCTAATTACTCGAGGCAGTTTATGTAAATGTTATCTCGGTATTATTTTTTGTAGTGTATTTATATTTTTTTTCGTTATATAGACCACACGGTAACAGAGACGTACATACGATACGTAAATTTTCAAGCTTATTATTTTAGAAGTGCATTTAAATATATACGGACGTATTCTGTTTTTATTTTGTTTATTTTGAATCATCATGGCACCTACACAAGACTTGGATGTACAGTTAAAAATGTTATATGCAAAAAGAAATAGAATTTTCGCTCGCATGCAAAGCATTTGTAATCGCGTGAAGGATCTTAGTTCTAATGCGACATCTAGAGAATCATTTTTGTGTGAAATGGAAACCGTAGATATCTTGTATAGCGACTTTGAAACCATTTTAGACAAAATAGTTAGTCTAGAATTAAGTTTAAATCCCGCGTCAGTAATTGATTATCAATCACTGTCATCGTTCGAAGATTTATTAGGTTGCGTTAAGCGAGCCGCCAAAACAATACAGTCAAAAACAGATATCAAACCAGTAAGCCATAATAGACTACCTCAGCTTCCTCCAATTGAGATTCCTGAGTTTAATGGCGATATTAAAAATTGGCCACTTTTCTTCGCTAGCTTCGAAAGTACTGTACATAATAATACGTCATTAACAGACTCGGAAAAATTGTATTATTTAATAGGGAAGTTAACTGGCAAGGCTCGATCCACCTGCGCCGGTATAACACCATGCGCAGATAATTATTTATTGATTTTTAATCTTCTTAAAGATAAATACGAAGATAAACGACTACTAGCCACTTCGTATCTAGATCAAATGTTCGAACTAAAACCTATTTCGTCTGCATCGCCTAATAATTTAGAACAATTTTTAGATAAATTCGCATGCTCGGTCGCCGCTTTAAAAAACCTGAAAGTCGATGATCTCTCAGATTTTGTATTTGTATATCTCGCCCTAAAGAAATTAGATTCAGAAACTGCACGTTCATTCGAATCAGATAAGCGTAGTTCTAAAATGCCATCTTTCGATGAATTATCGTTATTTGTACGAGATCAAATTAAAATATTGCAACGGACTTCGTTACCAAAACATGAAGCTACAAAGAAACTTATTTATGATCTTAGAATGGAGGTGGTATCCAAACCACTCAAATCCACTCAGACATATGTTAATACTACATCGCAGTCTGTTTGTTCGTTGTGTCACGCTCATCATGACCATATTTATAAATGCTCGAGTTTCTTAAAACTTACACCTAGTGAGCGTTATAAATTTGTTCGGGTCAATAATTTGTGTATCAATTGTCTTAGTGCTGGACATCGTGTTTCTTTTTGTAATTCCAATTCTAGTTGCCGTAGATGTCAAAGCAGGCATCATACATTGCTTCATTTTAATGATAATAATGCCGCATCTAATGTGAGCAGAGTTGGTTTATCGCGCCGTGGTATTGTTTCGTCCGAAACAAACTCGGAGCCCGGCCGATACGCGATCGCGCGGTCGCCGCCGGGCGCTGCCTCGCGAACGCCCACTGTCCACGTGCAGTCGGACACTGAGAACGCGCGCGCCGCTGCCGCTCACACAGGTCATTCAAATGACGTTGCATTGTGCTCGTTATCGTTATCGCGAATTCCTACTACTGTGCTTCTCGCGACCGCTCGTGTAATAGTTGTAGATACTTGTGGAAAGGAACATAGTGTTCGCGCTCTTTTAGATAGCGCTTCGCAGAGTAATTTTGTAACTCTGGAATGTTGTCAACGCCTTGGTTTAAATATAAATAATCACTCGGTATGTTCAGTTGTAAAGGGAATTGGAGGTTCCGTAAAAGCCATTCAGGGCTCGGTAAAAATTAAATTTTGCTCACGTTTTGATTCGAGAATTAGTTTTGAAATGGATTCGTTAGTTGTAGATAAGGTGACTGAACGTTTGCCGACGATCTCAGTCAACACTTCATTGTTGTCAAATTTTGGTGACTTACCTTTGGCCGACGATACTTATGCTATTCCAGGAGATATTGAGATGTTGGTTGGAGCTTCGATTTTCCCGCACCTCCTGTTACCACGTAAGGTTCCCGGTCATCCGTCACAAACCGCACCGCACGCACTGGAAACAGTTCTTGGATTTGTTATTGTAGGTACCGCTCCCGCTCACATAGATTCTTACTCGACCGTGTCCTACTGCTGCACCACCGAGCCACTAGAAGCCGCCGTTCGTAAATTTTGGGAAATTGAAGAAGTCAGTTGTCCTCCTATTCTCGGCCTGTGATGAGTTTTATAGCCATACGACTACTCGAGAGGAAGATGGTCGTTATGTTGTCGCGCTCCCCTTTAAGGGTGATATTTTTTCTCTCGGTGATTCTCGTCGATTAGCAGAAAAACGTTTTTATTGTTTAGAAAGAAAAATGCTAGCGTCTCCTAAGTTGAAACAAGCTTATTACGACGTTATAATCGAGTACCTAGATAAAGGTTACATCTCGCCCGCGCCTGCGGAAACTGCCGCTGAAGTAATTAATCTCATGAAAGCGGGTCAGTTTGATCTAGTGAAATGGACTAGCAACTCGCGAAGAGTTTTGAATTCAATTCCGCCATCATATCGCTTGTCAACTGTTAAGGAGTTTGACGAGGGTGATTTGCACAAGATTCTCGGCTTGTGCTGGTCACTGACATTAGATTCGTTCAGTCTTAAAATCTGTTCGACTCCACAAACTTGCACCAAACGCACCATATTGTCTTGTGTAGCGAGAATATGGGATATAACCTATAGTTTTATATGCAAAGCTTCTTATAAAAGAGCTTTGGTTGTTAGATTGTGACTGGGATGACCAGCCACCAGATAGTATCGCTAATTTGTGGGCTCGCTTTAGGTAAGAGCTTCCTTTGCTCGACCAAATTAATATTCGCTCTAGGGTACACAAATGTGTGCCATGTTATAGGCTCCATCCGAGAGCTGCTGCTCCGGAAATGGCCGACCATCGTTCTTGTCGTGTAGTAGTCAGTTAAGCCATTTGCGCACACCGAAACGGATTGCACCGGTCCATCTAGAGTAGCGATTTCACTTGGTCGTGGTATTCGTTCGACGAGGGCTTGCGTCTGTTTTTTTGTTTGCATGACAACTCGTGCAATTCATATAGAATTAGTAGGTGACCTAAGCACATCAAGCTTCATGGCAGCGTTTAAAAGGTTTTTGTCGCATCGTGGCCCTGTGGGACAAATGTATTCGGATAATGGCACAAATTATGTAGGAGCTAAACGTAATATCACAGAATTGCATGGATTTTTAAGATTAAAGTATTTTAACACTGAATTCGCGCAAGTATTAGCTGAAAACCGCATCAAATGGTCGTTGAATACTCCTCTCAAGTAGGTACTTGAGACCTTGTAGAGATATAGATGAAGATCGATTGCATTTTCTTTCGCGTTACGATTTATTGGATAAACTCGTTCAGTCGTTCTGGAAGCGTTGGAGAACAGATTATTTGCACACATTACAGTCGCGTCAAAAATGGAATACACCACCTCTGCATTGGCCATTAGGCGTTGTTGAGGAAGTATTTCCCGGAGCTAATGGAATTACTCGCATTGTTCGAGTTAAAACCGCAACCGGATCGTATTTACGTCCTGTTATTCGTCTCTGTCCTCTGCCTAATCAGCAATAGCAGTGGTTAGCATACCTTAGATTTAGCTTAGTGTAGATTCGATTTAGTTTAGTGTAGATTCGATTTAACTTAGTGTAGATTGGATTTAGCTTAGTATAGATTCGGTTTAGCTTGGTATAGATTCGACTTGATTGGATATAGATTCTTTTTTTTTTTTTTTTTTTTTTTATTTCACAAAACTGCTTACAAAAGAGTTAGATTCGATTAACACTGATACGATGAAATTGTTACTAATGTAACCTACTAGATGTGAAACTAACGTGCACAATATACGAGAGCTCAAAGATTTAAATTAAGTTTAAATATTCAAATAAAATATATAAAAATGCAGCTAAAAAATTTAAGTACAATTATTTTCCAATTGAGATTTTATTGAGGCTAAAGAACAATGAAAAATATCAAATTGAGATTGTATATTATTGTATTTGTGGCACATTCGGTAGAGGGGCGAGTGTTGGCCAACGATTGTCGAATACTTCGGTTGGAAGAATGTTTTGCGATTCTGCAAACGACTGTTGTTTCTTGGTACTGAGATACATATTTGTCCCAACAGAAATGAACTGTCAATGCGATTACTTAAAATCTTAAATAGAAAAGACAAATCCAATATGGTTCTACGGGATTGCAACGTTTGTAAATTGTAATAAGCTAAACGTGATTGATATGAGTGTAGAGAGTGGCATTTGTTATCAATGAACGTGAGATGGTATAAAAAACGTTTTTGTACTTGTTCCATTCTTTTTGAGTGCACTTGGTAGGTTGGATTCCAGACAGGACTACAATATTCCAAGATACCTCGTACCAGAGTATTATATATCAACAAGGATATCTTGGGTTCTCTAAATATTTTCGTTTGTCTTGCAATGAATCCAGACATTTTAGAGGCACTTTTTACCATCGCATCGTAGTGAGGGCGAAAACTAAGCGTGCTATCCACTATAACACCTAAGTCACGTACACATGCTACTTCTAGAAGTTTGAAACCATTAATAAAGTAAGATACTTGACGCGGATTCCTCTTTTTTGTGAACTTTATATATAAGCATTTATGGACGTTCAAAATCATATTATTTTTGACGCACCAGTGCTGGATACAATCTATATCACGTTGTAAAGAAACAACGTCACTATCGTTATTAATTGTGTGATATATTTTTAAGTCATCGGCATACATTTTAAAGGAAGATGAGATATGTTCACACAAATCATTCACGAATATTAGGAAAAACAGGGGTCCAAGATTCGATCCCTGAGGAATTCCCGAGGGTACGATTTTTGACATTGATTTATAACCATATACAAAGACCAATTGTGAACGATTACGCAAGTATGATTCGCACCATCGTAGTAATGAGCCATGAATACCAACTTCTGACAGTTTGATAATAAGTAAATCGTGCTGTACAAGATCAAACGCTTTTTTGAAGTCAGTATACACCGCATGTACTTCGTTCTTTTTTTCCAGTTCCCGTGCAATCTCAGTTACATATTCTATAAGATTTGTTGCAGTAGATTTTTTGGGTCGGTAACCATGCTGATTGCAGTGCAGGATCTGAGATACATGTCTGTATATTACATTTTGCACTAAAGATTCCAGAATCTTACCAAAGGCCGACAAAATTGATATAGGGCGGTACTGAGTTACATCGCTGAGATCTCCTGTCTTATGAATTGGTATTATATAGGCCATTTTCCATTTATTGGGAAAAACACCTGTTGTAAACGACTGATTGAATATTTTAGTAAGAGGAATACTTAAATTTGTTGCGCATTTATATAAAAATAATGGAGGGATTGAATCAGGGCCTGGGCCTTTATTAAAATCAATTGCAAGAAGTGTCTTTTCTACCTCCTCTACAGCAAAAAAACAATGACTAAGTGTGAAATAGTCGCTGGGAGATGGATTTACAAAAAAGTTTAAAATGGATGTCGAAAATGAAGAGTTACAATTGGCCAAATGTGTTGCGTACACAGAATGAAAATGATCAGAGAATAAATCACAAATCTGTTGACCGCCTGAAACAGTTTTGGATCCTAGAGTCATTTCATTTGGTATTACGATACTATTAGATCTTTGTGATTTTAAAAATTTCCATATGTATTTTGGATTTGTTGAAATATAATTAACCGCGTTTCTTTTGAAATTATTATAGCAATCTTTAATCATTGAGTCACAACGTTTACGTAATAAGTTAAAAGTTAACTTATCCCTAGGGTTATTATATTTTTTGAAGTTAGAATGATATTTAGCTTTCTCTTTTATTGTTTTAATTATCGGCTTACTAAACCAAACAGGATATTTGTCGCTCTTAGATGTATATTGAGGTGTATGTGTTTGTATTATAGCCATAAGAGAATCGTAAAAGGCAAGTAGCATCGCATTAACAGACATTGTTTCCGTCAAGACTATATTCCAATTGATTTTATTGAGTTCTTCATTTATTGCATCATAATTGCATTTATGGAAATTTAGTAAATTAATATTTTTTTGTTTTATTATTCGGGATTTAAAGAACTTAACTGTGATTAATAAGGCTGGATGATGTGTATCTATATCGACTAATGGATTCCTTATTTCCACTATAGAAAATTTTTCGGGCATATTTGAACAAACTAAATCTAGTATGCGATTATTCATATTCATAATTGAATTACATTGATATATCCCTGTAAATGCGTATGAATCTACTAAAGCGCTTTCAGATATATTTGTTGTTGGTGATGACGTCATGGTTTGTGTGTGAGAGTCATAAGTCCAAACAATGTTGCCTAAGTTGAAGTCACCGACGGTCAAAATGTGCGAGTCGAGTGACAGTTTGGTTACCACAACGTTATTGAGGTTTTGTAAAAAATCATCTAAAGACTGTTGTGATACTGGAGGAGGTATATAAACCGCACAGATGTATAGGGTAAAATTTTGAATTTTTATAGTAATCCATAAGTCTTCAGTAGATGACTCCCATGATACCCCTCAAAATAAAATCGGCTGAGTGCCTTAAGCGCTCGCCTTAGTAGTCCGGTGAAGCTGTTAAGACCTTGCTTGGTCAATAGCGTAGTCAGTTCGAAAAAAAAAAAAAAAAAACTCCCATGATACCTTTCTTAGTGCGTCATATTTTTTAATCGAGCCTATAAGTACCCCCCCCGCCGTCTTTTTTGTACTGACCTGTAGAGGCAGAAGCCCTATCGCGTCGATAAATATTATACCGCTCATCAAGAATCTCGCGATCAAATATAGTATCATTAAGCCAAGTCTCGGTAGCTATTATTAAGTCATAATCCTCCCGAAGTGCCGATGTATAAATACCTTCAGTTTTTGTTCTTAAGCCTCTTACATTCTGGTAATAAATTTTTAAAGGTGTATTAGCCATTAGTACTACAAAAAATAATAATTAAAGAAACATGTTTAAATAAATTATACAAATTTCATAGGAAAAAAATAATTGTTATATATATATATATATATACTAGCGGACCGGGCGGACGTTGTCCTGCCTTGAAAACAAAAAAAAATCCTAAAAGTTGATCGCAGCGCCACCTGCCGGGTCCAATTGTGAATCTAAACCATTCTCGAATCTCCACGAACACACACAAAAAATTTCATCAAAATCGGTCCAGTCGTTTAGGAGGAGTTCAGTCACATACACACGCACACAAGAAATATATATATTAAGATATATATATATATATATATGTCACTGTAAAAAATTATCTCTAATGCGAGGACTTGCTAATTTCACTATTATGTTGCGGGGTCTCTTAGACTCCGTGTTAAGTTTAGCTGCCCTATGAAATGCTAGTAAATGATGAGTGGGCAGATCTAATCCGATGACTCCTGCCAACTGATGTACTATGGTAGAAATATTTTCATTGTGATGCTCTGGTACACATTGTATCTCTATATTGTTTTCACGTGCTTGTTGATCAAGTTGATCCAATTTATATTCCATATCTGTTATTCTTGTGTGTAAGTTGACATTCTCGGCTGTAAGCTTGGAGATAGTATTCTTCAGTTCTGTATGAAATTTTTGCTGGTCGTCATGGCAATCCGACAAAAACTTAATAGTTGTTATAGCTTCATCGAGTTTGATTTTGATCGCAGAAAACTTACAATTAGCATCTTGTAAACCTTGCTGCACACTGGACAGAGTAGTGTTGAATTTATCCAAACTGGACTGCTGCTCTGTACGTCTCTCATTAATTTCTTTGCGAAGCTGACGTATTTCTATGATTATGGAGGAGTCAGAAGTGTTACCAGGTGGCGAGGGCGTTACTTCTCCTGATACTAGTTCTCTATGACCTTTACTTTGTGGATTACTACAATGGCCTGGTTTTGTCCTAGTAGTAGTATACATAGGACATACCCACTTCACACGCGATGTTGCTGATTCTGAGTAACTGACACAATCCGGGTGAAATATGCGTTGACAGCCACCGGACGTACATTTAATCCTTTTTTGGGTTACAGCGATAACAGCGTCGCACACTGAACACTTCATGGTTGTTAAGTCACCTTATTAATGCCTTTATTGTATTGACAATGTTATGCGCCTACAGAAACAACAGTGCAAATTATTATAAGTAAAATATTTGCTGCTCACTTGGCGTAGGCGCTCATTAATTTATTAGTCACGTAGCTCGATGTACTCGGAACACAAAGTGGGTAGTTAAGAAAAAATTTTCTTACGTGTATAACATTTACTGAATAATGTACTAAGAAGAAAAACTTTTCACCAATAAATCACACTGTGAACGATTTATAAGTCACGTAACGTATCCACTTGTATGTTATTTAGGCAAGTTAAACTCTTAAAAAAAAAAAAAATCAAAATACTCTTTATTCAATTTAGGCCCTGAGAAGGCACTTATGAACGTCAAAACTACCACCGGTTCGGAAAACAACCCATCGAGAAGAACCGGCAAGAAACTCGATCTGGTTTATCTTTTCATAATAACTAACATATATTTTTTTTTATTAATACACCAATAGACACATAAAGCTACATTGGTTTTTAGTGGTTGCACAGAGAGAGGCGTCACTTCCAGACGTCGCTATCGTGCACATACTGATCCACCCTGTAATAACCTTTATGTATTAAGACCCGCTTAACATAACACTTGAAGCTACTATCCGGCAAATCGGTAATGTGTTTTGGGACTTTGTTATAAAATCTAACACTATTACCTAAAAAACTGTTACTGGTCTTAGTAAGCCTGAAACATGGAGTGACCAGTTTGTTATGGTTTCTGGTATTTACATTATGTCGGTCTTTTACTAAATCTAGATTATCTAAGTTTTTCCGGACGTACATCAAATTCTCAAGAATATATTGAGAGGGCAGAGTCAAAATACCGAATTCCTGAAACTTAGTCTTTAATGATTCACGAGGTCCCAAATCATAGATTGGTCGAACTACCCGTTTTTGTAGTAGGAATATGGTGTCTACCTCAGCTGCGGCCCCCCACAACAAAATGCCATAAGACATTAAGCTATGGAAGTAAGCGAAGTAGACCAACCTAGCAGTGGGAATATTTGTTAGCTGGCGAATTTTTCGAATGGCGAACGCAGCAGAACTTAATCTTCCAGCCAATTTTTTTATATGAGGACCCCATTGTAATTTAGAATCAAGTATGATACCCAGGAACACAGTATTGTCAACTAAGCCAACTAGATTCCCTTGGATCTCGATTTTACTATCAGTTGGTGGAACATTAGGTAAGGTAAATCTTATGCACTTTGTTTTGGCTGCGTTTAGCAATAAATTATTTAATGCAAACCAATCGGAAATTTTATTTAAAATACTGCTTAGATACGTAAACTCGGAATCTATTCTTTTTGCCTGAAATATAAGCGAAGTGTCATCCGCGAAAAGAACTACATCTGCACAGTTATCAACCACTAGCGGCAGAACACCGTTTATAGTAAATAAATTTGACGACCTATGCAAACACGTCAACGTACTCTCGTGGTAGGTAGTAGATGATTCGATTAAGATTAGTCATTTTGAAGGGAACCCTTCAAGCCGGGGGAGATGGTTGCGCCGCTTTATGTATGTTTGAAAATTCCCGCATTATGGATTAAATCGCGTCACTTTGAAGCCCGACCAATTAATTGCGATCAGGTCACGCCACATATCTAGCCCAATCATCCTTTCCTGGCACATGCTAATTCGGTAGCGCGACGCTCGCGCCATTAGTTTCGATTGCGGCCGCAAGTGTTCGACTGTTGCCGCGATTGTGTTACTTCCACTGCTATCGTCCTGTAGTTTGCGCGCCGGGCAGTGGTGTCCGCACCGAGCCGCGCCGCATGCTAATAGTTTGAATTTTCGCATGGTCGAGTGAGAAATAAACGCATCGCTACATACGTGCCGACATATATTATAAACAATAAGTGTTGTGAGGGAGGAAACCCAGTGGAAAGAAACGAGAAACACCTAGCCGGCTAGCCACGTGGAGACTGCATCGCCGCGAGGTATGTGCCAAGTTTCCTTCCTACCCTGGTCTCCCTAGTCGTAACTGATCGCAATAGTTGAATATCAAATATAGCACCCCCGCAAATACAGTCCACTTAAATTTAGCATAGATCCCCCCGCACGCACGCGCACCCATCGGTGACGTCGACATTGCCGCGGCGTCACCACATTACTTATTCCTAGACACCAGGCGATTTTTTTTTTCACAAAATGTTAAAAGTTAGTTCGTTACATTAACATTCTTATTATATGTGTAGAAGTTAACATGCAGATGGGAGGTTTGTGATAAATCTGATAAAAAAGTATTCAGTTAAACCGCATTACTGTAGCTTACTATAGGTACAGGATTCAGCCGGCGTACTGGTTACGATCCAGCCGGAAGCTGAGAAACTGGGGGCGAAGTACAGCGAGGTGCTCCTGAAGGCCAGGATGGAGGTGCCTCTCGCTGAATTCGGCATCCCCTCCATTAAGGTGCGGCCTAGTGCCACCGGAGCGCGACTTCTGACGGTTCCTGGCACCCTGCCCCCAGAGCAGGTTGACAACTTTGCGGCGAGTGTCAGGAAGTCGCTGCTCGGGCTGGTCACCGTGGTTGGGCCTGTCAAAAAGACCGATATCCGAGTCGTAGGAATCGACGACTCGGTATCGTGGGACGAGGCCGTGGAGGCCATAACCAAGGTGGCCGGCTGTGGGCTCACCCAGATGAGGGTGGGTGAGCTTAGGGCCCGCGGAGACGTGAGCCAGTCCCTATTTGTATCCCTCCCCGTGGAGGCAGCAAGAAAGCTGGTGGAAGCAGGTCGAATCCTGATCGGCTGGAGTTCGGCCCGGGTTCAGCACTTGGACAGCCGACCCTTGAGATGTTTTAAGTGCATGGGCCTGGGTCACACCCGGCCGATGTGCCCATCGGCCGTAGAGAGGAAAAAGACCTGCTTCCGATGCGGGGAGGAGGGGCACTGCGCGGATATCTGCAGCGCTAAGCTGCGGTGTGCTGTCTGCGCAGAAGCCGGCAAGCCAGCGGGCCACGTTATGGGGGGGGGGCGGTGATTGTCGACCCCCCCATGTGAAAGGTGAAAGGGAAGCCGCCCCTCTTAAAGGTGGCGAGTATGGAGGGAGTTGCCGTGGGATAGTTAATGGACTACATCCACAGCAGCTACCTCCAGACTAACGCGAACCACTCAGCTGCTGCCCAGGACCTGCTCCTGCAGGCGGCGGCGGAGTGGGATATCGATGTGGCGGTGGTTGCGGAGCCGTATCGTGTTCCGGACCAGCCTCACTGGGCCGGAGACACGAACGGCTCCGTGGCAGTGTTGTCCGGGGGGGAATACCCCTCTCAATTAGGGAGAGGGGCGCCGGGTTTGTGGCGGTCTCCTCACGGGGTTTCGCGACCCTCGGGGTATATTTCTCCCCGAACCGGCCCCTCACCGAGTTTGAGTCCTTTTTGGACTCGCTGGGGCCGGTCGTGAGGCGGCCGGAGCCGCTCCCCGTCGTCCTAATGGGCGACTTTAACGCCAAATCGAGGGCATGGGGAGCGGCGGCCATGAACCCACGTGGCGAGGCTCTTGAGGAGTGGGCAGCCCAACATGGGTTGTCCCTCCTCAACCGGGGGAGCGTCTACACGTGCGTGCGACACAACGGGGGGTCTATAGTGGACCTATCGTTTGCTACCCCGTCTGTCGCACGCCGTGTCCGGGGTGGAGGGTGATGGAGGAGGTGGAGACCTTATCGGATCACCGATACATCAGATTCGAGGTCTCCATCTCCCACAATGAGCCGGTAACCCGCCCTCGGAGGGGCGCTACGTTCCCCCGGTGGGCGATGAGCCGCCTCGACCGGGAGCTAGCGGAAGAAGCGGCCATCGTCCAGGCCTGGTCCATGTCCCCCCCGGACAGCGATATCGACGCGTCTGCAGCCCGCCTCCGTGAAGCTCTCACGGAGGTTTGCGACGCGTCGATGCCGCGGAGCGTACACCGTCCAAAGAGGAGGGCGGTGTACTGGTGGTCGCACGAAATCGCGGAACTTCGTGCGGCCTGCTCCGCGGCCCGGCGGCTGTACGGGCGCAGCCGTTGGAGATGGACCAACAGGGACCCCG
Organism: Antheraea yamamai; assembly: GCA_036509395.1. Lineage (NCBI taxonomy): Eukaryota > Metazoa > Arthropoda > Insecta > Lepidoptera > Saturniidae > Antheraea > Antheraea yamamai. The sequence continues at coordinate 6,702,648 of AP028452.1, read as the reverse complement.
AGGAGGAGGCCCGGCTGTATGGCGACTACAGGACCTGCAGGAAGACGCTGCAGGTCGCCATCAGCCGGGCGAAAGAGCAGGCATGGGAGGAAATGCTCCGGGAGCTGGAGAGGGATCCGTGGGGGCGCCCGTACAAGCTGGCCCGGAAGAAATTCCGGGGCCAGGTGCCCCCGGCAACGGAGACTCTCCAGCCGGAGGTGGTTGAGAGGGTCGTGAGAGCGTTGTTCCCCGGCCCTCCGGAATTAGCCCCTCCTCCCATGCCTCCTGCTCAGGTGGCAGAGGAGGCGCCGGTCATCCCTCCCCCGGTCACGGAGGAGTAGATGGGGAGGGCGACTGAGTGCCTCCGCGCCACCGGGCGCAAAGCACCCGGCCCCGACGGGGTCCCGGGCCGGGTGCTAGCCATAGCGTTGGACCATCTGGGAGGGTGGCTTCGGGAGCTGTTTGACCGCTGTCTTGCGGTCGGGCAGTTCCCGAAGCCCTGGAAAACGGGGCGGCTTTGCCTCATAGGAAAGGAAGGCCGCCCTCCGGACTGCGCATCCGCGTACCGGCCCCTAGTTTTGCTGGACGACACCGGGAAGGCGCTGGAGAGAATCGTTGCCTCCCAGGTCGTCCGGCATCTTGAGGAAATGGGGCCGAACTTGTCGGACGCGCAGTTCGGCTTCCGGTCAGGGCGTTCCACGTTGGACGCCCTGACCCTCCTGAAGCGGGTCTCCGCGGAGGCGACCTCTCAAGGCGATAGAATATTGGCGGTGCCCTTGGACATCGCCAACGCCTTCAACAGTCTGCCGCATAGTGTCATACGGGATGCACTCCGCTTTTTTGGAGTGCCACCGTACCTGCGGCGGCTGTTGGAGGCGTACCTGGAGGGTAGAGAGGTCGCCTTCGTGGATGCCAGAGGCCAGATGGTCCGACGCAATACGGCGTGCGGGGTTCCACAGGGGTCGGCCTTGGGCCCGCTTCTGTGGAACATGGGCTACGACTGGGTGCTCCGCGGCGCGCTCCCTTCTGGAGCGCGCCTTATTTGCTACGCGGATGACACCCTAGTCGTAGCCCGGGGGGGGGAAATAGAAGAGCTGCTGCGCCTGACCATGGAGGCCGTGACCCTCGTGGTCGGGCGCATCAGAAGGCTGGGCCTCGAGGAGGTGATAAGACCGAGGCCCTAATGTTCCATGGGCCTCGGCGAGGGCCGCCTCCGGGGGCCCACATCTATGTGGAGGGCGTCCGTGTCAGGGTGGGGACCCAGATGATGTATCTGGGCCTCACCCTGGACAGACGCTGGCGATTCAAGCCCCACTTTAAGGGGCTCGGACCGCGCATAGTCAAGGCCTAACAAGACGAGGCCCTGCGGCGGCGATTTCGCTGCTGGGCCAACCGCTGGGGCGGCACGATGAAGTCTATAGAGATCTCGTGCCGCCCCAACTATAGCGGCAGACGTACACCGTGGGGTTTTAGTCCGTGCGAGTCGGACATAACTCACCCTCTCCCCCGAGAGGGTGGTGTATCCATAAGGGATTTCCTCACGTTAAAAAAAAAAAAAAGGTACAGGCGATACTACATAACCCGAATCCAATCATAATATGTGTGACTATGAAGATGAAATAATACATATAAAGTAATTAATATTACTACACACATCAAAAAAGTCTAAGCAACATGCGTGATATTACAAATTTTACCATTTATATTAATTAATTTCTAAGTATTTACTCAAACAAAGTGCGTAGGTAAGTAAACTTTTTTGTTATTAATGACATACTGGCTGGTTGTAAAAAAAAATTTGATTATGTTTTGTTTTTTCATAAAATTCAAATGACTGCGAATTTGTTTGAATTTAAGTGCGTTTTAATTGCTACGTTTAGTCTTGATTTTATAATTTTACCAACCATTTAAATAAAGTTAGCGACAAAATTGAATTGTTAGATATTCTTTACGTCATGAAGCGACGTCATTTGATGGCAGATGAAATGCAAAGAGCTGTAGGGATGTTGCAAGCGGGAAGTAATCAATCTCAGGTATCTCGACATTTTGGCATTCATAGAAGTGTTATTTGTCGTCTTTGGCAGCGCTACAATAATACAGGAGAACCCGCTGAACAGCATCCAGGCCGTAAAAGGAGTACAACCACTCGGCAAGACCGGTACATACAACGGACTGCAAGACGCCAGCCGATGTTAACCGCTCGAGAGATAAGTTTGAGGCTACAAATTTCAAGTGGTGTTGATGTAAGTCCTCAAACTGTGCGAAATCGACTGCATGAGTACGGCCTACGAGCTCGACGCCCAATCAGGTGCCCACCGATACGTCACGGGAATCGCGCTCGTCGATATGAATGGTGTAGAGAACGCATAACATGGACCCAGGAACAATGGGATAAAATTATGTTTTCCGATGAGTCGCGATTCGGGTTTAAGCCTGATACAAGAAGGGTGCGAGTGTATCGTCGGCCCGGAAATACTGAAAGGCTCAGGTGCGTTCAGGAAGTTCATCCATACAGCGGCTCAACAGTTATGTTATGGGCGGGTATTATGAAGAACAGGTGAACTGAGCTCGTTTTTGTAAATGGAAACATGAATGCTAAAAATTACATTGAGGATATTCTCAGACCTTATGTCTACCCATTTGCACAAACCTTTGGCTCCGATTTTAGGTTAATGCATGACAATGCGCGTTCACATACAGCTCGGCGAACCAGTGAATACTTTGCAACGGAGAACATCCGGGTATTGCCCTGGCCTGCACAATCGCCAGATCTCAACCCCATCGAGCACGCATGGGACATGCTCCAGAGACATGTTTTGAAGGACTTGGACGGAGCGACAACAACCCAAGAGCTGAAGGATTTGCTACAATTCCATTGGGAGCGAATACCGCAAGATGACATAAACAGTCTCATTAATTCAATGAATAATCGTTGCCGACAAGTTCTGAATAGCAGAGGAGACCATACTTTGTATTAAATTGTTCTACTCTTTCACAATAAATACATTTTCTTTAGAAATTTCATTTTGTAAGAAAAAAGTTTAGTTTCTTATGTATCTTAGTTTCTACAGTATATTCTAATATTGTTCATTTCTGTTATTAAAAGAACTTATAAAGACAACAGCTGTTATTTTTACATCATAGAACCCTAAAGATATTATTTTAAAAATAAAATACAACGTTATAATGTGAAGAACCATCCTAAAATTTAAATTAGTACATGTTGCTTAGACTTTTTTGATGAGTGTATTAATAATATTATAACTAATAAATATAATAAATAAAATTAATAACTAATATTATAATAATTAAATGCACTTTCTTTATAAATTATTTAATACTACATATATGTCAGGTGAATTTCCTATCACTTTATCCATTTGTCCATATTCTGCTAAAGTTTTAATTTTCTTTAAGAATTTTTAGTTCAATCGCACTTGGACAAACAATATGAAAATTAATTATTATTCGTGGAATATATTGTAAATAATGAAATTAAAATAATGTTAAATTAATTTGATTAGTCATGGTGTTCCAAATATTGAAGTGTCTCCTCAATTTAGGTGATGCTACGATATCTGAAGCAACGTTAATTTTTGTCATCAGCTTTAATTAACGCTAGTCATTGATACACAGCTGCTGCTGAGAACTGATTTCACTCCTCGTGTATATATCTGCCTCTGCGTTTGAAATAGTTATTTGAAAAAAATATTCGTACTATTTTTGAATAAATGTGAAAATATGTTTGCTTTTCGGTAGTGACTCGATTGACTGTACCGATAGATAATCATAACTGTCAATTGTATCTCAGATCTTATGAGCCGGGCAACATTATTTTATGTATTTTACAGGTGTATAACTATTCATAGTTATATGTTGACGTAATACTTTGATTACAATGTAACTATCGTGTCCAAGTATAATTGATTAGCGAGCTATTGAAAGCATCTACGCGATAGTTAATTAGCCCCTGCATTGTTTAGAACAAGGTAATTATATTTGGTCGCCCCCACAAAAAAACGTTTGAGCCGCGATATTATTATAAGTATATATATATATATATATATATATAAGAATATGGAATTTTTAGAACACAAAAATAAATCGATTATATTATATTTGTACCAAGAGTGGATAATACGTGTGCGGGGTACACCTGTTTCGATATTAGTTTAAAATATTTATTTATAATATATTACATTATCTGTAGGTGCCAGGAGCTGTCCAACCATGATTATACATAGTACTCTCTGTATCATCATGCTCGTAACGCAAATGATCGCTTTAGGTAAGTATTATTATAATGCAAGGTATTTATTTGTTTTTACAAACACCGTTGTATTAATATTCACTGGTTATGTCCGCGACTTTGTCCGCGTGGACTTTCATACATGACTAATACTGGTAACACGTTTTATATGAGAAGCAAATGAGTCAGCCAGTCATGCCTGCACTACAGAAGGAGGCGCGAGTGCTCAGCAGTTTCGGAATGTCTCGTTTGCTTTTTAGGCCTGGCAAGGAGGTGTTTGGTCCGTGGAACATAGGAACATCTGCAAAAATTAAAATTCAAAAATACTTTGTTCAATTTAGGCGCTGAGAAAGCGATTATGAACGTCAAAACTATGGCCGGTACTATCAGAAAATACCCGAGTCAACAAGAAACACCGGGAACAAACTCGATCTGGTTAATTTTTTACTGTACATATTTTTATAACAAAGTATTAGCGAAGCATTTTAGCGCATCGACAGACTTGTGTCATTTCGACATATCACGCAACCTATAATAAAGTTTGACATCAAAACTCGCCTGACGTGATTCTACGCATTCGTAATTTGTAGGGTATCTTGTATCGCGATTGAGCATGCACCCGGGGTACTAGATGTAGACTTGGTAGCTGTCATACTGCGAAGGGGTGGTATCCTGCATCGCGACTGAGCATGCACCCGGGGTACTAGATGTAGGCTTGGTAGCTATCATACTGCGAAGGGGTGGTATCCTGCATTGCGACTGAGCATGCACCCGGGGTACTAGTTGTAGGCCTGGCAGCCGTCATATTGCGAAGGGGTGGTATCCTGCATCGCGACTGAGCATGCACCCGGGGTACTAGATGTAGGCTTGGTAGCTGTCATACTGCGAAGGGGTGATATCCTGCATCGCGACTGAGCATGCACCCGGGGTACTAGTTGTAGGCCTGGCAGTTGTCATACTGCGAAGGGCTGGTATCCTGCTTCGCGACTGAGCATGCATCCGGGGTACTAGTTGTAGGCCTGGCAGTTGTCATACTGCGAAGGGTTGGTATCCTGCATCGCGACTGAGCATGCACCCGGGGTATTAGTTGTAAGCCTGGCAGTTGTCATACTGCGAAGGGCTGGTATCCTGCATCGCGACTGAGCATGCACCTGGGGTACTAGTTGTAGGCCCGGCAGTTGTCATACTGCGAAGGGGTGGTATCCTGCATCGCGACTGAGCATGCACCCGGGGTACTAGTTGTAGACCTGGCAGTTGTCATACTGCGAAGGGGTGGTACCCTGCCTCGCGACTGAGCATGCACCCGGGGTACTAGATGTAGGCTTGGTAGCTATCATACTGCGAAGGGGTGGTATCCTGCATCGCGACTGAGCATGCACCCGGGGTACTAGATGTAGGCTTGGTAGCTGTCTTACTGCGAAGGGGTGGTATCCTGCATCGCGACTGAACATGCACCCGGAGTACTAGTTGTAGGCCTGGCAGTTGTCATACTGCGAAGGGCTGGTATCCTGCATCGCGACTGAGCATGCACCCGGGGTACTAGTTGTAGGCCTGGCAGTTGTCATACTGCGAAGGGCTGGTATCCTGCTTCGCGACTGAGCATGCATCCGGGGTACTAGTTGTAGGCCTGGCAGTTGTCATACTGCGAAGGGTTGGTATCCTGCATCGCGACTGAGCATGCACCCGGGGTATTAGTTGTAAGCCTGGCAGTTGTCATACTGCGAAGGGCTGGTATCCTGCATCGCGACTGAGCATGCACCCGGGGTACTAGTTGTAGGCCCGGCAGTTGTCATACTGCGAAGGGGTGGTATCCTGCATCGCGACTGAGCATGCACCCGGGGTACTAGTTGTAGACCTGGCAGTTGTCATACTGCGAAGGGGTGGTACCCTGCCTCGCGACTGAGCATGCACCCGGGGTACTAGATGTAGGCTTGGTAGCTATCATACTGCGAAGGGGTGGTATCCTGCATCGCGACTGAGCATGCACCCGGGGTACTAGATGTAGGCTTGGTAGCTGTCTTACTGCGAAGGGGTGGTATCCTGCATCGCGACTGAACATGCACCCGGAGTACTAGTTGTAGGCCTGGCAGTTGTCATACTGCGAAGGGCTGGTATCCTGCATCGCGACTGAGCATGCACCCGGGGTACTAGTTGTAGGCCTGGCAGATGTCATACTGCGAAGGGCTGGTATCCTGCATCGCGACTGAGCATGAACCTGGGGTACTAGTGTGAGTGTGGATGTGAGTTTTTCAAGGAGCTCAAATGGTTTATTTTGGTTAATCTGCACCCGATAGAGAGATGAAGTATTATTTTACTCTCCTTGAAGCGATCGAGAACGATCAGAAGAAAGTTATACGAGACACTTTTTTTCTGCCGATATTTATTCTATACTTATAATAAAAATAAGTGTCTGTATGTAATATCAATTTTTTTTTACTGATTGTGTACAAAAGTATACACGCTACCGATAACAAAAATGCAATTTTAAAATTTTTTGTCGATCTGTCTGTCTGTCTGTTTTGTTCCGGGTAATCTTCGAAATGGCTGGACCGATTTTGACGAAAATTACACTGACATATAGCTGAAATTACAGCGGGTTACATAAGTTACCCTAAATTAGACTAGCTATTAACCGCGGCTTTGTCTGTAATGCTATCTCCAAAATGGTTGGACCGATTTTCACGAAACTTTTACCAACAGATAGCGGACATTATAATAAGTAATTTAGTATATTTTAATTTAAACTAACTGTTAATCGTGGCTTCGCTCGCAGTACTATCTTCAAAACGGTTTCACCGATCTTCACGAAACTTTCATTGACTGATATCTGACCTTATAAAAAGTAATCCAAGCAATTTTAGTTTATACTAGCTGTTAACCGTGGCTTCGCCCGTAGTGCTATCTCCAAAACGGTTAGACCAGTCTTCACGACACTTTCATTGATAGATGTCTGACCTTATAAAAAATAATTCAAGTAATTTTAGTTTATACTAGCAATTAACCGTGGCTTCGCCTACAGTGCTATCTCCACAACGGTTAGACCGATTTTCACTGGACTTTCACTGTCAGATAGCGAACCTTATAAAAAGTAATTTAATTTATTTAAATTTAGACTAGCTGCTAACCGTGGCTTCACCCTCTGTGCTCTCACGAAAACGGTTAGACCAATTTTCACAGGACTTTCACTAGTAGATAGCGAACCTTATATAAAGTAATTAAGGTTATTCTATTTTAGACTAGCTGTTACCCCCAAACTTTGTCTGCATGACATTTAGCAAGGTTTCAACTCATTCTTTATTTTTAATAAGATGAATAATTATCAGCTTATTGTTTACAATTCGACATTATAATTATTAATAACATTAATGATATAGAGGTCTTCCTAATAAGATCTTAGATTATAAACGTATTACGTAAAAAGTTCCATAATACAATTTCTTTCCTTTCTTGCGGAACAGACAAGCGTTTATTTTTTGTATGGACACCAAATCTTAATTATAATAATGGCAATGTATATTAAAAGTAATGTAAATGCAAATCTTTATAATAATATTTTAAGTCATTGTGTCATTAGTTCCTTATACAGTGTAAGTGCGCACTGAGGTAGTTATATGGTGGGTTAAGGTTCCAAATATGTTGCTGATGACAAACCTCATTTGGCACGCTGTTAGTATTTATATATCTAATATACACATTACATGTTACTGTTAGTTGCGTGCACGCCGCACTTACAGTTGTCTTTAAAGAGCATTTCTATAGTTGTCCATAGTCTCACATTTTTATAATTCTTTAATACGATTGAAAAAAACGCGTGCGGAGTTGCGGGTACAGCTAGTATACAATTTCAAATGAAACCATAAACGGAAGCATTAATAAATAATCACTATAATATTAATTAATTACAGAATTATTACCGTCGCTACAGCGAGGGCCAATCGTGACTCCAACGACAGAACCTGATGATGAGCATAAAGAATCATTCACCTTAAGGTATGAAAATCCGTTTAATACAAAATTACCTAAATTCCAAACTTCTTTTGTTGCACACAATCCTATTATACTTATAATAAAGGGATTAAAAATTACATTAAAATAATGCTGGTGGTTGTGGGAAGCATACTGTGAGGGCCTTTAGAATCAATGACAGAACATACATATTTCATGGATTTTGATAATTCATGTCTCTTTATCTGTTTCTTGGTGCGCTTGTAATGGTGTTACGCAGAAAGTATAGGAACATAATAGTTTATATAGTGCTGTATCGTAGAGGACGTATAATACATATATGTACACATTAGAATGCTTTTTTTAAACGACTATCCTTTTTTCAGTTCCGATGCGGGTTTTGTTAGAAATATGTAAAAAAAATGCCTGAAAAATTAATTTCTTAATATTAATTCTAAGTACTAAACCAAGAGCGTGACACGTAAACTTTCATTATTAATTTTATAACTCGGCGGCACTTTAAGCTATCATATCGTTCTAACTTAGGAATTACTCAGCATTGAGCGCTCTACAATTTTTTTTATTTTTTTTTTTCGCACTGACTACACTATTGACCAAGCAAGGTCTTAACAGCTTCACCGGACTACGAGCTACAATAGCGCCTGTTGCGACTTACGAGTAATTATAACTCACACCGGTGAGGTAGTACAGGTCGCTAAAGTCAAATTTTGTAGAAAATTTTTCTTGTTTCTATTATTATATTATTAATAGCTTAACTTACAGGAAAAAATATTAATGAGCTATCTCTCTTTTAAATTTCTTTTGTTTTGGAGGGATAATGTTCTTTTTTTATTTATTTTTTCTTTTTTGGAGAAAAATGCTTCGTTTATATACACCGAGAATGAAATTGAAATTTTGTCGTTAAATACGTTTATAGTTATTCCAATATACAATTGGAATTAACATATTTTGAAATGAAAAAAACACAGATACAACGTAACAAAATTTAGTTAATTATTTAGGAATCAATATTCAAAAGAGCACCACATTTCACAAATAAAACGAATCATAGTCCAATATAACCTCTATATAACAAACCGCATTGTACCGAATAAATTCAATATGATTAAATTCAAAGAACGTCAAAATAGACAATTCAGCATATACAGCACGGTCTTTTTAATTTTATCGTATACTAGCAGGCCTGGCAGACGCTGTCCCGCCCTGAGTATAAAAAAAATCCCTAACAAATTATATATCAAAACCTTCCACACGGATCACTTTATCCACTGATAAAATATAGCTGACTTTTTCATCTATTAATCAAAAATGACTAAAAGATCAAAGATAACAATCAAACTCCATGAAACCATGACTCATCTCTAGACCACCTTGGAGAAAATCATCATATTATCATGCAAAATTCAGAAACTTCAAACAATCAAGGCTCATTTTAATAAAACCATTATAAAAGCAATCAGTTTTCCGCTCGTCCCTCACGTGCTGCTAAGATAAGATGTTTCCAGAACTTGACTAACATTATACGAACAGAAAGGACTGCTGATTTAGATGTTTTGCGAGAGCATGCGTCACAACGTGTAGCGACTGAAAATGACAAGCAACGGAAGCGTCGTCTACAAGATTTACGGCAGCATGCAGCACAACGTCTGGCTACTGAATCTTACGAGGAACGGGAGCGCCGTCTAGAATATTCACGACGGCTTGGGGCACAACGTGTAGCGACTGAAAATGACGAGCAACGGAAGCATCGTCTACAAGGTTTACGGCAGCGTGCGGTACAACGTTTGGCTACTGAATCTAATGAGGAACGGGAGCGACGCTTAGAACATTCGTGAAATCTTTGAGCGACGTCTCCATGATATGCGGCAGCGTGCGGCAATACGTTTAACCCTTGAAAATGACGAACAACGAAAATACCGTTGAGCTTTAGAAGTTCACATTCATATACCGACATATAAATGTGCCGTTACTGCATCTGTTCAATATCACACTTTAAAACCATTTGAAGTTTTGTGTATCCATTGCGGAGCATTGCATTTTTCTGAAGAACGCGTTTCTAATCTCATACATAGAAATTCTTTTGCTGACTGTTGTTTGCACGGACGAATTTTGATGAAGCAACCAAAATTTACAAATGAACTCATACGTCTCTTTTTAAATCGTCATCCACGTTCTAAAGAATTTCATGAAAAAATAAGAAATATAAACGCATTTTTTTCTTTGGCATCTTTCAATGCAGAAGATGATAGGACAATAAATATCCATGGTTTTATCGTTTGTGGTCAGATATATCATAAAATTAATATGACAGCTCACCCGACGCAAGATGATGTTGGTGCATTTGAGCGGCCACTATACGGGCAGTTATACTTCTTAGATCCTGATGAGCTTTTAAAGAAAGAGTTAACTATTCACTTAATTCTACAATTACTACTTCAACGATGGAATTGTTGGAGTAGATGATTCGAGCGTAAAATCGTTATGTACTGGGATATATAATGATGCGAGAAGTAGAAGATAAAATGAATTAGCTAACTTCTGTCCAAGGGCTACCCGCACCATACGTAAAACTTTTATTTAGACCTCCAATTTTAAAGAATATTGATAAGCGAGTTGAACCATTTACTTATCCTTTATTTTACCCGGCTGAAACGGATGGCTTTAGTCCAGATTTGCAATTACAAACGCTTTATACCAGCCGCAATCATCTAACTCGGCTTGAACTGATACAATATAGACTTTCATTCCGACCAGAGTTTATTAAATTTTTAACTGGATCGCCATCAACAGAAGGACCCGACGTACGGGAATTTCCATTTAATGCACTACATTTTGGAGGCCGATTATTTCAACAATATTTAGTGGACACCTACATTCGTGTGGAGCGTGATCGTATTCAGTGGACAAAATATAACCAAAACAAAATTCTTGCAGAACAATATACGGGAGTAACCCATTTCATTAATGAACTTGACGAAAAAAAAATGCCACAGTTAGTGAAAAGATTATTTTACCTTCCTCTTTTCCTGGTTCGACGAGGTATTACACGGATAATTTTGAAGATGCAATGGTTATTGTTCGACGGCTTGGATCACCGCGTTTTTTATTACCATGACATCGAATCCTAACTGGCCAAATATACAACAGGCATTGCAAATAAATTTGGAAGATGGAACAATCTTACAACAACTTCCACAGCATCGTCCTGATATCGTGGCTCGAGCTGCTAAGTTAAAGTTTGACCAAATAATTGAAGATTTAGACAAAAAACAAGTTTTTGGAAAGGTATCGGCTTTTGTTTACACTATAGAATTTCAGAAATGAGGATTGCCACATCTGCATCTTCTTATAATTATGAAATCTGAAGACAAAATTCATCAACCAGAAGAGCTTGATGATTTGATTTCATCTAAAATACCAGGAAATGATGATTTAGAGTTAAGAGAACTCGTATTGAAATGGGTGATACACAATCTATGCGGTGATTTAAATCCCAATGCAACGAGTATGTTTCATAAAAACGGAAGAACAAAACGTCGGTTCGTATTTCTAAAGTCGTATCAGGAAGTTACATCTTTAGTAGAGTAGTTAGAGAGTATGAATTTCGTTGCCCAACCCGAGCTTTACCACCTGCGACTGTTACTATATCTTGTAAAAGATGCAACAAGTTTTGAAGACCATCGAACCGTAAGAGACATCCAGTATCTGACATATAAACAAGCCTGCTTAGCAAGACGCTTGGATTACGATGATCAACAATGGATATAAGGGTTAAGCGAATCTGCATTATCACAAATGCCTGGAGCAATGAGAAGCCTTTTTGTTCAAATTTTAATTTATGGATCTTGTAGCGTTCGCACCGTACCTTGGTGGCCTAGCTACTCTGGGTAAAAAGAAAACGATACGGTAGTTATGTTCAATACTCAATTTGGGCTGCAGAAAGTACAATGCACCGCGTACCTTTGACTGCTCCAACACCTTCATGATCCACCAACACCGATTGCCACAATTCGATCAAAACACTGCGATAAAAACCTGATTTGTAGGTGTAACGGTTTTCACACACATACGATGTTGTCGCTCCAATACTTGACGAGTAAGTGACGCATGACAGCTGCTGTCAGCTGCGTTTTGCTACTGCATCAAGTATTGAACATTGTTGATAATAAAACAGATCTCCTGAAAATCCAAAGCATCTGTGGGACACATTTAAACATAGTTTGTCCGAAGATTTTATACATGCAGCTCGGCGAAATGGACAGTCTATAGAAAATGCAATTAATAGCAGTTACAGAATTATTGGCAAAAAATTAAATACTCAACAGAAGGTCGAAATTTCCAATACTGAGTAAAAACTTTCGGCTTTCAGTATATTAATGATTACGATCTTGAAGATAATCAAGGTAACTTGAACTCGGATGAGTCAGTACTTTTAGGAAAGCAAGTGTACATGTTACTAAGAGGAAAACAGATTGAAGTCGTTAATTCCATTCTTCTATCTGCAAATAATACAGCTTCTGAAACAAAATGCTTCTTCATTGATGGTCTGGGAGGTACTGGTAAGACATTCATATATAAAACAATATACCACATGCTTACTGAAAAAGGATACAAAGTAAAATGTACCAGATTCACCGGTATTGCTTCCATATTATTGCCTAATGGATGTACTTCTCATAAAACTTTTGGACTAAAAGTACCACTGACACCAGATTCAGTCTCAAGTATTAAGCCTAACTCTTCTAAAGCCAGACAATTAGCAGAAATTGATATTTTTCTTATGGACGAAGCTCCAATGCTACCAAAATACGGTTTGCAAAACATTGATAAACTTTTGCGATCCATTGGAAATGCGGATCTCTCTTTCGGTGGAAAAGTAATAGTACTTGGTAGAGATTTTCGCCAATGTCTGCCTGTATAGTCGCGTGCGAATAAAACGGAATTATTAGATCTTTCTATTAAACGGTGCTCTTTGTGGTCATTTTTCAAGATATTTAGACTAGAAGAAAATATGCGCGTTGATATAGATCAACGAGAATTTGCTAATTATTTACTAAAACTAGGCAACTGCGATCTGACCGTAAATACTATGAAAGAAATTGAATTGCCACATAATATCATTTCAAACAACAATCTCATTGATAAAGTATTTGGTACCTGCTTAACCAATGGAAATTATGAGGAAATTAAAAATAGAGCAATACTCGCACCTCTTAACAGAGATGTTGAAAAAATTAATGATAATGTAGTTGCCAAACTTCCTGGAGAGTACAAAATCTACTATAGTCATGATTTATTGAAAGATCAAGCTGAAGGAGCAGATGAATTTACAACAGAATTTCTTAATAGTGTCAAAATTTCAGACTACACACCACATGAACTAAAACTGAAAAAAAAAAAACTCGTTAATAATGTTGTTGCGTAATTTAGATATATCAGAAGGTCTGTGCAATGGTGTAAGAATCATTGTAACAAGTCTGTGCAATCACATAATAAAGGCAAAAATTGTTACTGCTGAACAGTCCGGCAAAGAAGTACATATACCGAGGATAACCCTTGACTCATCAAAAGAACAACTGGGATGTGCTATGCAGCGTCACCAATTTCCTATTAGGTCTGCATTTGCCATGACCGTCCACAAATCCCAAGGACAAACCTTTGAATCTGTTGGAGTTGACTTAAAATGCAGTTCGGTCTTCATGCATGGCATGTTATATGTAGCATTTTCTAGAGCTAAGCGACCAACTGCGTTAAAAGTGCTTCTTCCAAACGAAAATCCTCGACATACCCGCAATATAGTATGGAAGAAAGTATTAGGTTAAGGCCCAATTTCATCATTAAAACTGTGATAATAAAAATATATATACCTAGTCTTACCATAAATACTGAAACAAAGAAAAAAAAATATTTTCTATTGCAAATAACATTTATTACTTTTACAGGGTGTTAGTTTAATACATAAATATAAAACAATTTAAAATATAAAACGCTTATTCGAAGTGGTCTCCATAGACTGCAATACATTCCTTTAAACGTTGAGGCCAGTTATCAATAAAAGTACGCACTCTTTCCATGTGAAAATTTTTCACTGCCAATCGTACGGATAGTTTTAGGGACTCCAAATTATCATGGCGTTTAGAGCAAGCCGTACTCTCTAAAACTGGCCATAAACCATAATCCAGTGGATTAAGATCGGGATTAGACGACGGCCAGTCTTCAGCTCTGATGAAGTCCGAAACGTTCGTTTCCAGCCAAGACTGCGTAGACCGAGCTTTTTAACCCGGCGCCGAGTCTTGCTGGAAGGACCATTCTCAAGAATGGTATCTTTATACATTTGTGCCGATGTTTTGATACCTTTCTCACAAAAGTATGGCTCAGTCACTCCTTTATAGCTAATACCCCGTCAAACCATCACTGAAGTCGGATAGTGTCCACGTTGCGCTCTGTCAAGTAATTGGGAAGCTTCTTTAGAGCGTTGAGCATAAATACGGTCATTTTCTTTGTTAAAATGTTGCTCAATTGTAAAAAAATTCTCATCAATAAACAAAATTTTTCTGTGACCTTCCTTTGCGTACTGCTTCAGTAGTTGTTTCGATTTTACCACTCTATTCTTTTTTAAATTATCAGTTAAGAAATGATCAGTACGTCTCTTATAGGTTGCAAGTCCTAAGTTATCTTTTAAAATACGTGACATGGTTCTAGGTGCTACCTTCATCTCCCGAGATAAAATCTTTTGCTTTCGGGCAGGATTTCTTCGAATTCTTTCCCTTACTGCTTTGACCACCATTTTTGTAGGAACACTACGTGGACGGCCAGATCTTTTTCTGTCACAAACAGAGGAGGTCTCATTGTATCTATTAATAGCCCGGTACACAAACATTTTACTAATACCAAACGTATGGAGAGTTTTAAATATTGCATTTGGCTCCATACCTACTTTGCGCAATGCAATGACAGCGATTCGGTTCTCTTTATCACCCCACTCCATTTTAATTTCGCAAAATATTGTACAATATATTGGTGCAAAAAAAAATCAATGAATAATTATATAAAAACTAGCGGACCTGGCGGACGTTGTCCTGCCTTGATAATAAAAAATATAAATCCCAAAAGTCAACCGCAGCGCCACCTACCGGTTCCAATTGTGAATCTAAACCATTCTCGGATCCACTCGAACACGCACAAAAAATTTCATCAAAATCGGTCCAGTCGTTTAGGAGGAGTTCAGTCACATACACACGCACACAAGAAATATATATATTAAGATGACAGATTCAAAATCAAATCAAAATACTCTTTATTCAATTTAGGCCCTGAGAAGGCACTTATGAACGTCAAAACTACCACCGGTTCGGAAAACAACCCAGTCATCGAGAAGAACCGGCAAGAAACTCGATCTGGTTTATCTTTTCATAATAACTAACATATATTTTTTTTTATTATTACACCAGTAGACACATAAAGCTACATTCGTTTTTAGTGGTTGCACAGAGAAAGACGTCACTTCCAGACGTCGCTATCGTTCACATACTGATCCACCCTGTAATAACCTTTATGTATTAAGACCCGCTTGACATAACACTTGAACCTACTATCCGGCAAATCGGTAATGTGTTTTGGGACTTTGTTATAAAATCTAACACTATTACCTCAAAAACTGTTACTGGTCTTAGTAAGCCTGAAACATGGAGTGACCAGTTTGTTATGGTTTCTGGTATTTACATTATGTTGGTCTTTCAAATTCAAATGTAATATTTTGTTTATTTTTAATTGTAACAGTATTTATGGCCAGACTAAGTATTTACGTAATAAACTGTAGAAGAGTACGTAATTGTATCTAATAAAATGTTGAACTAATTACATTCCTATATTTTATTGAAATAACCTTCGATCAACATTAACTAGATAAAGGGTCACGTACAAAATCGAAGTTAACTGCTGTCCGCGTAAATATATAGCTGTAAATATGTAGCTATTTGTTTACTAAGAAAGGGAGAAAAAAGATTTAAAACAGTTTGAAGTTCAACCTAATTACAACTATGACACCTAGTAATAAAGTCACAAATGTTCAAAATATTATCTAATACTTACGATAAAACCAGCAAAGCAATATATTACTTCCGTCACTTACAAATGAAAAGACAACATAAACAACATTTAGTGTGAATTCAACCTTAACTCGCAATGAATAAAGTACTTTTTCCCGTTATTGTGCGTGGTTGGCGAGCCTTAAATTGCTTTTTCGGTTATTATTTTTGCATCTTTTGAATACACTGCGGCATTGTGAAAGGTGCTTACATTGGCTGTGTTTCAAACAATATAAACAAAACGTATTTCGTATTTTTCGCGTCGACCCGATATCTAGTTATTGTTGATCGAAGGAAATAACCATTTCATATTCTTATTATATTGATAGGATCTAAAAATATTGATATTTCATCATTGTATAGTTTTTATCTGAATATAGTTTGAAACTACGTAACGACCTATTAATATGAAATTATTTTTCCAAAATAACACAATGCAAAAAAAATAATACAGAGCTAAGCTCGATCATCCAGGTACTTTTAACTATATTTACCAATCTTGTATATCAAACTAAAATGCTTGCTTAAAAAAATAATAACAATTATTGGAATTTTATTTATATATTTTATTATTAGTTAATAATAAAGATTAATTATCTGTAAAACAGGTTAAAGTGGAAAACGAATAGTAAATCGAACGTCGGTCCAAATATTTACGAGTTCAGTGAAACTTCGTGGAGGACAAATAAAAAGTGGCAGCGTCTATATGAACATATCGAGCGTACTACGGGCAGTAGCACCGGGAAAGTGGATTTAATATGCAACATTAGTACTTACAGTCCGTGAGTATATTGTAACTTAAGGAAAAAAATAACATTCCGCTTAATAAATTCGCCAATTTAATGAAAAAAGTGTGTGTGTACTTATGTACACGCGTTAGAAGTTATACTTCTTTGGCGTAACAAGATAACAATCTGTTCAAAAATTTTATCTTTCGCCTTAATCTACGTTTGTAGAAAAAAAAAAAATAAAACGACGAGCGTACCAACATGCGCGACTAATATCGAGGTTCAATTTCTATTTTGTTGGTAGCTTTTTTTTCGAGACTTAATGAGCGGTTAAGCAGACAGCTTCATACTGTTAATTTTGTGTCACAAAAATTAAAATTTCACTCTCATCATTTTTTCATAACGCGCCTAAAGAAGTATAACTTCAATAAGATATAATAACCTCCGTGCACTGAGTGTAACAGAGTAGAAGATGTTTATCATATAATTGTGGAATGTGTCCGTAATGGAGCAGAAAGGCGAGAGTACTGCCTAACAGTAGGTAAGGATTTACGTTGCGTTGGGGTCTGTAACGGCATTTTGGCTTCACCTTTGTCGGATGAAGCCAGGATGCTGTACAGGTTAGCCAATGTTGCTATCAATAGGAGATAAATTGCGATTACATGTGTGTAATATCTATTATATATGCCTTCCAATAAGGGTGGCATGGTGGCTTTGTAACCAAACCCTTATAAAAAAAAACTCTACCGTACCGTAATAGATCTATGAAGGAAAGTTCACAAGTAGTTTGTGAGTTTTCAGTAAACCAAAAATACATCGATAAATATTAAAACTAGATTACGTTCAAACGTTTAAAAAATCTACAGTACGTGAAAGCATTCATGTAATCAGTAGTGTTGTCAATCAACTTTAAACTAACTGATGTATAAACCTCCAGGCGGCTCAGAACATACCAGATACTCTTTTAGCTTCAGCTCGCTGGTCTA
This sequence comes from Antheraea yamamai, assembly GCA_036509395.1. Classification (NCBI taxonomy): domain Eukaryota; kingdom Metazoa; phylum Arthropoda; class Insecta; order Lepidoptera; family Saturniidae; genus Antheraea; species Antheraea yamamai. The sequence goes on along the minus strand of AP028452.1, from coordinate 6,684,653 downwards.
ATTATGTAATTAGAAGCCGATTTTTTTGGTTATTTTGAGTCTGTAGCAATTTAACAAATTGAAATCATTTATTTGATTTTCAGAGATAAAATAAAACTTCGGTGGCTTACTAATGGTAAAAGCGCACCACCACCGTATACCATTATTCAGTATCACGAAGATAATGTTGAAAACAATACAAATGTCTTCACACTGAAATTCGTTTCAAACGAAGATGGGAGTACTGGAGATATTTACGTATGTAAAGTTTACACCTAGAAAGTTACTTTTCTGTTATTTTTGTATATATTATCAAGCGAGGTTAGTTTATATTGTAACATTCATAAAGTTAAGACAATAACAACTGTTGGCAACCCAACATAAAATTGTGTAAAATTAAAATATTATGTTGGCAATTTTTCCTTCTTCACGGCTTACCGCTTAACGAGTACAAACGTGTGTCTTGTATCAATTAAATATATATAAATACAACAAATTGAAGTGCTTCTTTTATCGATATATGAATCCAGCGACATAAACATTATCAGAGCTATACATTGGTCCTTCGAGCCGGATCTGGCAGGTGGTAGAACAATGTATAGCTCTGATAATGTTTATGTCGCTGGATTCATATATCGATAAAAGAAGCACTTCAATTTGTTGTATTTATATATATTTAATTGATACAAGACACACGTTTGTACTCGTTAAGCGGTAAGCCGTGAAGAAGGAAAAGTTGCCAACATAATATTTTAATTTTACACAATTTTATGTTGGGTTGCCAACAACAACCGTCATAAAGGCAAACTTGTTTTTTTATATCGTAGGAGGTAAACGAACAGGTGTGTCACCTGATGTTAAGTGATCACCATCATCCATAGACACTTGCAACACCAGGGGAATCGCAAGCGCGCCACCAGCCTGTATTTGGGGAAGTGGGTTGTTGGGTAGTCGGGGAAGGGGGAGGGGGAGGTGGGTATCCGGCGCTCTCACTGACCGAATGAAACGCAACAATGCGAACACTGTTAGTTCACGTGGGTGTTTCTGTGGGTTGGATGGTAGTACACCGGGCGAGCCGACGCATTAAAACTGAAACCAGTAATAGCTTTAGCGTGGCTCTACCATCTACTAAACTTCTACTGCTTTTTATATAAATACTGTGCTATTTAGTGTCAGACAGTTTGTGAACAAAAACCTGTTATTGTTATCTAATTATCATTTATTTTTTGAGATAGTTCTCGAAATAGGCATAAAATAAGTTAGACCGTTATCAAAAAATCCATGACGCGTTCCGAGGACTACGCTCGAGACTCATACAATCCGATGTCCATTGTCTAAAGCTATTACTTATCGCAAATTAACGTAACTATACTAATAAACCTTGTAAAAATGTCAATGTAATTTTATTAATAATCAAATATTTTTTTCTATTTCTAAGTTAAAATTGAATGTTGTGTATATTTTTCTATGTCAATGTATAAACTCTTATAGTTACTATTTACATTTTTTGTACATTTATGATAATGCAATGTTCTAAATGTTTTTAAATGTACTAATTTAATGTACTCTTTCTGATTGAAATTATTAACTTTTAGATTTTATTCGTTGTTATTTCTATTTCTTTTGCACCGTTACCTTCTGTACCATGCTCAGTCCAGTGGGGAAGCTGTTGCATCGCTACTTAGTTCGATATATTCGCTGTTTTAACATCACAGGCTTCCATAAATACTGGTATACACTTTTATTCGTTATTGTATTACAGGTTTCAATTGCATTTTTAAATGCAAATACTCTTAGAAAACCTAAAATCCTATTGCAGCGACATCTAGCACTTCCAATTGTGAATCCAAACGGTCCAGGGACTCACTCAAATATTACCTAGTTAGTATGTAAGAAATCTTTTAAAATAAGCCTAGAACCTGTTCGCAGCATTACCTAAGAGTCCAATGAAGATCAAAACTAACTTACTTATATTGCCGATACATATCTACCCCTTGTAACTTCATCACTTAACATACTGTAAAAATTAAACTTTATCTACATTAAATTTCCATTTTGTTTTAGTTCTTTGTTTTATAAGAATTTGTAAAGTATACGTGAAATCTGCATTTAATGTTAATTTTGTCAAATACTACTTAAAGACTCAACAATATTTAGAAAACTAATTTTATCAAATATCAAAACAACACACGTACTGATAGAACTCTAATTCAGATTCATGTTCTACAATGCAATATAACTATTATCTAGGTTTATGTTTTAGGAAAAAATCTTGTCACCTTTGTTTAGCAAACATTTTTTATACAATAAAATAAATGTAACAACATATAAGTGACAGTTTCGTTTACACATATTTTTCATATGTAGTTGATAATTACGTATAGAAATGTCATGTAGCCGTAGCTAATATAACGTACTAAACATTATATGGTCCGACAGAGTCGATGGCTCGGAACACAGCGATCATTTTTTTTTTGGTATTTTTTTTTAAAGTAGCTTAGGGAAATATAGCTTTAATTTTTAGCTTATCTGTCCGCTATATATACCACAAAGAAAATTTACCAAAATCTGTCAAGAATTTCATTAACTACAATTTTTTGACTTTCGTCCGTTATCCTGAAGAATCCCTTCCGTTTTATGAGATAAAAATGTATGTATCCCAGATGTAGCCTTGTAATATTAATTATCACTGTGCCAAATTTCGTCAAAATCGGTTCAGTACTTTCAGAGTGATACGTGTTCAAAGGGACAGACAAAAAGGCAGATGCTGGAGAATTCCTTGCGTTTTATAAGACAGAAAGTAGCCTAGATGTAATCTTGTAATATTAGTTATCACTGTGCCAAGTTTCGTCAAAATCGGTTCAGTACTTTCAGAGTGATGCGTGTTCACAGGGACAGACAGACAGACAAAAAATTTAAAAGGGTTATTTTTATCTATATTTTAATAAAACTGTCACAAGACCAAATCTGTACATTCAATAATTTTTGAAAATTATAATCGGGGTAGACTTTGTTATCGATATAGAAGCCAAAAATAATCCTTTTACAATTTTTGTCTGTATGTCTGCCTGTCTGTCCGTCCCTGTGAACACGCATCACTCTGAAATTATTGAACCGATTTTGACGAAACTTGACACAGTGACAACTAATATTACAAGTTTAAATTTAGGATACTTTTTGTCCCATAAAACGCAAGGGGTTCTACAAAATAACTAACGAAAATTCAAAAATTTGTAGTTAGTGAAATTCTTGACGAATTTTGATAAATTTTCTTTGTGCTATATATAGCAGACAGATTAGCTATGAATTTAAGCTATATTGGAACGAAGTTCCTTATTGCGCGTTACATGTTTTAAGCAGATGGGAGCTAGACCGAAAAAAGTGTAACAAGACTTTTTTGCGACACCTTAGTACAAAAAACAGCAACGTTGGAAGAACAAAAATTATAGAAAAGATGGTTCTTTAATATATCTTTCTTTATTCTCTTCCAAACAAGGTTCAGGATACCTGGTTGCCGGTAAACGTTGTGTTTATTAATGCGCATCACACATCAAACATCGAAATTGTTTTGTATAAGTTATATGCACAGACAAACAAATTACGACAGGAGTCAGCTATGGCATAATAAAAAAATAAAGTATTACAAATTTATTCCATAAAATAATTACTGTTTATTTATTTTATTACATAAATATTTTTAATAAATACAAAATATAAAAATTCAACTAGGCGCAGGCGCGGTGTGTTTGGCGGCATTCTTCAAAGGGCGCTAGGTCGTCGGCACGTGCCGCGTAACACTAGTAGAACGAGTGGACGACAAAACAATTTGAATCTTATGTTTATACAGTTAGAGTTGCAAATGTTTTTGAGTATTTCGTTAATAGTGCAAAGTTCGTGTTTTGCGTCGCCACGCCGAGCCAAGGCAAAATCAGGTTTACCGGCGCCTATAGATCTTCCACATCAATAATAATTGTTTAAGCTTAATAAGTTTGAAATTAGACGAGTATTAAAACCGTTTTAATCGAAGTAGTAGTTAAAGTTGTAGAATCTGATCTAGGCGCTCTAAGATCTAGAGAGACGAACTTCTTAGCCTTCCATGGATTCACCGTGTGGGTGCCGGGTCCATCGTGTGGCAGAGGGAGAAACTCAGAGCAGTTCCCAGGACTTGCGACCCAGGTGTAGATTTAAGGAGGCCCCTTTTGAGATGCGCATCAACGCTCACCTTCACTGCTCGAGTTTCCCGCCCTGCCTAGCCAAATTTGGTAGGAACCTGTTAGTGCAGCCTTTGATACTCGTTCTAAAATAGAACTTACTGCAGTTCTCGACAGGCCAAGGTCCTTCAGAAGGTTGTAGAGAGATTTTGCTGGTATACCTCTCGCTCCTACTTCTACCGCGTATAACTTAACCACATAGCCATTTTTACTTAGTTCATTTGTTAGTTCGTAATATTTATTTAATAAATTATTTATTTATTTTTTATTTATTTAGTAAATTTGATAAGGTTTTCGAAATAAATTCTGCTTTTAAAATTTTTATCTGTAAATTGTGCCCACATAAATCAGTTGAAATAAAAATGAAAAATAGAAACAATTCAAGCTTAAAGAAACATCTACTACCTTTCCACGAGAATAAACCGCAAATATTTATTCCTGTAAATATTCTTTTAAATTCCTGTCGATGTGAATTCTCTGGTGAGTTTAATTAATTTTATTGGACTTTGCTCTGAATATGTAAATATAAGCTTAAAATGTAGGGATATATTGTATTGTTCCAAGGTCTAGTTTTGTGGTCTAACATCTCGTGGTGGTCTGAGCGGTGAAATATCAATCTGATGACTGCAGGTTCGAACTCTGGCGTGAACCATCGAATTTATCGGAATTCACGTTCATTTACTAATTCAAATTGGTAACACTATCTGTCAATGAAAATTTCGTGAGGAAACCTGAACCTTAGAAATGTTCTTGAATTACTACGGTATGTGGAAAAACATAGAATTTTGGATTTCTCAGAGATTAGAATCGTCAATGCCTCGTGGGCTAGCGTTATGATTATGCCATTGTCTTCCTTCGGAAAGAGGCATATTACTCTGCAGTGGGTTTTTTACAGGCTGTTAATGATAAAGTTCTAACATAATGTTGTAGGAGCTTCAGGCTCACTACTATAATATTGTAGACTGACACGGACAGCGTAATAATAATACTCGGAGTGCGTAAAATAGACTGTGTATTTATATGACCATATAAGGTATTTATAGAGACGCGATCATTCATTTGTTTGAACGACATTCTATTTACAATATATACAAAAGTTTCAGCCAGTCTGCCAAAGAGGATGACATACTCGGTAGCTACAATGTGTTTAATAAATAGCAATAGGGTAATAGGTATTTGCGAGACTCTTGCTGCAAGATCAAGATCAATACTGAGAAATACGAAGACCAAAACCAGGTGTATTGACCTAGATCAATACCATGAATAAGTTATCTCTCCTTGATCTAGCATTTGAGCAGCATTAGCATTCAGTGGCCGAAAGGAGTGATAACGTTCTGTACCAGAGAGTGCTGCGACCATCATTCATATATGACTCTTAGTTTGTCCTGTTTTCAGGATCTGCCTGTATATATGTTGTAGGCGAGAAGCTTGCAGGAGATAAGAGCAAATATCAGTATCGCTTTTCGATCGTCAAGAGGCTTTTATCCTAGCAATAAAACTCATACAGGCTGATGTTATACAAGACAAATACTCTTCGTGTCCAAAATTGATCAAGTCGTTTAAGAGTGAAATCTAGACGTAATAAAGTAGAGATCACTTTTTAATTTAGTATATTATCTGTACGGTTTTTTTATTAAGGTGGGAAAATTCCTAATGGTTATCCGTACTCCCGGGAGAGAGAGAGAGTTATGTCCGACTAGCATGGACTAAAAAAACCCGGCGGTGAACCGACAGACCGTATTTTTTGGGGCGGCAATGGATCGTATCTTTCTACTCAGACTTGGATAGCCGCTCCAATGGCCCGCTCAGCGGAAGGCGTCCGCCGGGCTTCTACCTAACAGGGAGTCAGACTGGGTACACTCCAGCTGCATCACCTCGTTAGCCGGACCTGTGCAAGTCCGGCTACGGTGGCGGCAGGAGGCGGGCAAATTGCCGTCTCCTCCTACCGGTCCTCCGTCAGCGGAGAGAGTCACTCAGAGGATCCTCCTCATGGACCCTCTCCGCCACCTCCTTCTGCGAGGAGGTTATCTTGCCATCGCTTGCCATTACATTACTGTGTTTATTATTTAAGACCCGTTCAGATAACAGCGTTAGACAGTCAGACAGTGTAGTTCGACGATGAGAGTTCAACAAGGCAACACCAACAACATGTAATCGACATCATGTTACAAAGAACGAGCTACACGCAACGGATCTACTGGCAACGAGTCTGCGAGCGACTGGTAATTACGAAGGAAAAGTAGATGCATAATATTCTATATACACTCATCAAAAAAGTCTAAGCAACATGTACTAATTTAAATTTTAGGATGGTTCTTCACATTATAACGTTGTATTTTATTTTTAAAATAATATCTTTAGGGTTCTATGATGTAAAAATAACAGCTGTTGTCTTTATAAGTTCTTTTAATAACAGAAATGAACAATATTAGAATATACTGTAGAAACTAAGATACATAAGAAACTAAACCTTTTTCTTACAAAATGAAATTTCTAAAGAAAATGTATTTATTGTGAAAGAATAGAACAATTTAATACAAAGTATGGGCTCCTCTGCTATTCAGAACTTGTCGGCAACGATTATTCATTGAATTAATGAGACTGTTTATGTCATCTTGCGGTATTCGCTCCCAATGGAATTGTAGCAAATCCTTCAGCTGTTGGGTTGTTGTCGCTCCATCCAAGTCCTTCAAAACACGTCTCTGGAGCATGTCCCATGCGTGCTCGATGGGGTTGAGATCTGGCGATTGTGCAGGCCAGGGCAATACCCGGATGTTCTCCGTTGCAAAGTATTCACTGGTTCGCCGAGCTGTATGTGAACGCGCATTGTCATGCATTAACCTAAAATCGGAGCCAAAGGTTTGTGCAAATGGGTAGACATAAGGTCTGAGAATATCCTCAATGTAATTTTCAGTATTCATGTTTCCATTTACAAAAACGAGCTCAGTTCGCCTGTTCTTCATAATACCCGCCCATAACATAACTGTTGAGCCGCTGTATGGATGAACTTCCTGAACGCACCTGAGCCTTTCAGTATTTCCGGGCCGACGATACCCTCGCACCCTTCTTGTATCAGGCTTAAACCCGAATCGCGACTCATCGGAAAACATAATTTTATCCCATTGTTCCTGGGTCCATGTTATGCGTTCTCTACACCATTCATATCGACGAGCGCGATTCCCGTGACGTATCGGTGGGCACCTGATTGCGCGTCGATCTCGTAGGCCATACCCATGCAGTCAATTTCGCACAGTTTGAGGACTTACATCAACACCACTTGAAATTTGTAGCCTCAAACTTATCTCTCGAGCGGTTAACATCGGCTGGCGTCTTGCAGTCAGTTGTATGTACCGGTCTTGCTGAGTGGTTGTACTCCTTTTACGGCCTGGATGCTGTTCAGCGGGTTCTCCTGTATTATTGTAACGCTGCCAAAGACGACAAATAACACTTCTATGAATGCCAAAATGTCGAGATACCTGAGATTGATTACTTCCCGCTTGCAACATCCCTGCAGCTCTTTGCATTTCATCTGCCATCAAATGACGTCGCGTCATGACGTAAAGAATATCTAACAATTCAATTTTGTCGCTAACTTTATTTAAATGGTTGGTAAAATTATAAAATCAAGACTATACGTAGCAATTAAAACGCACTTAAATTCAAACAAATTCGCAGTCATTTGAATTTTATGAAAAAACAAAACATAATCAAATTTTTTTTTTACAACCAGCCAGTATGTCATCAATAACAAAAAAGATTACTTACCTACGCACTTTGTTTGAGTAAATACTTAGAAATTAATTAATATAAATGGTAAAATTTGTAATATCACGCATGTTGCTTAGACTTTTTTGATGTGTGTATTTGTCATTTGAAACTACACAAAAGGGGGTAATTGCAGTGCTTTTAGAAATCTACTTCAAATATTCGGCATCCTCCACGATTCCAGTTATTTTAATTCGATACAGTATTTTTGTGTAAGTTAATTGACAAGTTGCATGCAAATATTGAAAAAACTTTTTAAATAGCTTTAATTCCGTTTTAACGAGTTTCGGTTCACGTCTATACATGTCGCGCTGATTGAAATCATCTGCTATTTAAAATTCACCTTTTTTTTTTTTTTTTTTTAACGTGGGGAAATCCCTTATGGATACCCACCCTCCCGGGGGAGAGAGTGGGTTATGTCCGACTCGCACGGACTAAAACCCCACGGTGTACCGACAGACCGTTGTGTGGGGGCGGCAAGGGATCGTTCCAGCTAATCAACCTTGTAGAGCCGCCCCCACGGTCCGCCCGGCGGAAGGTGACCGCCGGGCTCCTACCTATAGAGGGACAGACCGGGTACACACCGGCTGTCCCCCCTCGTCCGCCGGACCTGTGCAATGAGGAGATGGGCCCCCCGGCCCACCCCCTCAGGTCCGGCTACGGTGGCGGGAGGAGTTGGGCGAATCGCCGCCTCCTCCCGCCTGTCCTCCTTTGGCGGAGAGGGCCACTTTGAGGATCTGCCTCGCGGGCCCTCTCCGCCTCCTCCTTCTGCGAGATGACGTCCTCGCAGAAGGAGGACATCGCTCTCCACGCCTGTTCGCTGCCGAGCATGGCCGAGACCACGCTCGGCAGTGATAAATCCGGTCCTACCGCCGCCGCCAGAATGCGGCGCTGCTCCCCCCACGCAGCACACTCAGACAGAGTGTGCTGCGCGGTATCTTCGTCAGCGCCGCACTCATGACAGGCGGCGGTCGGCTCCCTGCGAGCGATCCGGTGCAGGTACCACCCGAAACAACCGTGTCCGGTGAGTACCTGCACCAGCCGGAACGTCAGGGAGCCCCACTCCCTGTCCAACCACGCCCCACGGGCCCGCGGGGGGGGGGGCGCTATGTCACGGGGGGCGGGCCGGGGCCCCCCCCCGCGGGCCCCCCCGGCGCCCCCCGCCCCCCCCCCCCCGGCGGCCGCTTCCTTTTTTTTTTTTTTTTTTTTTTTTGGGGAATCCCCTTTGGAAACACCCCCCCCCCCGGGGAGAGGGGGGGTGATGTCCGACTCGCACGGACTAAAACCCCACGGTGTACGTCTGCCGCTATAGTTGGGGCGACACGAGATCTCTATAGACTTCATCGTGCCGCCCCAGCGGTTGGCCCAGCAGCGAAAGCGCCGCCGCCGGGCCCCGTCTTGTTAGGAGACAGCCGGGTACACACCGGCCGTCTCCTCCATCCGCCGGACCTGTGCAATGGGAAGATGGGCCCCCCGACCCATCCTCCCTGGTCCGGCTACGGGCTACGGTGGGAGGAGGCGATCAAACTGCCGCCTCCTCCTGCCTGTCCTCCGTTGGCGGAGAGGGTCACTTTGAGGATCCTGCTCACGGACCCTCTCCGCCGCCTCCTTCTGAGAGACGACTTCCTCGCAGAAGGAGGCCATTGCGTTCCACACATCCTCACTGCCGAGCATGGCCGCAACCACGCTCGGCAGTGACAGATCTTGCCCTACCGCCGCAGCCAGAGTGCGACGTTGCTCCTCCCACGCAGCACACTCAGACAGAGTGTGCTGCGCGGTGTCCGGGTCAACGCCGCACTGATGGCATACGGCGGTCGGCTCCCTGCGTGCTATCCGGTGCAGGTACCAACCGAAGCAACCATGCCCGGTCAGGACCTGCACCAGACGGAACGTCAGGGAGCCCCATCCTCTATTAAACCAATCCGGCAGGACCGGGCGGACGGCGTCGATCGTGTATCGACCGTACCGCGCGTCCGCCAGGTCCCTCCTCCACCTTTCCACCACTTCGTCCCTCTTCTCTCTTCTCCTTTCCTCTATTTCTCTGGGAGCTAGAGGCTCCCCCATCCGTTTCTTAACCGCCGTATATTGATATACGGCGGCAAGCACCTCAGCCTCTAGCTCCCAGGGAAGGGAGCCGGCCAGCACCATGGCCGCTCCCGAGGACACCGTGCGGTATCCTCGTATCACCCTCAACGCCACGGTACGCTGCGCAGCTCGCAGCGCACGGATATTTGTGGCGTTGAGGGCGTCGACCCACAACGGTGCCCCGTAGGCGGCCATGGACCGCACGACTCCCATATAGAGGCGACGGCAGACGGCGCCCGGCCCCCCCGTGTTGGGGAGGAGTCGTCCGAGTGCCGCTGCCGCCTTGACTATGCGCGGTCCGAGCCCCTTGAAGTGGGGCTCGAACCGCCAGCGTCCGTCCAGAGTGAGGCCCAGATACTTCATCTGGGTCCTCACCCTGACACGGACGCCCTCCACATAGATGTGGGCCCCTGGAGGTGGCCCTCGCCGAGGCCCATGGAACATTAGGGCCTCGGTCTTATCGAGGGCCACCTCGAGGCCCAACCTTCTGATGCGCCCGACCACGAGGGTGACGGCCTCCGTGGCCAGGCGCAACAACTCTTTTGTTTCCCCCCCTCGGGCTACGACTAGGGTGTCATCCGCGTAGCAAATGAGGCGCGCTCCAGATGGGAGCGCGCCGCGAAGCACCCAGTCGTAGCCCATGTTCCACAGGAGCGGACCCAAGGCCGACCCCTGTGGAACCCCGCATGCCGTATTGCGTTGGGCCATCTGACCTCTGGCGTCCACGAAGGCGACCTCTCTCTCCTCCAGGTACGCCTCCAACAGCCGCCGCAGGTACGGGGGCACTCCAAAAAAGCGGAGCGCCTCCCGTATGACACAATGCGGCAGACTGTTAAAGGCGTTGGCGATGTCCAAGGACACCGCCAATATTCTTTCGCCCTGAGAGGTCGCCTCCGTGGAGACCTGTTTTAGGAGGGTCAGGGCGTCTAGCGTGGAACGCCCTGACCGGAAGCCGAACTGCGCGTTCGACAGATTCGGCCCCACTTCCTCAAGATGCCGGACGACCCGGGAGGCAACGATCCTCTCGAGCGCCTTCCCGGTGTCGTCCAGCAACACAAGGGGCCGGTACGCGGACGCGCAGCCCGGGGGGCGGCCTTCCTTCGGCATCAGGCACAGCCGCCCTTCGCCGCCGCCTACTGTCTTCCAGGGCTTCGGAAACTGTCCAACCACAAGACAACGGTTAAACAGCTCCCGAAGCCACTCCCCTAGATGGCCCAACGCGATGGCCAGCACCCGACCCGGGACCCCGTCAGGGCCGGGTGCCTTACGCCCGGTGGTGCGGAGGCGCTTAATCGTCCTCCCCATCTCCTCCTCCGTAACTGGGGGAGGGCCGATCAGCGCCTCCTCTACCACCTGAGGGGGAGGCATGGGAGGAGGGAGGAGCTCCGGAGGGTCGGGGAACAATGCTCCCACGACCCTCTCAACCACCTCCGGCTGGAGAGTCTCCGTTGCCGGGGGCGCCTGGCCGCGGAATTTCTTCCGGGCCAGCTTGTACGGGCGCCCCCACGGATTCCTCTCCAGCTCCCGGAGCATCTCCTCCCATGCCTGCTCTTTCGCCCGGCTGATGGCGACCTGCAGCGTTTTCCTGCAGGTCCTGTAGTTGCCATACAGCCGGGCCTCCTCCTCGGGGTCCCTATTGGACCGTCTCCGGCGGCTGCGCCCGTACAGCCGCCGGGCCGCGGAGCAGGCCGCACGAAGTTCCGCGATTTCGTGCGACCACCAGTACACCGCCCTCCTCTGTGGGCGGTGTACGCTCCGCGGCATCGACGCGTCGCAAACCTCCGTGAGAGCATCACGGAGGCGGGCTGCAGACGTGTCGATATCGCTGTCCGGGGGGGACAGCGACCAGGCCTGGACGATGGCCGCCTCTTCCGCTAGCTCCCGGTCGAGGCGGCTCATCGCCCACCGGGGGAACTTAGCGCCCCCCCGGGGGCGGGTTACCGGCTCATTGTGGGAGGTGGAGACCTCGAACCTGATATATCGGTGATCCGATAAGGTCTCCACCTCCTCCATCACCCTCCACCCCCGGACACGGCGTGCGACTGACGGGGTAGCAAACGATAGGTCCACTATAGACCCCCCGTTGTGTCGCACGCACGTGTAGACGCTCCCCCGGTTGAGGAGGGACAACCCATGCTGGGCTGCCCACTCCTCAAGAACCTCGCCACGTGGGTTCGTGGTCACCGCTCCCCATGCCCTTGACTTGGCGTTGAAGTCACCCATTAGGACGATGGGGAGCGGCTCGAGCCGCCTCACGACCGGCCCCAGCGAGTCCAAAAAGGACTCAAACTCGATGAGGGGCCGGTTCGGCGAGAAATATACGCCGAGGGTCGCAAAACCCCGTGAGGCGACTGCCACAAATCCAGCGCCCCTCTCCCTGATTGAAAGGGGTATTCCACCCCCTGACCATACTGCCACGGAGCCGTCCGTGTCTCCAACCCAGTGAGGCTGGTCCGGGACGCGGTACGGCTCCGCAACCACCGCAACATCAATTCCCCACTCCGCTACCGCCTGCAGGAGCAGGTCCTGGGCAGCAGCGCAGTGGTTTGCGTTAGTCTGGAGGTAGCTGCTGTGGATATAGTCCATTGACTATCCCACGACAGCTACCTCCATATTCGCCGCCTTTAGCAGGGGCGGCTTCCCTTTCACATGAGGGGGTCGACAATCACCCCCCCCCCCATAACGTGGACCGCCGGCTTGCCGGCTTCTGCACAGACAGCGCACCGCGGTTTTGTTGCGGTGCAGCTATCTGCGCGGTGCCCTCCCTCCCCGCATCGGAAGCAGGCCGTCTTTCGGTCTATGGCCGACGGACACATCGGCCGGGTGTGGCCCAGGCCCATGCACTTGAAGCACCTGAGTGGTCTGCTGTCCAAGTGCTGGACCCGAGCCACACTCCAACCGATCAATATTCGGCCTGCTTCCACCAGCTTCCGTGCTGCGTCCACGGGGAGGGAAACAAACAGGGAGCTGCTTGCTACACCGCGGGGACGAAGTTCTCCGACCCTCATCTGGGTGAGGGGACAGCCAGCCGCCTTCGTAATGGCCTCCACGGCCTCGTCCCATGATACCGAGTCGTCAATTCCGACGACTCGGATATCTGCCTTCTTGACGGGCCGCACCACAGTGGCCAGTCCGAGCAGCGACTGCCTAATCCCCTCGGCGAACTTGTTCACCTGCTCCGGGGCTAGGGTGCTTGGGACCGTCAGCAGTCGAGCTCCAGTGGCACTAGGCCGCACCTTTACTGAAGGGATCCCATATTCCGCCAGGGGCACCTCCATTCTCGCTTTCAGGAGGACGTCACTATACTTAGCCCCCATTTCCTCCGCCTCCGGGCGCATAGTGACGAGCACTCCTGCCGAGCGAGGAGGAGCGAGTCTGTCCCTGGCCCTCTTTCGCCTCCGCCTCCTTTTTTTAGCTTCCGTCGCCTTGGCAGTCGTGGCGACTGCAGCCACCGCCGGAGTCGTCTTCTCCTTCTTTCTCCTGTGGCGGCGGACTACAGTCGTCCAGGCTTCCTCCGACGGGATTGAGGCTGCCGGAGGTGGCACGGACCGCGGGGTCGGCTTGCGGGACTCTGGGGTGGTTTCCACCCTGGGATCAGTTCCGGCTCCCTCCGTGGCGGACCGGCGCTCTAGAATCCTTCTCGCTGCCTTTTTTGGGCCGGGAGCGGCTTTCGCCTTATCAGCAGCGAGTGCCGGCCTCAGTACTTTCGGCGGCAGGAGACGGTCGTCTAGGGCGGCCAGCCTGGCATTGAGCATCTCTCCTACTGTGTTCAGCAGAGAGCGCTCAAGCCTGCCAGCCGTTGCGGACAACACGTCCTCCCATTCCTGAGGCCGCACCGTAGAAGGCCGCTGAGAAGGCTGCTTAGGAAGCGGCGGAGGAGGCGGCGGAGGCGGCATCGGAGGAGGCATCTCCTTCTTCGCGTTCGCCTCCCGTCGCCAGGAGAGAACCTCCTCCTTCAGCTTCGCAACCTCGGCCCGGAGGTTGCGAGTCTCCCGCTGAAGGCGCCTCGTCTCCTCCGCCTCGGTGCGGAGCGCCAGGATTTCGACAACCTCCTGGAGGGTCAGGGCTGCCGTTTTCAGGGCCTTAATAAGAGGCCCCTTGACTTGCCCTGACTTCGTGGCCACCTCCACGATGGTGGCCGTCTGTCCGCTGGCCAGCTCCATCAACCGGTCGGCATCAAGCACCTCCAGGTTGGTCGCCACAGCCTTGGCGGGCTGCGGGGCAGAGGGCTTGGGCTTTGAGGGCTGCGGAGCGCAGGGTTCTTCATTATCCTCCTGCTCGCTTTCCTCTGTCGCCGTCCGGGTGGAGCAGCGGGAGAGAGCACGGTCGTAAGACCCGTCGGCCTCCCCAAGCACAGTTCTCTTGGAAGAGACCGAGCGCTTGTGACGCGCTCTCCCTCTACCCGCATTTGCTGAGGCCACCTTCGGGGCTTTCCCGCTAGCCTCCACGTCGATTGGTCCGCTCGGGCGCTGACGCTTTTTGGCACCGATCTGGTCCAAACGCTTGTTGTCCGCTGCGGCACATTCCACATCACTAGATTTATCAGAGTCCTTGTCAATAGCCGTGGTCGTCATGATCCTTGGATCGCACAAACTTGTGCCCCCCCCAGAGAACGAGGGGCTGCCCGAGTCCAAGGACTCGGGGAGGGATTCTCCACCCGCGGAGCGGGTGGTACCCTCCTGGGGTAATATTATTTCAAACTTTGTGCTTTTCATTTTTGTTGATATCAGAGTCCATAAAGAATGCATGAGTCACATAAAGGGAAGAGATCAAAGTCCAAGAGCAAGCGGAGGTCATCGTAAAAGGGGAGAATCATAATCTAGAAGGAGAGCAGTGGGTCAACGAGAGAGAAAGGATCAAAGTCCGTTAGGCAAGCATCGTTGTGTCAGGTATCAGCCGCCCCGACATCGCCGATGTCAGGAACCTCCACGTGGTGCACCCCGGGCAACGTCGGTCCCTCTGACCGGCGGCTGATACCTGACACAACGATGCTTGCCTAACGGACTTTGATCCTTTCTCTCTCGTTGACCCACTGCTCTCCTTCTAGATTATGATTCTCCCCTTTTACGATGACCTCCGCTTGCTCTTGGACTTTGATCTCTTCCCTTTATGTGACTCATGCATTCTTTATGGACTCTGATATCAACAAAAATGAAAAGCACAAAGTTTGAAATAATATTACCCCAGGAGGGTACCACCCGCTCCGCGGGTGGAGAATCCCTCCCCGAGTCCCTGGACTCGGGCAGCCCCTCGTTCTCTGGGGGGGGGGCACAAGTTTGTGCGATCCAAGGATCATGACGACCACGGCTATTGACAAGGACTCTGATAAATCTAGTGATGTGGAATGTGCCGCAGCGGACAACAAGCGTTTGGACCAGATCGGTGCCAAAAAGCGTCAGCGCCCGAGCGGACCAATCGACGTGGAGGCTAGCGGGAAAGCCCCGAAGGTGGCCTCAGCAAATGCGGGTAGAGGGAGAGCGCGTCACAAGCGCTCGGTCTCTTCCAAGAGAACTGTGCTTGGGGAGGCCGACGGGTCTTACGACCGTGCTCTCTCCCGCTGCTCCACCCGGACGGCGACAGAGGAAAGCGAGCAGGAGGATAATGAAGAACCCTGCGCTCCGCAGCCCTCAAAGCCCAAGCCCTCTGCCCCGCAGCCCGCCAAGGCTGTGGCGACCAACCTGGAGGTGCTTGATGCCGACCGGTTGATGGAGCTGGCCAGCGGACAGACGGCCACCATCGTGGAGGTGGCCACGAAGTCAGGGCAAGTCAAGGGGCCTCTTATTAAGGCCCTGAAAACGGCAGCCCTGACCCTCCAGGAGGTTGTCGAAATCCTGGCGCTCCGCACCGAGGCGGAGGAGACGAGGCGCCTTCAGCGGGAGACTCGCAACCTCCGGGCCGAGGTTGCGAAGCTGAAGGAGGAGGTTCTCTCCTGGCGACGGGAGGCGAACGCGAAGAAGGAGATACCTCCTCCGATGCCGCCTCCGCCGCCTCCTCCGCCGCTTCCTCAGCAGCCTTCTCAGCGGCCTTCTACGGTGCGGCCTCAGGAATGGGAGGACGTGTTGTCCGCAACGGCTGGCAGGCTTGAGCGCTCTCTGCTGAACACAGTAGGAGAGATGCTCAATGCCAGGCTGGCCGCCCTAGACGACCGTCTCCTGCCGCCGAAAGTAGTGAGGCCGGCACTCGCTGCTGATAAGGCGAAAGCCGCTCCCGGCCCAAAAAAGGCAGCGAGAAGGATTCTAGAGCGCCGGTCCGCCACGGAGGGAGCCGGAACTGATCCCAGGGTGGAAACCACCCCAGAGTCCCGCAAGCCGACCCCGCGGTCCGTGCCACCTCCGGCAGCCTCGATCCCGTCGGAGGAAGCCTGGACGACTGTAGTCCGCCGCCACAGGAGAAAGAAGGAGAAGACGACTCCGGCGGTGGCTGCAGTAGCCACGACTGCCAAGGCGACGGAAGCTAAAAAAAGGAGGCGGAGGCGAAAGAGGGCCAGGGACAGACTCGCTCCTCCTCGCTCGGCAGGAGTGCTCGTCACTATGCGCCCGGAGGCGGAGGAAATGGGGGCTAAGTATAGTGACGTCCTCCTGAAAGCGAGAATGGAGGTGCCCCTGCCGGAATATGGGATCCCTTCAGTAAAGGTGCGGCCTAGTGCCACTGGAGCTCGACTGCTGACGGTCCCAAGCACCCTAGCCCCGGAGCAGGTGAACAAGTTCGCCGAGGGGATTAGGCAGTCGCTGCTCGGACTGGCCACTGTGGTGCGGCCCGTCAAGAAGGCAGATATCCGAGTCGTCGGAATTGACGACTCGGTATCATGGGACGAGGCCGTGGAGGCCATTACGAAGGCGGCTGGCTGTCCCCTCACCCAGATGAGGGTCGGAGAACTTCGTCCCCGCGGTGGAGCAAGCAGCTCCCTGTTTGTTTCCCTCCCCGTGGACGCAGCACGGAAGCTGGTGGAAGCAGGCCGAATATTGATCGGTTGGAGTGTGGCTCGGGTCCAGCACTTGGACAGCAGACCACTCAGGTGCTTCAAGTGCATGGGCCTGGGCCACACCCGGCCGATGTGTCCGTCGGCCATAGACCGAAAGACGGCCTGCTTCCGATGCGGGGAGGGAGGGCACTGCGCAGATAGCTGCACCGCAACAAAACCGCGGTGCGCTGTCTGTGCAGAAGCCGGCAAGCCGGCGGTCCACGTTATGGGGGGGGGTGATTGTCGACCCCCTCATGTGAAAGGGAAGCCGCCCCTGCTAAAGGCGGCGAATATGGAGGTAGCTGTCGTGGGATAGTCAATGGACTATATCCACAGCAGCTACCTCCAGACTAACGCAAACCACTGCGCTGCTGCCCAGGACCTGCTCCTGCAGGCGGTAGCGGAGTGGGGAATTGATGTTGCGGTGGTTGCGGAGCCGTACCGCGTCCCGGACCAGCCTCACTGGGTTGGAGACACGGACGGCTCCGTGGCAGTATGGTCAGGGGGTGGAATACCCCTTTCAATCAGGGAGAGGGGCGCTGGATTTGTGGCAGTCGCCTCACGGGGTTTTGCGACCCTCGGCGTATATTTCTCGCCGAACCGGCCCCTCATCGAGTTTGAGTCCTTTTTGGACTCGCTGGGGCCGGTCGTGAGGCGGCTCGAGCCGCTCCCCATCGTCCTAATGGGTGACTTCAACGCCAAGTCAAGGGCATGGGGAGCGGTGACCACGAACCCACGTGGCGAGGTTCTTGAGGATTATATTTTTACTAATATTTTACTATTGCTATAAAAAACTCGTGCTGTCAAACGGTTTAGATGCTTTTAACGTGTCGAAAACTAAATTCAAAACTGTGTCTTTTGTCAACTTCAATAAAATGGGGAGGATTGAATTGGCAATACAGGAAACAAAACTCGATAGCTCCTTTTATTTATTTGTAAATGATAAAAATATATATCTTCTTCAATATATGGATGAATGTTAGGTTTAAGTAGGGTAAATGCGCCACATTATAAAATCTTAAAATATGTCCGATGAATATCATTGAAGTAACAGACTCTTCTACATAACAATAAAATAAACCTAACTTACATTGTGAAATAAAAAGTTACATGCTTCCATAAAACTGTTTAATTCCTAATTATTTGCCTTCATATGTAAAGTCATTGAATTTTATTGGTTACTCAAAACAAATTCGGTGTTATTACAAAAAAGTTAAATACTTGGTTTAAAAATGTTTCGAATTAAATGCACCGCGCTCGCCAGAGGCAAGTTCGCGTTATCCTTTTTCGCAAGTCTAACCTAATTACCTAACGTAACCAAAGCGAGAAAAAAGAGCAAGGTGGCGAATATTCAGCGACCGCGGTGCATTTAATTCGAAACCTTTTTAAAGCAAGTATTCAATACGTATTTAACTTTTTTGTAATATCATCGATTAGGTTTACCTTAATGAGCGCGCAAATATTTTTGGTACAGCGGCTTTACGTTTTTTACAAGTGTTAGCTATGTGTATTATGTTTGAAACTTCCAATATAGACTTTGAAGCATTTAACCACCTAAGGCGACTATTCTACTTTTACCCTATTGTGTCACCTATATAGCTTCCACAACAGACATTTCCCTTAGTTTGGGTTTAATAAACGGTCGTGTATGAAATTATGCTCGATATTCTTTTTTTATTATTTACAGTAAAAATATGAAAACACAAATTAAATACCTTAATGTAATTATTAAAAAAAAGCCTGGTTTAAGCGTTTATGACACTTTTAATAAATAGTATTAATATAAAGATTTATCTATACATATAATAAGAATGTAAATCTAACGTGGCTGTACTTTTTCGATAAAATGTTGAAGGTGTCTAGGAATAAGTAATAAAATATATTTAAATCATTTTTAGAAATGTGTCTGTCTGTTTGTATGAACGCACATCACTGCTGAAGTATTGGGTTCACGATAAAACCTTATAAAGCACATCTTCGAGAATAACTTAGTCTAGGTTTTAATAAAATCGGTTCACTCTATCAAAAGTTATTGTAATTTGAATGACGACGCGGCGTAAGTACGAGAGAAAAAGTAGATAAGTAAATGGACTTAATATATTCAGATGATTTATTAGTCACTGTTTTTTACATTAGGTTCAACGCGGACGGAGTCGTGGGAGCAGCTAGTATAAAATAATTGTATGTATATTTTCTGGGTGAATGTAATAATGGAATAATAATGTAGTAGTAATAAGTTGGTGAATTATAATAGACAAACTGCGGCAATTAGGTCGCAACCGTCGTGGGCAAGTTCATGGTGAGGGCCAATGGCTCGTGACCGTACACCACCATGTTGTGATACGGTTCAACGACTGTGGAACAATTAACATTTTATATACACGGACTAAATAATAAAAATGGTAGTATATTAATAGGTATATATATGATAATCTAACGTAGGTATTAATGTGTCCTACAGTGTTTAATATACCTATTATAATTTTTTTATGTTATACTTATTTAATATCTATTTTATATAGTTGCAAGAGCCACGCTGAAGCTATTGCTGGTTTCAGCATGAATGGGTCGGCTCGTCCGGAGTAGTACCACCCTCTCATAGGAAACCGACGTGAAGTAACAGTGCTTGCAATGTTGCGTTCTATTCGGTCAGTGAGAGCGTAAGAAACACACCTCCACCAACCCCTTGCCCCTACCCCTCCCCCAAACACAGGCTGGCAACGCACTTGCGATTCCCCTGGTGTTGCAAATGTCTATGGACGGTGGTGATCACTTAACATCAGGTGACCCACCTGTTCGTTTGACTTCTATGATATATAAAAAAAAATTAAAGTTAACAACATCGCCCTTGTTTGTGTTCAAGCTCTATGGTAAGAATTGTTTTAATATAAAAAATAGATGTTTAATTAAGTATTCATTGCAGATTCAAAAACCAGGAACTCGTGAAAGAATTGTTGGAATGTAGATGCACTTTGAAATTTAATTAATGAATGACATAAATAGTATGTTTAACAGCTCTAGGATTAGCCTGTTTTAACAACTATTGATATAGGTTAGTCTACAGCTGAGTTTGTAAGATTTATAGGTATGGGTACTACGAGAATCGAATCTAGCCACGGCTAAATAATGTGTGACGCTTATTATAATCATGTTTTATAAGTCACTGCGTTCTTCGCAGATAATGTAGTTTTTTTATACGTGAAAGTATTTTTTTTATAGTCGGTTAAGTATTTTTTGAGATTATCCATTACAAACAAAAATCAGGTGTTTTTTCTTTATAACAGTAGTACAGACAAAGACTGGAAAATTGCGTGTAGTCCGGTGAAGCTGTTAATGCAAAAAGAAAATAAGTCTTAAGGTACTTTAATTTAAAATGAATATCTGAATCTTAGTTCAACCAATGCTCGTGCAAATTCATAACTATGCGTAAATATTTCAACGTAGATAATACATTTAGTAATAACTAGCCCCGTTCTGATAATAAAAAAAGCCTTGACAAATTATATACCTAAACCTTCCTCATGAATCACTTTATGTACTGGTGAAAGCCGCATGAAAATCTGTTTAGTATATTTTGAGTTTATCGCGAATAGACAGACCGATAAACGTGGCAGAGGACTTTGTTTTATAATATCAACTCGCGGGCCCGGCAGACGCTGTCCCGCCCTGATTATAAAAAAAAATTGACAAATATGCCAAAACTTTCCTCATGAATCACTTTACCCATTGGTGAAAACCACATGAAAATCCGTTCAGTAGTTTTTGAGTTTATCGCGAACAGACAGACAGATAGACGGTAGGGGACTTTGTTTTGTACTATGTAATATAATGTAGTGATAAAGGATTATCCGGTACGAAATATA
>AP028452.1:6582746-6640157 GCA_036509395.1 Antheraea yamamai | reverse complement strand
TAGCTCGGCAAAATGACTGTGCTGTGCCTGATGGTAAGCACAGTACAATCCAAAAACAATGGCGACTACCGAGAGATATACTATCCATCGCCGGTCGCCGCTGTCATGCCGGCCTGCGTAAGTATCTCTTCACGTTGCGCTGGAAGGACCCCATGTCATAGGAAGGAGGAAACACACTGGCCGGGAGATTGTTCCATAGCTTCACGGCACGGCAAAGATAAGATGTTGCGAACTTTTTAGTTCGTGCCCAGATAGGATTTACCGTGAAACTGTGGCTCCAAAGACCAGCGCGCGTGGTGCGGTTATGAAAAGGAGAGGAAGGGATCAAGTTGAATAACTCTTCAGAACACTCGCCATGATACAGACGGTAGAACACGCTCAGTGAGGCAATGTCTCTGCGCAACTGAAGCGGCTCTATGAACTCTGTAATGTCTGCATCATTAACCATGCGGACAGCCCGTCTTTGCAACCTGTCCAGGGTATCCAAGAGGTACTTTGCCGAACCGTCCCAGAGGTGCGAGCAGTATTCCACGCAGGGCCGAACTTGTGACTTATAAAGGAGATATAGCTGTTCAGGCGTGAAAAACCGTCGCCCCTGTTCAGGATTCCGAGTCTCCGAGATGCTGTGGAGATCACGCTCTGTATATAATCCCTGGGATTGAGGTCGCTGCGAATATGTATGCCTAAGATATTAAGACTGTCTCGCATTGCGAGCGAGACATTCTGAAGAGCTGGAAGGGGGGTAAATGGGGATCTCTTGCAGGTAAACGCGCATACCTGTGTTTTGTTGGCATTAAACTCAACCACATTACTTGCTCCCCATGTTGATATGCGAAGCAAAGATTGGTCGAGCTTAATGACTAGTTCCTGCCGTCTCTTTT
The DNA here is from genome assembly GCA_036509395.1 of Antheraea yamamai. Lineage (NCBI taxonomy): Eukaryota > Metazoa > Arthropoda > Insecta > Lepidoptera > Saturniidae > Antheraea > Antheraea yamamai. The sequence goes on along the minus strand of AP028452.1, from coordinate 6,639,276 downwards.
CTGTGTCTCCCTGACCGCAAGAAGGCTTGCTGTAATAGGACTCATGGATGGTGCTATCGTCTGCATAGCAATGAATATGGCCTAAAGGCAACATATCATTGATATGCAGAAGAAACAGAGTTGGCGAAAGTACAGAGCCTTGAGGAACTCCAGCATTTACTGACATGAGCTGCGAATCACATCCTTCGACAAGGACACGAATTCTGCGCTCATGTAGAAAGCCAGAAATCCATTTGCATAGATTGTCAGGGAGTCCGTACGCCGGAAGCTTCGAAAGAAGACCACGGTGCCAGACCCTATCAAAGGCCTTGGCAATGTCAAGACTGATCGCCAAGGCTTCGCCGTGCTTGTCAATTGCTTCCCCCCAGCGGTGCAGTACGTAAGCTAGAAGATCACCCGTTGATCGGTTTTGGCGAAAACCATATTGCCGATCGTTAATTAGCGAGTGATCCTCCAGATAGCGGACAAGCTGGGTGTTGATGATCCGCTCCATGATCTTGCACAGCACTGAGGTTACGGCAATTGGACGGTAGTTGTTAGGATCTGATCGATCTCCCTTCTTGGGAATCGGTTGAACATTGGCTTCTTTCCAAGCCCGGGGCACGACACCAGAGACGTAGGACAGGCGGTATAAGCGCGTAAGTATTGGAGCCAACTCGGCTGCACATTTTTTAATAACTACCGCTGGGATACCATCCGGACCACTGGCCTTCCGAACATCGAGTGATCGTAGTTGTTTTAATACGTCACGTTGCCTGAATCGTAATTCCGGCATAGTGACACTGCAGCATGGAATAGTAGGTGGTTGCGCGTTTCGATCATCGAGCCAGGAATTCACCGCAAAGAGATTGCCTAATAATGTCGCTTTCTCCTGTGGATCATAGGCCAATGTCCCATCAAAGTACCTCAGTGGCGGTAACGTTGGACGGCAAAAATTGGCTTGCACAGCTTTGGCCAAACTCCAGTAGACTCGACTGTTAGTCGGATGACTTACGAGTTCATGACCTAAGCGTGCAATGCGTTGGGCATCCGCTCTAGTATAGGCCCTCTTACAAGCTTTGGTAGCAGAATTATAGGCTGTTTTGAGGATATTGATATTAGGATCCTTGTTAGCGCGACCCTTGATCCAATCACGATACGTGGCTTGCTTCTTACTGACAGCATCAGTACATTCACGATTGAACCAAGGGCGTCCCCTGCGATTACCGACGATCTCGGAGGAAGGAATATAATACTCCATTGCCATTCCAATCTCGTCAGCAATCGCATCGGCAATCGCTGAAGGATCTTTCCCGTCGAAACAGCGTCGCTGCCAAGGAATGGAAGCGAAATAATCCCGCATCCCGTCCCAATCTGCTGACGAGTAGTGCCAGACTTTGCGCTTAATTCTTGTACTGGGTGGAGGTTGAGCGCGTGGCACAGACGATACAACAAGGCAGTGATCCGATGTGCCCAAAGGAGCACTGACCGACACATCATACCCAGTTGGATGACTCGTCAATAGAAGGTCCAGTAAAGAGGGCGCATGACCTGTGATATCAGGAATCCGGGTATGCTGGATTACTAGTTGAGTCAGGTCATGTGTTAAGGCGAATGCATGGGCTGTTCGTCCTGCATGGTCCGTCCTAGAGGAACCCAACCACATTTCGTGGTGTGCATTAAAGTCCCCTAAGACCACCAATTCCGCAGTAGGGAACTGCTCCTGTGCGTCATCTATTGCCTTACTCATGTATTCAAAGAGCCGAGTAGTCTCATCATCCCCATCATGGGATCTGTAAAGGCACACGTAGATACGGCTTTGAGTGCCCAGGTCCACGTGTAGCCAAAGGATGGAAAAGGAAGGATCCTCCATGCAGCGCAAACGACGACAGCACACCTCCGACCGTACATACACACATACACCGGCTTTAGCTTGTAAGTTGGCCTCAAGCTGGTAGCCGGGATAGTGCAGATAAGATGTATCGGCCGGACGACGTATCTGTGTTTCGGTCAAGAAGAGCATTTCAGGCTGAACCGTCTCAAGGTGTTGATGAACGGCATTTAAGTTAGAATGAAGTCCACGGATGTTGATGAACTCCATCGTAAAAGCGGCGTAGGGGTTGTGCACCGCTGTGGAACCTAGATTTGTTATTTGCGCTGTCATGATTTAAGAAAGAAGGAAACGTGAAGAGCGAGCAACATTCATATAAGCGCAGAAGTATTCAATGTTAATCGCCGACTCACCGAGCATTGTGCTCATTATCGTTATCGCGAACTCCTACTACTGTGCTTCTCGCGACCGCTCGTGTAATAGTTGTAGATACTTGTGAGAAGGAACATAGTGTTCGCGCTCTTTTAGATAGCGCTTCGCAGAGTAATTTTGTAACTCTCGAGTGTTGTCAGCGCCTTGGTTTAAATATAAATAATCACTCGGTATGTTCAGTTGTAAAGGGAATTGGAGGTTCCGTAAAAGCCATTCAGGGCTCTGTAAAAATTAAATTTTGCTCACGTTTTGATTCGAGAATTAGTTTTGATATGTATTCGTTAGTAGTAGATAAGGTGACTGAACGTTTGCCGACGATCTCAGTCAACACTTCATTGTTGTCGAATTTTGGTGACTTACCTTTGGCCGACGATACTTATGCTATTCCAGGAGATATTGAGATGTTGGTTGGAGCTTCGATTTTCCCGCACCTCCTGTAATCACGTAAGGTTCCCGGTTATCCGTCACAAACCGCACCGCACGCACTGGAAACAGTTCTTGGATTTGTTATTGTAGGTACCGCTCCCGCTCGCATAGATTCTTGCTCGACCAAGTCCTACTGCTGCACCACCGAGCCACTAGAAGCCGCCGTTCGTAAATTTTGGGAAATTGAAGAAGTCAGTTATCCTCCTATTCTCAGCCCAGAAGACAAAGCCTGTGATGAGTTTTATAGCCGTACGACTACTCGAGAGGAAGACGGTCGTTATGTTGTCGCGCTCCCCTTTAAGGGTGATATTTTTTCTGTCGGTGATTCTCGTCGATTAAGAGAAAAACGTTTTTATTGTTTAGAAAGAAAAATGCTAGCGTCTCCTAAGTTGAAACAAGCTTACGACGACGTTATAATCGAGTACCTAGATAAAGGTTACCTACCCGCGCCTGTTGAAACTGCAGAGTCTATGAATATTCCGTCGTATATCATACCACACCATGGAGTTATTAGGGAAGATAAATTCACCACGAAATTGCGTGTGGTTCTAGATGGTAGCGCCAAGACCAGTACGTCAGTTTCGCTGAATGACATATCGTATAGAGGACGGGATCTGCATGGGAACTTGTTCGATATTATAGTTAACTTTCGTTTGTCTTCGATTGCCCTTTCAGCCGATATTCGTCAAATGTTTCTCTGCATCGGTGTAAACAAACATGACCGTAGATTTCAGCGCATTTTGTATAGATTTTCCCCGCAAGAAAATCTGACGATTTACGAGTTTAATAGTGTTTGTTTCGGGCTAACGTCAAGTCCTTTTCATGCTCTGCGAACAATAAAGCAGCTTGCCTCCGATGAGGGATCTGCATATCCAAAGGCTAAGGAAACTATAGAGACTAGCTTGTATATGGATGATTTTGTTTATTCTATAGAGAGCGAGACAGAGGCCATTGAAACTGCCACTGAAGTAATTAATCTCATGAAAGAGGGTCAGTTGGATCTGGTGAAATGGATTAGCAACTCGCGAAGAGTTTTGGATTCAATTCCGCCATCATATCGCTTGTCAACTGACATTAGTTTAACGAGGGTGATTTGCACAAGATTCTCGGCTTGTGCTGGTCACTGACATTAGATTCGTTCAGTCTTAAAATATGTTCGACTCCACAAACTTGCACTAAACGCACCATATTGTCTTGTGTAGCGAGAATATGGGATATAATGGGGTTTGTAGCACCTGTAGTTTTATATGCAAAGCTTCTTATAAAAGAGCTTTGGTTGTCAGATTGTGACTGGGATGACCAGCCACCAGATAGTATCGCTAATAATTTGTGGGCTCGCTTTAGGGAAGAGCTTCCTTTGCTCGACCAAATTAATATTCGCTCTAGGGTACACAAATGTGTGCCATGTTATAGGTAGGCTCCATCCGAGAGCTGCTGCTCCGGAAATGGCCGACCATCGTTCATGTCGTGTAGTAGAGTCAGTTAAACCATTTGCACACACCGGAACGGATTACACCGGTCCATTTAGAGTAACGATTTCACGTGGTCGTGGTTTGCATGACAACTCGTGCAATTCATATAGAATTAGTAGATGACCTAAGCACATCAAGCTTTATGGCAGCCTTTAAAAGGTTTTTGTCGCGTCGTGGCCCTGTGGGACAAATGTATTCGGATAATGGCACAAATTATGTAGGAGCTAAACGTAATATCACAGAATTGCATGTATTTTTAAGATCAAAGTATTTTAACACTGAATTCGCTCAAGTATTAGCTGAAAACCGCATCAAATGGTCGTTGAATACTCCCACCGCAAGTCACTTTGGAGAAAATTGGGAGGCCAATATAAAAAGCTTAAAATCACATCTGTATCGCGTAATAGGCGAGCAGATACTTACCTTTGAAGAGTTGAGCACGGTGCTCACTCAGGTGGAAGCGGTTATGAACACCCGCCCACTATGTCGGACGTTGTCTAGTGATCCTTCAGAGCCACTAGCACTAACGCCTGCACATTTTTTAAACATGACTCCTCTCAAGTACCTACCTTGTAGAGATATAGATGGAGATCGATTGCATGTTCTTTCGCGTTACGATTTATTGGATAAACTCGTACAGTCGTTCTGGAAGCGTTGGAGAACAGATTATTTGCACACATTACAGTCGCGTCAAAAATGGAATACACCATCGACTCCAATTACTGTTGGAACTATCGTGATTCTTATAACTGAAAATACACCACCTCTACATTGGCCATTAGGCGTTGTTGAGGAAGTATTTCCAGGAGCTAATGGAATTACTCGCATTGTTCGAGTTAAAACCGCAACCGGATCGTATTTACGTACTGTTATTCGTCTCTGTCCTCTGCCTAATCAGCAATAGCAGTGGTTAGCATACCTTAGATTTAGCTTAGTGTAGATTCGATTTAGCTTAGTGTAGATTCGATTTAACTTAGTGTAGATTCGATTTAGCTTAGTATAAATTCGGTTTAATTTGGTATAGATTCGATTTAGATTAGTCATTTTTGAAGGGAACCCTTCAAGCCGGGGGAGATGGTTGCGCCGCTTTATGTATATTTGAAAATTCCCGCATTATGGATTAAATCACGCCACTTTGAAGCCCGACCAATTAATTGCGATCAGATTACACCACCCGCCCCGCTTCCCTTTAACTATGGCACATGCTTATATAAGGTAGCGCGACGTCCGCGCCGCCAGTGTTTCGTTTGCTATCGTCAGTGTTGTTTGCGCACCGCATCGAGATTGTTGTGACCGCGCCGCATGCTAATAGTTTGAATTTTCGCCTGTTCGAGTGAGAAATAAACGCATCGCTACATACGTGCCGACATATATTACAAACAATAAGTGTTGTGTGGGAGAGAACTCAGTGAAAGAAACGAGAATCACCTAGCCGGCTAGCCACGTGGAAACTGCAGCGCCGCGAGGTATGTGCCAAGTTTCCTTCCTACCCTTGTCTCCCTCTTCGTAGCTGATCGCAATAGTTGAATATTAAATATAGCAACCCCGCAAATACAGTCCACTTAAATTTAGTATAGAACGCCCCGCATGCACCCCACGGTGACGTCGTCATCGCCGCGGCGTCACCAACAAGTTAAAAATAGTTATGATATCATTCAGTGTTTAATTTATCATTATTTATTTTATGAATATATTTTATCGTTTAATTTACAATTTAACTCTATCAACTTGATATTTTATAATGTAAACTATACTGACTGTATAGTAAACGTCTATAAAAAGGGGAAAGGAAGTTCGTTCCAACTCAACAACAAAAAGATCCATAGACCTCTTAAGCTTTTTTTACATTACCGCCAATATATGTAGGTTAGTTTTTATTTTAATTAAACCCGGTAGATGACACTACGAACGGGTTGTAGGCCTATTTTAAAAGATTTCTCACATACCATCTGAGTATATGTTTGAATGCGTCCCTTGATAGTTTGGATTTACAATTGGAAACGGTAGGTGTGCCTGCAATGGGGTTTTAGGTTTATTAAAATTTTTCGCATTTAAAAATACAATTGAAACCGGTGATAACCGATTTGATGCAGACGAAGTTGCACGGGTCAGCTAGTTTCAATATAAAGTTGGAATTAATGCTCGCCGTTGGATATAAAAGGAAGCTAAAGAATGCAAACGGGCTCTGAACGCTCGCCTTTTGCCCCTATTTTACCATTCTCGATTGTCTGTTTAAGCGTAGTCCAGTTTACCGGACTGCATTTTCTGTCTTGAGATTGCCCATCAACTCTAGCATCTCTGTTCAAGGAATCGCTATCTGTAGACTTAGGGTTGAATTTCACGGAAGTGGGCGTGATTTTTGTAGGGTCTTGGTTACTTCTATAGTTAGGTTAATCCCTCTTAGAGTTGTAAAATTAAAAACGCATCTCTAAATTCATTTTTATATTAGATATATAAGATACATAGTTTAACACACACACATACGTACAAAATAAATTAAATATACAAAAGGAAAAAGTTTATATAATGTAGACGCAGTCGGTTGTAGTGATTAGCCTTCGGAGAATGTATGTTGTGTTGAAGCATGATGATGACTTAAAATACAATTGCTGTGTTTCACGTGGTTCCATAGAATCAGATTTGAAAGAATTGCTGTCAGATTCTGGAGATCGTATTGGTCTTTGTGATATGTTTCCATTATAGGTTCAGTTTATTTGCTAATCTTGTATTGATACTACATTACTGTCCGCGTCTTGAAATAACCAAACCACAAGAGAAACTATTAAGATATACTGTTTTTTTCTTTCGCACTCACCGTCACCTGGCAATGACTTGTTGTATTGTAGCTCCAAAATCTTAATTGTTTTAAGAGTAAATGAGACCATTTTACCAGTGAAAACGATATCTAAGAAAACTAAGTGTTATTCTGTTTATGAAACAGTTTTTCATTTCGGCTTACGGTAAAGAACAATTTCATTGCATCACATTGTGTGTAGTGTCGGTTATAAAAACAAAGATAATTAGCATTCGACAATAAAATAACCAATTGAGTTTATATCGTCCCAAGTTTTTGATGCCCGCGGGATTATATTATTACCATAAAATAATAGTGTTATACAAAAATTGTTGAATATAGCGTGTGTTATTGCCGTCGACTATAATTATTTAGTAAAACCGTCAACAGTAAAAGCGGCGTTTCGCGTACTGACCCGATATTTTCAGCGTGTAATCCATTGTTCGTTTAGCTGAACATAAATTATCTCGGCTAATATTGTGAGGTATACGATTTGAGTTCGAAACTCTTCGCGCTCCACTTTTTGTGAATATTCTTCACAAATGTATTTATTCTAAAGTTCTCAAATTTGGTCTAAAATCTATTAACGGTCTTTGATCATAAACTACGCAGATAATATTAATAGTATGTGGTTGCGCCGCTTTATATATTTTAAGATTTAACGCATTTTTGTGATCAGATCGCGACACTTTCCCTCTCATTCCCCTTCCTGGCACATATTTAAATTCATTAGCGCGTCGAACACGCGACGAGTCGAGTCGTCCCCGCGCCGCGTGCAAGTTGCTTGAATTTTCGCCTGGTTGAGTGAGGAATAAACGCATCGCTCCGCATATATTGCGTGCCGACGTATATTATAAACAATAAGTGTTGTGTGGGAGAAAACCCAGTGGAGTACAACAACAATCACCTAGCCGGCTAGCCACGTGGAAACTGCAGCGCCGCGAGGTATGTGCCAAGTTTCCTTCCTACTCTTGTCTCCCTCGTCGTATCTGATCGCAATAGGCGAATATCAAATATAGCACCCCCGCATATACAGTCCACTTAAATTGGCAAAGAAACCATCGCCCTTCGGTGGCGTCGACAACGCAACGGCGCCACCAGTATGAAACCTTCACGCATAGTTTGTTTCGGTTGTCTGAATAAAATTGTTCGAAAAGATTTAAATTGTATCTCAAAACGCAATTCATGTTTTCAAAGTTATGACTTACATTGTGCAAATGTTATTAAGAAACGCTTCGTGCAAATGACATCTGACATAAAACAAAAATGGAATTGCCCAAAATGTCAGAGTAGACAACCAAAAGTCCATAATAAGAACACGCCAGTGGAAACCGATAACCTGCAATAGAACTCTGACGAGGACTCTGATGACGAGAATCTTTTACACAAAAACTCCGAGATTACAAAATGTAGAAAATTACCACGATTACTCTCTCGTTCCGAACAAAATCGACGTACTTCACCACCTAACGATTCAGTTGACGATCGCGGCATACTTAAAGATTGTCACGAATGCAATAATTTACCTGTCAATAGGATCGCTACCAGTGATGTAAAGTTACAGATGAGTTTGTTAGAAGAAATGCGCTCGTTTAGAAGTGATGTCGAAGGTATGAGATCTTTTCAAGAGTTACGCAATAATATACGTTCATTGTCTGTTTCTGCGGCTTCTTACTGTAACCGTATAGATTAGATTGAAAAAAAGGTAGACTCGTTTCGTATAAGAGTACAATCTTTAGAAACATCATTTTCGTTCTCGCCGATAATGGAAACCACAATGACAGAGCTTAAAGCAGAAATAAAGTACATAGAGCAAATTGCTATGGCAAACAATCTTGATATTATAGGAATGTCCGAATAGCCTGGTGAGAATCTTTTGCATTTGTTACTAATAAAAGCCGCAAACATTGGGGTGAAAGTAAATCAACGTGATATAACCTGGATTCACAGAGTACGCGTTATAAATAAACACAGAGATGGCCTTCCCCGTCCTATATCTGTTCGGTTGATACTACGTGATATGCAAAATCAATTACTTAAAAATGCACGTATAGCACGAGGTACAATTACTACAAGTCGATTAGAATTCACTGATGAACCAAATAAAATAGTCACGAAATAGAGATATCCTCTTTCTGGATAATTAGAGTTACTTTAGTACAATTATTTAGCTTAGAGTTATTTTACTGTTATTGTTATGTCACGACCTACTGGTAAAATGTTTTGTTTTATTTCAAGCACCACAGTAAAACTCATTATAATTTCCTATCATTTTTATATACATTTGATTCTATATGCTTTTTTATGTTTAAGACTTGAGCGCGAAATGAATGTGCCTGAAAACCAGCGCCGTTCCGTAACAAAAGTCACAGACGGCAGTACGCTGACGCCATAATATTTACTTGTGTTTAATGGTTTTTTTAATAATTTCTTTGTACACTTTTTGACAATAAATATGTATTTTCTTTTGTTTTTCTTTATATGATAACTATTATTAGAAGATTACCCATCTGAAACAAATAATGTGTCGGTTTAAACATACAAGCAGTATTTTTTTTTATTGAGGATTATAATTCATTTGAGTAGCGGCTGCTTAAATAGGAATGTATTAAACGTGAATTTTTAACCTTGCTAAGAGTTTTAAATTCCTCCGAGGATAAACATCGTAATGAGAGACCTAATGCTCGGATGACCTATTATGTACTTGCAGTTGAATACCTGAGCATTCCACGGCTTGTCCATCATAATGCCGAGATGCACTGCTAACTTATGCTACCAAGTAGAATTTAAACATTATTTCGCCAAAGTTTTTACTGGTATATGTCAAAAACTTATTTTCTAATATATATATATTTATAATCACACAGAAGTGTTTCATGACGTTGTAATTATAACTATATCATTAGGTACAGTATAATTTATATTGAAAGGTTTATAATGAAGGGGTTGGTGTACAGAGCGTTCAAACAGTGAGCATATATTTTATCATGAATTTGTATTGTTATGACATAGAACTATATTATGAATTCAATATTTTCATTAAAGAAAGCACGTTGTCCTTAACTAATATTTCAAAATATATTACCTGACGATTTTCCTTTGATATTTTATTTTAACGTTGCAGTCCAACACAGGGTTATATTGTAGTTGCACTTATGTTTACCGGAGGGCCGTTATATTGTAGAAATGGATCTAATTCATATGCTTCATCTACAACAAATTGTACGTTATTGTGTTTAATCAACAAATAATAATAGTGTAACTAATTAACAGTTAGTGCTGCTATGTAAATGAAATTAAAGTAAAACCCAGAAAATAAATTCATATTTTTATTCCCTTTTTTAAGTGAGAATTTCTTTAACCTCGTTTTGATTACATACTCGATGAAACGAAAAAGTTATATTACAAAAAAGATAAACATACACATTTATAATATTTAACGTGTAATAAAATAAGATAGAATACAGTATATAGTGTCTTTTATGGGAACTGTACAGATGTTTTGTTTTATAATAAGTATGGTAAGTCGCATACCGCGAATAAGCGAGGTTGAATTGTCACATATTAATCCAATATCCGAAATTCCATACATCACGACGAGTGGTCGCCGATATCTGATCGTACTGGGATACGATCTACGATCTGCATTTAATCCTATAAAATTGAATTCACGTTAGAAAAACGTACGGTGATTGTGTAAAACTAATTAACAATTTGAAATATTAAGATTGTAACTAAAACCTGTAAATATCTGATAGCTCATAGAGGTACCACATGCAACCTATAGCAACACGAATACACGACAGAGTAGCCATAGATACCAGGTGATTAGTAGTGCATCCGACAACATTGACTCATGGAGTTGTTGGCGTCTCGCAGCCGTGAGTTACAATGACATATATTTTTTTTACAGTAATAATACAACTTATAACAATATATAAGGTGCAAAGCTATTTACACCATTCCTCTATAGTTGTCTGGTCTTATAACATTTGAGTTTGTAATTTAAAAACAATTACGATAAAGCAGGTCAATATTCTTTTCTTAACAGACACGTAGATCCGCCGTCCAGCTGATACTTCTTATTTGCACTTCCCCGAAGTGATCTGTGAGTGAAGTATCTGCTTGAGAAAAATTTTCAGGCTAAAGGATGGGGTATGTGCCTTTCTTCGGTCCGATGTGCGTTGTCGCCGTCTTCGCTGCATGGAGGACCCTTGTCTTTCTGTTCTTTGGGTACACGTAGACCTTGGTACTCAATGCCGTATTTACGTGTGCCTATACAGATCCCGTAACGGGGATAATGACACTACTCGGCTATTTCATTATCTTACCACGGCAACAAATGATGTCCAGGTGCAATTCCCGACTGCGGAAGTGGTAGTCTTGGAGGACTTTAATGCACATCACTAATTGTGGTTGGGTTCCTCCACGATTGACCATGCAGGACGAACCGCCCACGCATTGGCTCTATGTCATGACCTGAACAATTAGTAATCCAACCCACCCGGATCCCTGATATTATAGGTCATGCGCCCACTCTGCTCGACCTTATGCTGACGAGCCATCCAACTGGATATAATGTGTCAGTTGTGCCCCTTTGGGTATATTGGATCACTGCCTGGTTGTGACATCTGTGCCACGCGCTTAGCCTCCATCTAGTGATAGAATTAAGCGCAAAATTTGGCACTACTCATCTGCAGATCGGGAAAGGATACGAGACTATTTTGCATCCATCCCTTGGCGGCAGCGCTACTCTGATGGTAAGGATCCTTCGGTGATCGCCAAAGGAATTACTGACAAGATACGAGTTTGAATGGAGTACTACATTCCAGCATCTGAAATCTTTAGTAATCGGTACGGGTACCCCTGGTTTACTCACGAGTGTGTTGATACTGTTAATCGCAAGCAGACCACATATCGTGCTTGGATCAAGGATAGCGCAAAGAAGGATCCCAGCATCAATCAGTCAGTCATCAGCAGCATCAATCTTATAATAGTGTTACATCACAGCTTACATCAGAGCTGAAGCCCAGCGAGTTACCCGTATTGGCCAGAAACGCGTAGATCATCCAACTAACAGTCTAGCCTACTGGAAGTTGGCCAAATCGGTACAGGCGAATTTCTGCCAATCGTCACTGCCACCACTAAGGTACACAGGTGGATCACTTGCACACACCTCGACTCGATGATCGCAGCACCCTACCCCCAGTAATACCAAGAACCGAGTTCACAATACCAGATATCCGTATAAGGCAAAGTGACGTGCGAAAAGAGCTGCTTTCACTTGATGTTCGAAAAGCCAGTGGTCTTGATGGCATCCCACCTATTGTTCTTAAGATATGTGCAGTCGAGTTATCCCCAACACAAACACGTTTATGCTGCTTCTCCTATCTCTCTGGTGTTGTGCCCCAGGTTTGGAAGGAGACCAATATGCAACCAGTTCCCAAAAAAGGGGACCGTTCAGACTCCAACAACTATCACCCAATCCTCATTACCTCAATGTTATGCAAGGTCATGGAACGGATAATAAATACACAACTCATCCAGTACCTAGAAAAGCACTCTTTTGTTAATGATCGGCAATATCGCTTTCGTCCGAAACGATCAACGGGTGATCTTTTAGCGTATATGCTGCATCGCTGGGGGGAGACGGTTGATAAATATGACGAAGCCGTGGCAATTAACGTCGACATAGCAAAGGCGTTTGACAGAATTTAGCATCGAGGTTTTCTATCCAAACTTGAGGCACAACAACCTATTTAGATGGATCTCCAGCTTTCTGCATGAACGCAGAATACGTGTCCTCGTTGATGGACACAGTTCATGTTAGTTAATACAGGAGTTCCTCAAGGCTCTGTTCTTTCCCCAACCCTATTTCTACTGCACATTAATGATATGTTAGCCTCTGGTGGCATTCATTGTTATGCAAACGACAGCACGGTTCATGGTGGATTTTGTAGTAAGCCCATGGCTAGTCGTGGTAAAAAATGCAGACTGATCTCGGCACTGAGCTCAACCAGTCCTTGGAACTCGTATCCCTATGGGGAACAAGTAACTTGGTTGAATTTAATGCCAAGAAAACACAGGTTTGCGTATTTTCCTGTAAAAATCCCCCTTTTCTCCTCTTCCCACTCTTCAGAATGATTTTCTTACAAAACGTGACAACCTAAGCATCCTAGGGATCAATATCCGCTGCGATCTTAACCTCGGGGACCACATAGGGAGTGTTATCTCTACAACATCTAAGAGATTGAGCATCCTTTATAGACTTCTCTATAAGGCACAAGTTAGGCCATGCATGGAATACTGTATGCATCTCTGGGATGGTTCTGTTTAATGCCTCCTTGATGCACTATACAGGTTGCAGCGACGGGCTGTCCGTATTGTGAGTGATGCAGAGTTTACTAACAACCTTGAACCGCTTCAGTTGCGAAGAGATATTGCCTCACTGAGCGTGTTTTATCGTCTGTATCATGGCGAGTGTTCTAAAGAGCTGTTTAATCTCATTCCATCTTCTCCTTTCCTAGCTACCATCCCGGCAGGAACGAAGAAGTTCGAAAGCTCTTATTTATGTCGTATCGTGAAGATGTGGAATCGCCTCCCAGCCAGTGTGTTCCCTTCCTCTTATGACATGGGGTCCTTCAAACGAGGCGTGAAGAAGCACTTTTGCAGGTCAGCACGATAACGATGACTGCCGTTGCTATTTAACAATGACAGTCGCCGTTATTTATAGACTGTACTGTACTTTCCGTCAGGTACCATGCAGACATTTTTCCGAACCAGTTTAAAAAATAAAATAAAAAATTAGTACGACGTACAATCATAATAAACAAAATGATATAATTCTGTATTTTTAAGCTCAACACTCAAAAACGATCGATACATTTTGATGATTTTTAAATTAATTTCTTAGAGATTTGGACCCTTATCTAAACAACAGATTTATTACGACAGCACCAGTTTTATAAACTTATTCAAATTTTGAAAAACTACGATTTTTATGAAAACTGCGAACTCGGTGATATGTGTTTTCTTGTCGTAGAGGAATGGGGCAAGCGGTGCTGTGCTTATGCTATTTGCTGTATGCATAAAATATACTGTTAAGATAATAAGTGGTGCAGGTGAAGTCAGCTGTATCAATTAGTGCTCTATAATACTATTTATTAATGTAACACATTTGATAAAATACATGTAACGGTCATTCTAAGTTAAGAGGTACTTGCTTGTTCAGGGAGGCGGCACGATATAAACGCTATAATTTTAATCTTATTATATGAGGCGCTACTGCAATCATCACTGAACGCACTCCCCGAATGGTTTGATAGATAGCACCTCACGGCCAACGTAACGAATTTCTGTAGGTGGTAGAGCCACGCTGAAGCTATTACTGATTTCAGCATGAATGGGCCGGCTCGCCCGGGTTAGTACAATCCTCTCATAGAAAACCGACGTGAAGTAACAGTACTTGCATTGTTGCGTTTCGTTCGATCAGTGAGCCGGAGTACCACCCCATCTCCACCTTCTCATCCCCCACTCCCCCAAACACAGCCTGGCAACACACTTGCGATTCCCGTGGTGTTGCAAGTGTCAATGGACGGTGGTGATTACTTAAGATTAGGTGACTCACTTTATTGTTTGCCTCCTATGATATAAAAAAAAAACTCAAGCTCTGCAACCGAGATATTCACGAATTATATGACCACCTTTAACACTCCAAAGACATATTTTACCGTGGATAAGTGAAATTAAATACTTGGGGGTTACAATCGACCAGGGATTCACTTTCAGAAAACACGTAGACGACGTAATAACAAGAGCGAAAGTGGCGAGTAGAGTGCTATGGCCGGTCCTCTCATCCAAACTCCCGCTGCGCATCAAACTAGGGATATACAATACCTACGTGAAATCGCGCCTCACGTATGCCGCCCCGGCACGGTTCGGTTGCGTGTCAGAAAATCTTAAGCTCTGATTACGAGTTAAACTAAGCAAGACTCTAAAAATGATACCCCGGGCCCCACGCTACGTGTGGAACAGGATCATCAATTGCGATCTAAAAATAGAAAGCATTGACTATTTATTTCATCAGCAGCCACGCTACCAGGATGTTTAAAAAGGCAGATGAACCTGCGCACGTCCACCTCCGAGATTTTACGCCTCTGCAGATAAGACCGCCAGAACGACCCAAATGGAGGTCCAATATTCATGGTCACCGTAAGAATAGAGTAATATTCAAACCTCAGGTGCGCTCCCTAATCCACCTAACGGTGCAGGAAATAGGAAGCCGCACCGACGAAACCTAAAAACAGAATGCACCAGAATGGCGCAAGAAGAAAGTAGAGAGAGTAATTACATAATATTTCTACTGAAACAATTAACTTATACATATGATTGCAAGATGACCAGTTAATTTATTTATTTAATCATGTTTTACAAGAGACATTATAAAAGTTCTGTAAAAAACGGTCGAACCATTTAATTATAATAATTTATGTATACTATTATTATTTTGACCATTTTTAATATTTGAATCGGTTTCTATGTACTTAAAATGACTAATATGTGAACAGAATCGGTTAGGAGACAGACCAAGGGATATACTTTTTTCATGTTTGGAGTACTATTGTCACTAATATAAGAACAATTAAGTAATGAATTTGAGCGACCACAAAGAAAGTGGGGAGTTTTTAGAGATAATGAAGTTATTTCGAACAGATTTCCCAAAAAGAAATGTGGTTTTCTATCGTGGACGAGGAAAGTACGTCTTAACTTAGAATCACTCATAACAGACATGAATACATTTACGTTGTAAACAATCTTAATTAGTCTGAATTAGTAATGCAGTAAATGCAACTGACGATATTTTAATAAACATAACAGAGATCAAATTAAAGTTTCTACGGGTAAGAGCTACGTGGTAGATCAAAATAAGCCCAAAATCATGTGCCTTTTCAGTATCTATGATAATGTGTAAGGCAAGCTTCATAATGACCGGTTAATTAGTTAAGGAGTGTAACAAATAAGAAATAAACTCGCATTGGTATTTATAATATTAGTTAGGATTCCGTTCATAAATAAATTGGATAGGCAAGATAATATCTGTCTACTCCTATTCACCATTAATTTATCCAGGTAACAAATATTCACGTAATCGAGAATAAGCAGAAATAATGATCAAGTGAAGTTCATTTTAATTGACACAGGTAATGTTATTACGATTTCCTCTGAAGAAACGGGTACGTACAAGCTAATATTCATCTAATGACTTCGTTTCTTCGAAGATATATTTTTTAATTTTAGCAGAATATCCTATATCGTTTGTCCTAATGAACACTGACTAACTTCTGTCTGTATTATAAAACCATCTATTACTAATTCATATATGAATTAGTTATATTCGACATGTATTACTGTCAACAGAAGTATTGTTTATTACTAAACAATTATATTTTCCTTACTTATGCCAATTATTGTTATATTATCAAATATTTGTTCTCTTTGCCCCATAGACTCGAAATCATCTGTAACAAATAATAAATTAAATGATGTACCTGATAACTTTACATTCTTATTAGAAATAAAATAATATTCAAAATTTGATTCTGAAGGTGGTAGAGACACGCTGAAACTATTACTGGAAACAGTACTACCAGCCGACACACAGACACACCGACGTTAAGTAACAGTGCTTGCATTGTAGCGTTTCGTTCGGTCAGTTAGCCCACCTTCTCTCCCCCTCCTCCTCTCCCACTCCCTCCTCCCTCAAATACGGGCTGGCAACGCACTTAAGACTCCCCTGGTGTTCCAAGTGTCTATGGACGGTCGTGATCACTTAACATCAAGTGACCGAGCTGTTCGTTTGCCTCCTACGATATAAAAAAATTCTAAAACGTGTATAACGGCCATTTGGCATTTATTTCATTTTCTAGTATTGTCATCGAGACAACTGAATAAGTATGCAAAAATGTAAAGTCATAGGTCTAAGTCAGTTTGCAAGATTCGATCTAAACAAACTAACAAACATTGCAAGCTGAAAAAAACCTTGTTTTATATTTATGTATTAAACTAACACACTGTAAAAGTAATAATTGTTATTTGCAATAGAAAATATTTTTTTTCGTTGTTTCAGTATTTATGGCAAGACTAGGTATAAACTATCCGTGGATATCCGTAGGGATTTACCCATGTATAAAAAAAAAGGTATAAACTAACTGCCTGCCACGGCAATAAACTAAATGAGACCAAGTTGTTTATATAAACTAGCTGCCTGCCACGGCAATAAACTAAATGAGACTACATTGTATATATAAACTAGCTGCCTGCTACGGCAATAAACTAAATGAGACCAAATTGTTTATACAAACTAGCTGCCTGCCACGGCAATAAACTAAATGAGACTAAATTGTTTATACAAACTAACTGCCTGCCACGTCAATAAACTAGATGAGACCACATTGTTTATATAAACCAGCTGCCTGCCACGGCAATAAACTAAATGAGACTAAATTGTGTATATAAACTAGCTGCCTGCCACGTCAATAAACTAGATGAGACCACATTGTTTATATAAACCAGCTGCCTGCCACGGCAATAAACTAAATGAGACCAAATTGTTTATACAAACTAGCTGCCTGCCATGTCAATAAACTAGATGAGACCACATTGTTTATATAAACCAGCTGCCTGCCACGGCAATAAACTAAATGAGACCAAATTGTTTATACAAACTAGCTGCCTGCCACGTCAATAAACTAGATGAGACCACATTGTTTATATAAACCAGCTGCCTGCCACGGCCATAAACTAAATCAGACCAAATTGTTTATACAAACTAGCTGCCTGCCACGGCCATAAACTAAATCAGACCAAATTGTTTATATAAACTAGCTTCCCTCCATATAAATAAACTAAATGAGACCAAATGTCTCATTTACACTACGACGGTATAATACAATATAATATGTCTTCTGTTTCATTTACTTTGTTTCAGAAAATTTCAGGAAATAAATTATTTTTTTTTAGTGTATAAACTTTTTGGTAGAGTCTCAGAGTGAGAATATTTATCATTCAGCGCAACGGAAAACTGTTATAAAAAATTACTTCACACGTATACATTCAGAAAGGTGTGTATTAATCTTATGAGAAAAGATATATGTTCATAAAATATCCGTTAATTTTAAATAATTACCCATTGTTCCATCATCCAAAGAATAATTGAGGTCATATGGTGGACATGGCGGAAATATTGGATAATCTCCGAGATCATCAGTTCCCTCTCCTGAAAATAAAAATAAATCAATAGTGATTTCCGTTAGTAATTAACATAAAACGAAATTAACCGGATTTTAAAAGACGATAGTTCAGTGGTGCTCTTTTGCTACGATACGTTCAAGATGTAAATAAGCCCTATATTTCGTTCAAGTAAAATATCTTGCCACAGTTATGAAATATTATCCAATACTAATCAACCAAACTCAGGGTGAGTTAAAAGAAACGTTTCCCTAAAAACCCTATATAAAAGTAATTCTTCTGTTATTATAATACTTCTTATACTATCATGCAATTTATTTCTCTCACCATCTTATATGTCTACAACATAATTAACGTGTAACAGTTTCAAATGCCGTCAGGTTAAACCGTGTGTTTAATTATTTTTCTCGTTTTAGTGATCGATATTTCGTTCTCTATCTATTATTAATTAAAAAAAACCTTTTTCAGGTTCAGCTTGTACAAACAAATTCAATGCATTTTCAAATTTGGCATAGGTAAAGTTTATATGGAGGAGAAGTGCTCAAAGCTATTTTACTTTATATAAAATACATTAAAAACATATTAAATTAATTAAAATATATATTACTCACACTACTGCTTAAATGACACACGACATATACACACATGTAAATGAAAAAGACATTTTTTCCACCATCCTCCATTTCACTCTTACGTTCCAATTACCATTTTATTCAATATGTTTAGCATTACTTTCGTTAGGCGAAAACGAAATGTTTCGAATATTTAATATGTAAAATCATAATATACTTTAGTAATTACTTAAATAATTAAATAATAAATATCAATAATATATCTTTAATAATTTTATAAAACTCCTGATATAATAATTATTCTCTTTGGTCTTATTGTTGTAGTGTCAATAGTTTTAGGTGACAGGACTGCATTCACTTCATGTTCACATAAGAGTAAAACAATATTACCAACCTTAAGTCAATATGAATATTTTAAATAATAGGTCTTTACCTATGAAATTGCCGTTTTGTATGAAAAAATTTAAACGAATTTTTTTCATGTATTTTTTATTTGTATTAATCGAAGTAATCACCCATGCAATCAATGCATCTTTGCCAACGCAGTGGCAGTTTATTAATGCCCTTCTTAAAGAAATCGGCTGGACGGGAGGCAACAAATTCCTCAAAGGCATTTTGTGCCTCTCGGGTATTGAATTTTTTTCCCGCCAAGGAGTTATCCAAATTCTGGAAAAAGTAGTAGTCTGTAGGCGCAAGGTCTGGTGAGTAGGGCGGATGACGGAGAACTTCCAACCCCAATTCTTGCAACTTGGAGACCGTCTGCTGTGCAGTATGAGGTCGCGCGTTGTCGTGCAGGAGCAGTGGAGTCGAGCGATTGACCAATGCTGGTTGGAGGTGTGCCAGCTTCTCCATCATTGTGTTCAGTTCTTCACTGTACACATCTGCAGTACCCGTTTGGTAAGAAGCTGTGATGAATCACACCGGCGCTAGACCACCAAACAGTGACCATCACTTTTCTAGGGGTAAGTTTTCGTTTAGGGCATTGTTTAGGTGCTGAACCAGGATCCAACCAACTTGCTGAGCGCTTGCGGTTATCAAACAGAATCCATTTTTCATCGCAGGTAACAATGTGGTTCAAAATTCCTTCATTTGTGTGTCTGTTGAGCAGTGCAAGGCACGTCTCGACGCGTACTTCGCGCTGGCGATCATTGAGTTAGTGGGGCACCCATTTGTCAAGCTTCTTTACCTTGCCAATTTGACGCAAATGGACCAATATTGTTTTGACGCTAACGTCGAAAGCTGCTGCTAATTCAGCCGTAGAGTGTGTATCATCAGCTTCCACAATCGCCTTTAATTCGTCATTGTCGACCAAAGTCTTCGGACAACCGCGAGGTTCATTTTTCAGGTCGAAATTCCCAGAACAGAAGCGAGCAAACCAATAACAGGTGGTGCGTTGGTTTGTAGTGTTAGCTCCGTAAACGTCGTTGATGTTGCGTGCCGCTTGTGCCGCGTTGCTGCCACGACGGTAATCATATTCCATAATTACTCGAATTTTTAACGTATCCATGATGACAAAAAAGACTGAAATGCGATGAAAATGTAACACTAATCAATAAACAAATGACTTCTTTTGGAAAAAGAATTCCATGTTTTTAAAATAAAATTAATTTGAAATTAGAATTCTTAGCCAAACAAAAATTATTTTGATTTGAAATAGCCAGTACTGCAGAACGGCAATTTCATAGGTAAAGACCTATTATTTTAATGATGGACCCATTTTAAATGATCATTCAATAAAAAATAAGTCAAATAATTACTTTAAAAACATTCGGAAATATAATTCATCTTTTACTGTTATATAGCAATTATATTTAGTATAGTTGACGATTAATTTTAAACGAAAATGGATTCATTTTCCAAAGTTAATGGTAGTATTAAAAACATCTCTGTTTTGAATTCATCATCAGACTCTATAGCGTATCCATTACTTTTTCAAATGGTGATACTGGGTGGCATATGAATAATGTCTATATTGTATATATTGTAAGCATTACGAAATAGTAAATACAAAACAGCGTAATCCCATTAATCAAGTGATTCGTGAAGGTTTGTATCATGATACTGGAAATAATGTTTTTTTGCAAATAATTTGCAAATGAAATGAACTTGATCTTCGTTTTATTCCAACAGCGTCCGGTGGCACAACTACAACTCTAACATTTGGAGGTAGTACTTTACACAATGTGTTTCAAATGCTTATAACCATTTAAGTAAATTCTGTAGCGAATTTTAGTGCAAATAGTAGCTATGGTTGTTACATAAATTCACCATCATTGATAACTTTTGATGACGTATCCTCGTTTCCAGTGCAAGTAATGAAAATCATAGATAGACTATTGCGAGATGTATGCAATAAAATTGATAAAAATAAACCATTTTGAAGAAAAAAATAATGTGTGGTGATATTCGGTAAATAATACCCGTTATCCGACACGGATCTCGTATAAAATTAATTAAAAATTGTGTTATGAGTTGGGATAAATTTTCTTATTTTCGTAAAGTTATGGTTACTTAGTATTCGAAAGCCTTACCACAAAGGTATAATTATTAATAATAATATATATCAAAATATACTGTAATAAGTAGTTTTCTCTTGTTGGATTGTAGACTGGTAACCTGTATAGTCTATGGTCTTTTATGGATTATCTATGCGATATATGAAATGAAATCAGTCATTCATGAAACACGAAACAAGCAGTTTTATTAATAGGTTATGGGCCCAGATTATGCCTGTTAGACTAATAGTTCTGGAAGTAATTATATTAAATAATTACAGTTCGATAGGGATCGATTTTTCTACAATTAGTATGACAAGTTACTGCGGTGCACTTATTGAACTGTTTTGTGTTAGTTGCTGTTTCTTATTAAATTCAAAGATGGCGACGGCAAACTATATTGTAAATGTGCTTAAGTTACGTGGTAGAGAGAATTACGACGAGTGGGTGTTTGCGACAGAAAACTTTCTGATACTCGAAGGCATGATGAAGTTTATCACGCCAGACAGAGATGAAAGCGGTACTGAAATTACAGTATCGGCCGCTGATGACGCCAAGACAAAGGCGAAAGTAATACTTACAATAGACTCATCATAATATGTCCCTATCAAGACTACAAAAGAGCTATGGGAAAAACTCAAGTCGCTCTTTGACGATTCTGATTTGACTAGTACGATAAGTCTTTTACGGCAATTGATATCCATTCGGTTGGATGGTTGCAGTTCCATGACCTCGTTGGTTACGAAGTTAATTGAGACGGGTCAAAAGCTTAATGGGACAGGATTTGCAATAAATGACGAGTGGATCGGTTCGTTGTTGCTAGCTGGACTACTTGAAAAGTATTCAACAATGATCATGGCCATCGAGCACTCGGGAATTCAAGCGACATCGGACGCCATTAAAAGCAAACTTTTAGATATGGAGACCGGAAATAGAAGTAGTCATAGTGAAGAGGGCGCATTCGTTGTGTCGAAGAATAGCCAATATAACAAGAAACAAACGAATGAAAACAAAGATGCCCGCCCTAATAAGTCAAATAGTGCCGACATAAGAACTGTCAATGTTAAATGTTCAGATGTAAACAAATAGGACACTACCGAACACAATGCCCAACCACCAGTACCTATCGTGACGTCCAACAAGAAATAATGGTAGCAAATCAGGAAACTGTTTCAGTTACGTGCGCTGGCGATGTGAAGATAGTAACCTCGGTTAAAGGCAGTGACGTCAACATAAACATTGAATATGTGTTTTCTGTTCCAAACTTGACAACAAACCTTATTTCAGTGAGTAAGTTAATTCAGAAAGGCAACAAAGTCATTTTCACGGAAAATGGTTGTCATATCTACAATATATGTGGAGAATTAGTTGCTACTGCTTCTTTGACAAATGGTGTATATAAATTAAACATGCAGAAAAGGTTAGTTGCCGCAGTGACAACTACAGGTCTCACTTGGCATCGGAGGCTAGGTCACGTGAACAGAGATTGCTTAATGAAAACTAAGAATGCAGAAGAAGGAATGAATTTTGATGATAAAATCAATGTAAATAAATTATCTTGTAAGACATATTGTAAAGGAAAGCAATGTCGGTTACCTTTTGCAAGTAGTGGTACCAAAAGTACTGAATTATTACAAATTGTTCACAGTGATCTGTGTGGGTCAATGGAGAAGAATTCACTAGGAGATTCATCCTACTTTCTATTATTTGTAGACGACTTCAGTCTGATGGCATTTATTTATTTCTTGAAAAATAAAAATTAAGCATTGAAATGTTTTAAAGAATTTATGGCATTAGCTGACAATCAAATTAATAGAAAAGTGAAAGTCTTCAGAAGCGATAATGGTAGAGAATTTTGCAATTCAGACTTTGATACTTACCTAAAGAAATCTGAAATAATACATCAAAGAACAAACCCGTACACGCCTCAACAAAACGGGTTATGTGAGAGGATGAACAGGACGATTATTAAGAAAGCAAAATGTATGATGTATGATGCTAAGTTAAATAAGAAGTCTTGGGCTGAGGCATGTAACACAGCTGTATACTTAAACAATCGTACTGTATCTTCAGTTCTGGATGGTAAAACACCATATGAGCTATGGGTGGGAGTTAAGACAGACATAAGTAATTTGAGAATCTTTGGATCTCCTGTTATGGTACATGTCAATAAAGAAAAAAGATCTAAATGGGATAAAAAGTCAGTCGAGTGCATACTTCTTGGATTTCCTGATAAAATTAAGGAATACAGAGTATATGACCCAATAAGAAGACAAATATTCACAAGCAGAGATGTGATCATCATGGAAAAAGAATCAGTTATGGGTAGACATTGCATCTGCAGAGAGGAAAAAAGAATGTGTAATTGATGAGAACATGTCAGTAAAATATTACATCACAGGATTCAGTGGGGGAGATTCAAGATTCAACATTGATGGAAGAGTCACTGACCAATTCGTCAGATTCTGAATATATACCAACTGACTATGAAGATTATTTGGTGGCGCAGAGTAGAGGTGACGAATCAGCTCTACTATAATGAATTTTTATACAAACATATATTAACTTTTGATTTTATGTTAATATAATTTAATAAAAAAAAGTGGCAAATTAACTGAGTAGCCATGATGAAAGCCTTTGATTATAGAGGTATATATACCCTTTGACAAAAGAACCCTAATAAAATGCTAACTTAAAAAATTTAAAAGAACTTAAAGAATTATGGTCGAAACTCGACCACTAAGCGACCACTCGTTAAAATAAATTCGTAAGTATGATTATATTGCAATAAAAATACAGCAAACACAATGTATCTGTGTTTGCGCTATTGGATCCGTTGGTCGTATTTAAAACGTACCTGTAATAAGCCCGATACCATTAAACTGATATTAGAAAATTCACACATATACTGAAAAACTGAGTTACAATAGTTTCTCTAGGCGCTGTTATATCTACAATATAATCTTTTTGCACTTTATAAGTTTTAGCGACTGGTGTTGTTAAATGACGATTTGGTATCAGATGCTAAACATATGTACTATATTTATGTAACAGATATACTATATGTTACTTCGATCTATAAAGTACTATCATACCACATTTCGTGAAAATCTGTCCAGTAGCTATTACATGAATCCGGTCCCGTACAAACGATAGCCAGACAGACAGAAAAAAAATTTAAAAGCCGTGACAATGTGTACTGTTATTGATGCTCAGGTCCCCCAAAGTATTTTTCCTTAAATATATTTAATGTACAGATTTCGCCCCGTTACCCTTTTATTATATGTATAGGTGGTGTAGTAGAGTGACAAAACTGCAGAAGCATACTGGAGGGTACTTCAAACTAAACTGTTAAATAACGAGATAAGACTATAAAATTGTCTGCATCACTCGTTTAGGATTCTTGATGTTGAGTAATACCCTCCTCGTTTCCCTTCGGTAACTATATATTAGAATTTGTCACATAGCAAGGGTATTAAAATCTCGAAGACTCACCGTTAACCCCCCATCACCCAATAAATATGCTATTTAATTACCTGCCGATATCCCAGTTGATCCATTCGACGACATACTTTGTGAATAATTCAATATTATACCATATTCATTTACATTATCTAAAACAAAAAAATACGTTAATTAGTGTGTCTAATCAAGTCGGCTAAACTAACTCTTATTTGAAAATAACTTAAAGTTTTATGACAATAAACGCAGCCGACGTCGCGGGTAACAGTTAGTAGTAAATAAAAGCGAATTCTACGAAATAAATTACTTTATATTTGTCATAATATATACAACTAGCGTATACTTGCGACTTCGTCTGCATTGTGCATTATCTCGAAGGAATACAGACGAAAAACCACAAGCACCACATCGCCTGCCTACTTCTGTACGACAAGACATACATCGCACAACGCGTAGTGTTTATAAAAATTGTAGTCTCTTAAAACTCTAATAACATTCTATTAAATGAAGCAATCGTGATATTTTTTTAGATAAGTACCGAGTGTCCAAGAAATAAAATTTAAAAGATGTGATCAAAACCTATCCAGTAGTTTTTACGTGATAGTTACTACCACGAATTTTCCGCAGGTACGACTAACCCAACTGTCTGAGCGAGTATGCCCAACATCTAGTCGTTGGTCGCCTTTTAAGGCATCAAGATACATAAACAGCTGATACCTTCAACCAATGGCGTCTCACATCGGGGTTAATAATGAATAGCCGATAAATTCAACCAATAGCGTTTGAGGTCATTAGTAACACCCCCGATATAGTCAATAGCGCGGTATCGCAGCTCAATAGTGGCTCCCCGATATACATAATATGTTATATATATATATATATATTCAGTAATTTACAGAGAAAATATTCCTCATATAAAGCAACAGGATAGATAGCGATTACATAAATTATTTCATGCGCATATCTCTATAAAGGGATTCTGGTAATTGTAAACGAAAGAATAAATACGTTTGAGATATCTGATTAAGTTATAAAGAACTAACTTCTTAACTAACTCGCTTTTATTTAGAACTGATCTACCCCTTTTTTATCATTGGGAGAACCCATATGGCTACCCACTCTCTCGGAAGTAACAGTGCTTGCATTGTTGTGTTTCGTTCGGTCAGTGAGAGCGCCGGCGGCCCACCTTCTCTTCCCATCTCCTCATCCGCTCTTCCACAACTCCTACCAAAGACAGTTTGGCAACGTATTTGCGACTCCCCTGGTGTTGCTAGCGTGTATGGACGGCGGTGATCAATTAACATCAGGTAACCCACTTGTTCGGTTTGCCTGCTATGGTATAATTTTTGCTATGGTATAATTTAATCATAAATATGGTATAATAAAAATGTAAAACCTTTCTCACAAAAGTATGGCTCAGTCACTCCTTTATAGCTAATACCCCACCAAACCATCACTGAAGTCGGATAGTGCACACGTTGCACTCTGTCGACTAATTGGGAAGCTTCCTTAAAGCTGTAGGCATAACTACGGTCATTTTGTTTGTTAAAATGTTGCTCAATTGTAAAAAAATTCTCATCCGTAAACAAAATTTTTCTGTGAACTCCCTTTGCATACCGTTTCAGTAGTTGTTTCGATTTCACTACTCTATTCTTTTTTAAATTACCAGTTACTAACAGGCTCGGAAGACGTGATCTCGCCTTAATAATAAGAAAACCTTGACAAATTATATAGCAAAACCTTCCTCATAAATCACTTTATCTACTGGTAAAAACCGCATGAAAATCCGTTCAGTATTTTTTGAGTTTATTGCGAACAGACAGACAGACAGACGTGGTAGAGGACTTTGTTTTATACTATGTAATAAAATAATAATGAAGAAATGACTAGTACGTCTCTTATAGGTTGCAAGTCCTAAGTCATCTTTTAAAATACGCGACATGGTTCTAGGTACTATCTTCATCTTCCGAGATAAAATCTTTTGCTTTCGGACAGGATTTCTTCGAATTCTTTCCCTTACTGCTTTGACCACCTTTTTCGTACGAACACTACGTGGACGGTCAGATCTGTTTCTGTCACAAACAGAAGAGATCTCATCGTACCTATTAATAGCCCGGTACACAAACATTTTACTAATACCAAGCGTATGGAGAGTTTTAAATATTGCATTTGGCTCCATACCTACTTTGTATAATGCAATCACAGCGATTCTGTTCTCTCTATCATCCTATTCCATATTAATATGGCAAAATATTGTACAATGTATTGGCGACAAAATGAGAAAACTAAATGAATAAACATATAAAAATGATAGATTCCAAATTCAAATGTAATATTTTATTTATTTTTAATTGTAACAGTATTTATGGCCAGACTAAGTAGTTACCTGTTGAATCTCTTGTGTAGGTTTCAGTTTTATGTAATAAACATTTCGTTTCGTTGCAGGAGACCTTGAAAACTATAGTTCTGGCGTTCGTGATTCGTTGTAAATTCTGGTGATACAAATAAAGTTCATTTGGGCCATCTAAAATAAATTGGACGTTTTTTATTAATCCAATAAATAATTAATAAAATATCAACGGTGAATACAATTCACTATATTGTTATAATACCTTCCCCTATCGCATCCGGGAATGCATCGAGTATCGACACTCTATCATCTCCTGAAACACATTATAAGAGAATTACTTGACATCCACCCGCTTCGCTCTGCATTAACTAAAACCGGAACAGGAATTGTAGTCAGTCACATTCGATAGTCGAAAACTATTCCACCTTATTTAAATAGTTACATACCAAAACCATTTCCTGTTCTTACTGGTTCCTCATAATGTTCCTGAGCGCCCAAAATCCTCACTTCCATCAAAAGAAGTGTTTTAATGGATGCGGTAGATTTCAAAATATATACTTTATAGATTTTAGCATTTGGACCACAATTTCAACTGATGTTCGTTCAATCACGTCATCGAAGACGATAAACACGCTAAGCCTAAAAGGACTTGCTCTCAAGGGCAGCTATGATACAATCATAGATTCTGCGCGACGCCCTTCAACTTTAGAGTGGAAACTACCTACACGGGCTTAGATGAAGCCCTACCACTACTTTTTTTATGGCATGGGGGGTAATAACGAACAGATGGGTCACCTGATGTTAAGTGATCATCACCATCCATAGACACTAACAACACCAGGGAAGTCGCAAGTGCGTTGGCAGCCAGTTGGGGGATTGAAAGGGAGGGGTAGAGGAGAGGGGATAGGAGGAGAGGTGGGGCTCTGGCGCTCTCACTGGCCGAACGAAACGCAACAATGCAAGCACTGTTGCCTCACGTCGGTTTTCTACGAGAGGATGGTACTACCCCGGGCGAGCCGATCCATTCATGCTGAAACCAGTAATATGTAGCTTCAGAGTGGCTGTACCACCTATACTACGGTTTTATCATAATGTTTTTCGGTTCCGAAGGTTGCAGTGAATGCTAAATTATCTACATATACGTAGATTAATTAAAGTCATACATTATATTGATTTTAATAGTAAATAAATATGGGAAAGTATCTGCCATACGAGTCGAAGGTATATAAAAGAAGTAGTATAGTGGAGCCTACTATTTATCATCGCTCCAATTTGGTAAACGAACCTGTAGGTTAAGTGTGATACGCGTGCAAGCCTATTGACAAACAGATAACTATTTGCAAAAGCCGCCACAACGTGTTCTTTGATCGAAATATATCTTAATATATATATTTCTTGTGTGCGTGTGTATGTGACTGAACTCCTCCTAAACGACTGGACCGATTTTGATGAAATTTTTTGTGTGTGTTCGTGGAGATTCGAGAATGGTTTAGATTCACAATTGGACCCGGCAGGTGGCGCTGCGATCGACTTTTAGGATTTTTTTTGTTTTCAAGGCAGGACAACGTCCGCCCGGTCCGCTAGTTACATTATAATTTTAATTTTAATTAGGAAAATATGTTGGATATTTTGAAACTTTATGTCGGGGAATTGACTGTGGTTAATCTAGATCAAGATCAAATCTATCTATACATATAATAAAAATTAAGTGTCTGTATGTAATATCAAAATAACACTTTTTTAATGATTGGGTGTGAAAGTGTACACGCTGCTGATAACAAAAATGCAATTTTTTAAATTTTTGCCGGTCTGTCTGTCTGTTTGTTCCGGGTAATCTTCTAAACGGCTGGACCGATTTTGACGAGAATTTCACTGGCAGATAGAAAAAACGTTTCTTAGGCTACTTTAAATTAGACTATCTGTTAACCGCGGCTTCGTCTGCCATGCTATCTTCAAAACGGTTGGACCGATTTCCACGGGACTTTCACTGACAGATAGCGGACATTATAAAAAGTAATTGAAGCAGTTTTAGTTTATACTAGCTGTTAACCGTGGCTTCGCCCGCAGTGTTATCTTCAAAACGATTCGATCGATCTTCACATAACTTTCACTGGCAGACAGCTGATCTTATAAAAAGTAATTCGAGCAATTTTAGTTTATACTAGCTGTTAACCGTGGTTTCGCCCACAATGCTATCTCCAAAATAGTTAGACCAGTTTTCACGAGACTTTCACTGGCAGATAGCTGACTTTACAAAAAGTAATTTAAGTAATTTTAGTTTATACTAGCTGTTAACCGTGGCTTTGCCCGCTGTGCTATCTTCAAAACGATTCGATCGATCTTCACATAACTTTCACTGGCAGATAGCTGATCCTATAAAAAATAATTCGAGTAATTTTAGTTTATACTAGCTGTTAACAGTGGTTTCGCCCACAATGCTATCTTCGAAACGATTCGATCGATCTTCACATAACTTTCACTGGCAAATAGCTGATTTTATAAAAAGTAATTCGAGCAATTTTAGTTTATACTCGCTGTTAACCGTGGCTTCGCCCGCTGTGCTATCTTCAAAACGATTCGATCGATCTTCACATAACTTTCACTAGCAGATAGCTGATCCTATAAAAAGTAATTCGAGCAATTTTAGTTTATACTAGCTGTTAACAGTGGTTTCGCCCACAATGCTATCTTCAAAACGATTCGATCGATCTTCACATAACTTTTTAGTTTTCACGAGACTTTCACTGGCAGATAGCTGACTTTACAAAAAATAATTTAAGCAATTTTAGTTTGTACTAGCTGTTAACCGTGGCTTCGCCCGCTGTGCTATCACCAAAACGGTTACATCGATTTTCACGGGACTTTCACTGGTAGATAGCGAACCTAATAAAAAGTAAGCTGTTACCCGCGACTTTTTAATAAGAGAAATAATTATCAGCTTATTGTTTACAATTCGACATTATAATTATTAATAACATTAATGATATGGTCTTCCTAATAAGATCTTAGATTATAAACGTATTACGTAAAGAGTTCCATAATATAATTTCTTACGGAACAGACAAGCGTTTATTCTTTGTATAGTCACAAAATCTTAATTATAATAATGACAATGTATATTAAATGTAATATAGATGTAAATCTTTATAATAATATTTTAAGTTATTGTTTCATTAATTCCTTATACAGTGTAAGTGAGCACTGAGGTAGTTATATGGCGGGTTAAGGTTCCAAATGTGTTGCTGATGACAAACCTCATTTGGCACGCTCTTTGTATTTATATATCTAATGTACACGTTACATGTTACTTTTAGTGGCGTGCGCGTCGTACTTACATTTGTCTTTAAAGAGCGTTTCTGTAATTGTACACAGTCTCACAATTCTATAATTATTTAATACGATTTAAAAAAACGCGTGCGGAGCTGCGGGTACAGCTAGTATACAATAATTATATCATTACATAGTACAAAGTCCCCTACCGCGTCTGTCTGTCTGTCTGTTCGCGATAAACTCAAAAACTACTGAACGGATTTTTATGCGATTTTCACCAGTGGGTAAAGTGATTCACGAGGAACGTTTTGGTATATAATTTGTCCAGGATCTACCGGGCCCGCTAGTATACTATAAATTAGATTTAGGTGTATATGACTTACCTGTTGAGGAAAAATCTACAGGTAAAGCCAAGGTGGAGGTGACAATACCCTGAAAATAAGAATGTAAATCGTAAACATTTTTAGACAAAAGGACTAACTCGCTAGTTCCTCAACAGAGTGTCTGACGCGTTATTATTATGGTAGTTTTATTTGAAACTAAGTGATGCTCGCGACTTTTTACGCATAGTTAATTACCTTATGCAAACATTATTATAATCAACACTCTGTTGGTAAGATTTACAAAAATCATAAAATGCTCTAAACTTGGCCTTAAACTTTATGCACTCCTGACAACATGAACACAAAATGTTATTAACATCACTTGAATAGTAACGGCTTGAACGTAACAAACAGTGATTGAAGAGTGAATTCTTTCACGTCTATGTATTGTTTGAAAATATCAGCAGTGACAGAGAAGTTGAGGAGTAATAGGTTAGCATGGCATGGGCATGTCATGAGGAGAGATGAAGACCATGTAACTAGAAAAGTTTTGAGTATGATGGTCGACGGATATACGAGTAGAGGAAGACCGAAAAAAGTGGGGATGGATTGTGTGAAACATGATACGTTTAAAAGGTAGATAGATAGATAAGCGGGAGTGGAATAGGAAAACATGTTGTGCCGACCCTACTTAGGTGGGATAAGGGTAAGAAGATGATGTATGGGATAGGATAAAGTTTCACAATGTAATCCATTGTGCTAGAAGTAAAATTAATACTAGATAACAATTTAAAAAAATAGGTCGACTTCAATATCCAAAAACACTAGAGGAACAAAAATGCATTAAAAAGTGAAAAATAACAAAATTATTACATTAAATTTATCATATCAAATTGTCTAGTTGTCATCAATATGTCGAGTTTTTGATGTGAAACATCTATAGGCGCGGGTAAACCTGATTTTGGCTTGGCGCGACGTGGTAACGCAAAGCGCAAAGTGCACTATTAACATAATTTTTAATTGTATCTTTATGCCTGCTGATTCCTGTCGTAATCTGTTCTTTTAGGCATATAACTTATACAAAACAATTTCGATGTTTCACATCTGCCAGGCGTCTCGTGACGGCTCAATTTTTTTAAAATTAACTGACGGAAATTGAGTGCAATTCATATAAGCGCTGTTAATACCTTCATTATCTACCCTTGGGTTGGAATATTTTATTAAGTTTAAATATTATCACCCTAAATAATAATAATATTCAGTATCAGTAACCAGTATAAATGAAGGATTATTGTCAGAGAGTTAAAAATCAAAATAAGAAAATTTGTATGGTCATGAAGGTAATCCATGACTTGGATCTCCGCGGTTACAATGATGCAGTTGAACCTGATGTAGCAGTTATATTTAGTACAGTTGATAATGAATTTTGAACAAAAATGAATTCATTTTCAAAAGTTAATGGTAGTATAAAAATCGTCTTTGTTTTGGATTCATCATTTGATTCTATTGTGTATCCATTGCTTTTCCAAACGATGATACTGGGCATATCACTATTTCTCATAATGTACAGACAATATTTAATTCAATATCACCCAGAAATACCACCCAGTAAAATTTATTTAAAACTAGCTGACCCGTGCAACTTCGTCTGCACCAAATCGGTTATTACCGGTTTCAATTGTATTTTTAAATTCAAATAATCTTAAAAAACCTAAAAGCCGATTGCAGCAACATCTAGCACTTCCAATTGTGAATCCAAACTATCCAGGGACTCACTCAAACGTATACCCAGTTGATATGTGAGAAATCTTTTAAAATAAGCCTAGAATCTGTTCGCAGCATTACCTAAAGTAGTGTCATCAAAGTGAAGATCAAAACTAACTTACATATATTGCCGATAAATGTCTTCCCAGTACCCCTTGTAACTTCATAACGTAACGTACTGTAAAATTGAACTTTATCTACATTAAATTTTCATTTTGTTTTAGTTGTTTGTTTTATAAGAATTTGTAAAGTATACGTGAAATCTGCATTCAATTTTAATTTTGTCACATTTATTTTACTTTTGACATATAAACCACCTTTTTTACTGAGATACTGAACTTGGGATAATATACTTTTCTAACAGTGAAAGAATTTTTGAAATCGGATCAGTAATAGGTACCAAGCATTCTTCGAAAACAAAACTTTACCTCTCATTACAATATTAGTATAAAAACAACATAGTATGGTAACTGCAAACACTTCAACTGCTTTATTTTAATCGTAGATTCACAAACCTAAAACCCAACTATTTCAAGACTCAACACTATTTAGAAAACTAATTTTATCAAATATCGAAACAACACACGTACTGATAGAACTCTAATTGAGATTCATCTTCTACAATGTAATGTAACTATTATCTAGGTTTGTGTTTTAGGAAAAAATCTTGTCACTTTTGTTTAGTAAGCATTTTTCATACAATAAAATAAGTGTAACAACATATAAGTGACAGTTTCGTTTACACATATTTGTTTCATATGTGGTTGATAATTACGCACAGAAATGTCATGTAGCCGTAGCTCAGTTAAAACGTACTGGACGTTATGTGGTTCGACGGAGCCGACGGTTCGGAACCCTGCGATATTTTTTTTTTGGTATTTTTTTTAAAGTAGTTTAGGGAAATATAGCTTAATTTTTTAGCTAATCTGTCTGCTATACATAGCACAAAGAAAATTTACCAAAATCCGTTAAGAATTTCATTAACTACAAATTTTTGATTTTCGTCCGTTATCCTGGAGAATCCCTTGCGTTTTATGAGATAAAAAGTATCCTAGATGTAATCTCGTAATATTAGTTATCACTGTGCCAAGTTTCGTCAAAATCGGTTCAGTACTTTCAGAGTGATGCGTGTTCACAGGAACAGACAGACAGACAGACAGACAAAAATTGTAAAAAGATTATTTTTAGCTTCTATATCGATAACAAAGTCTACCCCGATAAAAATTTTCAAAAAATATTTAATGTACAGATTTGACCTTGCTACAGTTTTATTATAGTATAGATAGATTGTGTCATGAGTTGCGATAAATTTCTTTATTTTCGTAAAGTTATGTTTACTTAGAATTTGAGAGCCTTATCACTTTATGTAACCGCCTGTTTTTTGTTTCAAATTTATAATTAATTTCAATTTTCATTTACACATATTTTTTTTGTATATATAATTTTTTTGCCAATAACTGAGTAGCCGTGATCAAAACCTTTGATTATAGAAGTATTTGACAAAAGAACCCTGATAAAGTTCAAACTTTAAAAAATCAATGAACTATGGTCGAATGTCGACCACTGGACGACCACTAGTTTAAATAGAACCACCCATGAGTATAAAAAAATAACCTATAAAATTCACAATTGACAAAAATGTCAAAAACATACTTAAAACAATATATAAAGCCGAACATATAACCACATTCATTTTTTTAATAGATTAGTAAATATTACTTACCAGCAGCATGAAGATTACGAGCGCCATTTTGATATCTTACTTTGAACACTTTTAATACGTAACTGATATATTATAAACGTACCCGTGTAACCCTCGCTTACATGCCCGACGACGAGAAAACAAATATATAATCATTATACATATTTAAATAAATCTGTAAATGGTTTTAAAAACAAAATCCAATTTTCATAAATGTTTTTATTATGCCACATTATTTTCTGTGATTTATAACAACAATTTATACAGTCAAACTAGATTAAAAACACTATACAAGAGCTGCGTTTGAAACTGTGAGTCGAAGCTTCTAATAACTATATACCTGTTTTATCACAATAGATAACTTAACATCAATAACATGCAGAGAATTAGGAAGAATAAACAAGACCTACAAACAAGCATGACACCCAATCATGTACCTAATGTATACACAAAGAAAATCATGCTTTTTGAAAAAACATATTCGATATTTATGTTTGGATTCGTGAGGCACAAATGCAGTTACACATAATCGACTCCAGGATGACATCACTGTGGTTGCGTTGATGATTCCGCGCAGCATACGATGAGTGCGTGTCCCGCCTGGGACATGCCACGTCGCGAGCTGGTCGTGGCCATTGGCCCGGATCGCTTGCTCCCGATCGTCGTTAGTAAGATGGTTGCGAGTGAGGCTGGGTGGCACTCCGTGACCTCCTATTGCGAGACAGTTATGCTCGCAAAGGAAACGGCGGAGAGGGAGAGGGAGCGAACCACTAGGCTCTCCTCCCACGGTCGACGAACGACACAGTAACGGGTAGATGTGCATGGCGGTTTAAGCTGCAGAGGCCCATGCCGATGCGACTCCCACAGTTCATCAGAGGGGTATAACACCCATTCTCCTTGAGGGGTCTACCATCTTGTCCCCTCATACCAGTCGCGGCCCGTCGGAGGGGCCAACGTCTGTCGGGGGAGCAGACGCAGTGCCAGTTGGCAGTCCCTGTTCCCCCACCTAAAAGGTGTATGAAGGTATGAAGGCAACATGGGGTTTTAGTTCGTGCGAATCAGACATAACCCATTCACAACTGCCCGGCGGGATGAGTATCCGTTCGAGATCTCCCCATGTAGAAAACAAGGTTCACATGTGTGCCTACTGACTCTCATATGTATGATTAGTTTAGCTGGTTTTGTTTAGTTAGAATCACAATATTGTATTCAAGCTTTAGTTATTTAAGCGCCCTTGGCCTTGTTGCTATACGGCTGACGTGCCATAAACTCTTCTGCCAAAAAAAGTCCAGTGAAGCAGTCAAAGGCTGTCCGGTCAACAGCGTAGAATTGTAATACCATAAACATGTCGGGATCCGCCTCAAGACCCATTTAAAGCAGCGGGATATCGTTACAGGATCTACAATGTCTGGTTAGAAGGACACCGCCTTCACCCTTAGAGATTACTATACTTCCTCCGAGAGTTCCCAATTACGTGGTGGCGTGAAGTGTAGAGCAATCGTTACTTTAAAAATTACTTCATACAAGCTGATATGAAGAGGAATCAACTATTCCAAAGTCAATATAATGGAAGCAGTCTTCTGCATGGAGACTTTTATAATATCCTTATATAAATTATGTGCCATTATAAAGAGAGTTAAAATTTGCAGAGCATATTTAAATAAATACGTATCAGTCGCAGGTATGACGTGTCTCATTGAAACCATATGTGCTTACAAGTATGTCCTTCAGTATTATAGACAGTGTTTATTTTAGCAAATATATATTTTCAATAGTTAATCACAAGGAATGTAATTGAATTCGGCAAATATTTATTTATCGCCAATATATGTAGGTTAGTTTTTATCTTAATTGGATAGATAGGTTCTAGGCTTATTTTAAAAGATTTCTCACATACCAACTGGGTATATGTTTGAGTGAGTCCTTAAATAGTTTGGATTCACAATTGGAAACGCTAGATGTCACTTCAATCGGGTTTAGTATTTAGGTTTATTAAGATTTTTCGCGTTTAAAATTACAAATGAAACCGATAATAACCGATTTGGTGCTGACAAAGTTGCACGGGTCAGCTAGTAATTTATAAACTCGATACGTATTTCAGTCTTCTATAGGTGGTAGAGGCACGCTGAAGCTATTACTGGTTTCAGCATGAATGGGTTAGCTTGCCCAGGGTAAAGTAGCCCAACTCCCCTCCCCACCTCTCTCCTCTCCCCCTCCCGCCCGAACCCCCCAAACAAAGACTGGCAACGTACTTGCGACTCCCCTGGTGTTGTTAGTGTCTATGGACAGTGGTGATCAGTTAACATCAGGTGACCCACCTGTTCATTTGCCTCCTGTGACACCAAAAAATGTCTCAATGTTACAATTTCAAAAAGATTAACTGAGATTAAATTTTTCCCTAGTATATTTGACGTTTTGCGTTTTCATAATCAGTACCTTTTTAATTCTGGTTCTTTGGTATAATTATATTCAGAATAAACAATATAATCGGAGAGAGGTGGTCGACATTTTTCTTATTGTAGCACAGCAAAATGACTGCACTGTGCCTAATGGTAAGCACAGTACAATCCAAAAACAATGGCGACCACCGAGTGACACACTATCCATCGCCGGTCGCCGTTGTCATGTCGGCCTGCGAAAAGCTGGATATGCACAGGCTGATCCCGAAACGCGACCCGCAGAAGCGAATCACGGGAATGACGGGCTTTTTCGCCATGTACATGGTGGTTGTGACCCAGTAGGGCTGTAAAACCCTACCACCCCGCTTTCGTCATTGTCTCGTTCGTTATTCAGCAGGGTGCACCACGTGCCAGTGAGGTTGGCTTGGGTGTCTCAAGTCTTACGATG
This sequence comes from Antheraea yamamai, assembly GCA_036509395.1. Lineage (NCBI taxonomy): Eukaryota > Metazoa > Arthropoda > Insecta > Lepidoptera > Saturniidae > Antheraea > Antheraea yamamai. The sequence goes on along the minus strand of AP028452.1, from coordinate 6,602,310 downwards.
TTATTCGACACCCCGCGACACCTCGATATTTGATACAGGGCACTTCCCTTTCACTTGACGCGTGGCACTTATAGTGTGTATACTTACTGCGTATTATGTACACTAATAATAATTTACTAAATTCATAGTATTTTTGAAGATTTATTTTTTTATATTTGGATATACTTCTGTTATAATTAATTGAATACGTCTCTTTCAAATGTATATTGTGTAAGCAGACGTTTTTATTCAGTATCCAAATTCAACACAACTTTATTTGACTGTAATATTAATTAGCCAACAAAGTTTTTTTAATAAGGTGCTCAGGCATTTTCATCATCCACCTGTAAGAGACGTATTGCAGAGTCATACGCCTAAAATCAAAATCAAAGAATACTCTATTCATTTTAGGCCACGAGAAGGCCCTTGTGAACGTCTAAGCTACCACCGGTTTAGAAAACAACCCGGTCATCGACAAGAACCGACAAGAAACTCTATCTGGTTTATCTTTTCATGACATATATTTTTACAAACATAGATTTGTTTTTGGTGGGTGCACAAAGATTGGTGTCGTTTCTAGACGTCACCATCTTTCACATTTTAAATCCACCTTATTATCCCGCGTGACATGGTGCTTGAACTTATCCGATTAATCGGTAATATCCTTTTGGACGTTGTTATAAAACCTAACACTATTACCTAAAAAATTGTTATTGGTCTTAGAAAGCCTGAAACATGGAATGACCAATTTGTTATTGTTCCTAGTATTTAAATTATCTTGGTCTTTTAATAAATCCAGGTTATCTAAGTTTTTACGGGCATACATTAGATTAAAAAGAATGTATTTTGAAGTCAGTGTGAAGATTTTGAATTCCTGAAACTTAGAACTTCACGAAGGAATGTATGGCCTTGATCCCCACGCGAGCCCACAACGTATTAGCGATTTTAAACTCTCTTCATAGTTCTACTAGTATACTGTTCCCACTTACGGTAGTACTAAAAGAATATTTCTCAGGTTCAAGTTTCCTCATCATGTTTTCCTTCACCGTCACCGGTAGCATTACCAGCTTAAATTACTTCAATATTAAAAAAAAATGCTAGGGTTCGAATCTGCGGATATGGGATTGATATTTTATTGATCATAACCAATCAAACCACACAATTACCAAGACTTCAGATGTTTTACAGATATTTAAATTGATAATTAAATAATAAGAGTTTACACAATGATTGTAGCTACTTGGTACAAAGTACAAGATTATATAATACATGTTGGTCTCTCGATAAACTCTAGTCTTTTTTTGAATGGAAAACTACATTTTACCTTCGACTTTGCTCATTTTGATATAGATTTGACCTACCCTTAAAGAAGCGTACTTTTTAATTTAATGAAAGATACCCTATAGCCTATACCGTTGACAACGTGTATGCATAATTTTACGATAATCGGTTTAGTAATTAAAGCGTGGCAAACAAACAAATTCACATTCGCATTTATATGTATGTTTCTGTGCTAACCATTTTAATATAAATAGCTACAGACAGATAGACAGACGGACATTTATAAAAATGATTGAAATGTATTTTATTACTTGTTCCTAAACACCTTCAACAATTTTTTTTTCACAAAAATCTAAAAAGATTGTCAGAAAGACTAAAAAGGCTTATTGTTTGGTTTCATGAAATAAAACTTGCGAAATGTATGTACTGAATTGTATATTTATTTTCATTATTAATCAGGTTGTAACATATTACTGCTATTATTATTTATTATGATATCGACATAGAACTGGAGCAAACACACAAGTACATAACATGAAATGTATATGTACAATATACGAGAGTTATTTGGTAGTCAAAGTAGACCCAGTGTAAAACCTTGCAGAAGAACTCGAAGCAACAGTATATATTCCAAATGTTGAAAATATCTCCGAAGTGGAAGTTGCGGTTATGACAGTGCTTTTTTCAATTACTTCTTATTCTTTTCCACGAGGTTGGCAGTCAAATTCCGTGCAGCTTGGTGCTGTAGATGATTCAGTCGGTGACGCTGAGATTGCTCCGTCATGACTTTACTGGATACTGACAGGTTGGAATGGTTGTACTGCAAACAATGAAGCCGTCGTTAATCTTTTTTTCTATATTTGATGATTTTAATGTAGTGATGAATATTTATCTTAAACAACAACAGGTTTTATTTATTACTAGCTTCTGCCCACGACTTCGTCCGCGTTGAATAGTTACTTTGGGTTAAAGCTAACATGCAGCGGAAGCTCTCAGAAGGAATAAAGAAACTATTTCGAAACATTCTTCATTGGTGCTCCTCTCCTTTTGATCTTAGCGTGATGATATATATTATATAGCTATATTCTTTGATAAATTAGCTATCCAATACTGAATAAATTTTTCAAATCGGACCAGTAGTTCCTGAGAGTAGCGTGATCAAGCAAACAAGCTTTATAATATTAATAGTATAGAAGTATAGATAAAGTTGGAAAAGGTACATCAGTTTCTTGAATTGTCGCCTTACATTACAACGCAGATTTCCTTACGAGGGTATCGAAGGATTGCAAAATGTTAGTAAGAGCGTAGCCAACTTTAACTCGGATACCTTAATGACCATTCAATTGGTGCAGTTAAGGTTATTATAAGGTTGAGGAGACAAATTGATTTAGATAAAAACTTCATCCGTCATTTCACAACCAAGATGTCTCTACGCAGAATGTATCATTGTAACTATTTGGATTAGGTTCAACATGATCTCTTAAATAACCAATATAAATTAGATTATCTATGAAGCCCCGGTTTAGTGAGATAAAATTACTGAAGCAGATAATTATAATATCATCTAATTGTAATTGTTTCTACTATTCATATGTAATCTAGTGATTAATAAATAAGGCCCATAAGCAATATAAAAAGGAGTTTTGGAAAGACTTCGATATGTCCCAATCGGTATTAATTGTTATGATTTTCTTTAAATCTCTTCTCAACTATTCAAAGAATAATTGCGATTAAACTTACCAATACTGAAATTCATTTTTAAATTGTAGCTCCAGATGCACCAACTACATGACTCCAGAAGAACCACCCGCCCTATTAAGTAGTGCTTTTGCTGAGCGAACTCCACCTATTCCAATATTTACAGTAAATAAACATCCGACCGTTCTGATTAAGTCTTTTAATAATTTAAATATACTTTTAATAAATACAGGTTACATTACAGAGACGTGTATCATTATTTCAGTTAAACGTGTTATCGGTTTACGTATATCAAATTTCCTAATAACTTTAAACGATTATGTTAGTCAAGTAAGCCCTTAGGCTACAATATTATCCCAAGCTGTAAGCAGAAATTATATTTTAAGTTGTTATAAATCAATTTCAGGACTGACCATTGAACTTGGCAACCGTTTAGATCTGACTTCTTTGTCGTTGAAGTCAACAACCAAGGCATACATCATAATATTGAACTCGGCTCTCATTTCACATTTATGTTTTTGATGGGATATCATTACTTTTTGCACAGAAATTAGTAGTAGTTACTTATTCATACTAAAATTAAGACCAAATAGTTTTTGTTAATCTCCAATACTAAATCCCACTTAATAACGGAATAAATACGAAACTCCACCTATAATATTTATATAAGCTTGAACCATACTCTTACCTTGAATTATACTATTAGTTATAATTACTTAAACGGGTAGGTTTGGATTAAAAACAAATAAAGGTGGTATTCCACTTGTTATATATTCATGTGAAGACCTTAAAATCCACATATTAAACCGACTGTCATCAATTTTTATTGCTATTCTTACATTACAGGCGCTATAAGTAAGTATTCCTAATAGAATCAATTAATTGAAAAATTATAATAAAATGATAAAAAATACTAGTTTCTGATTGTTTCCTTTGTATTCACCCAACTACCTATCTGGGTGCAAAATTTGAACTTTCTAGGTGATCTGGAACTAGGTTAGAATTTAGGTCTATAGGTCAGTCAGTGATAATAATGACGATTTTTGGACGTAAATGTTTAAATAACTGTTTGATGTATGTTTATAAAATTTGAAGCACATATATATCTCGCAAGTCTCAATACATGGGCCAAATTTGACTAGGTTTATGTGGAATAGTTTTTGTAATTGAAAGGGGTTAAATTTGATGAGGAATTAATTTGAAAAGGGTGAAAATGGATCCAAATGGTTCGTGTAATATTACACACGGTAGCGCGCGCTCGCCATAGCTTGAACTTTGCCGCCCCCACAATAACGGTCTGTCGGTACACCGTGGGGTTTTAGTCCGTGCGAGTCGGACATAACCCACCATCTCCCCCGGGAGGGTGCCGTATCCATAAGGGATTTCCCCACGTTAAAAAAAAATGGTTTGACACGCTGCCGCGTGTCTAGATTATTGACGTTGCTCTCAGGGATATTAAAAAAACATCAATAAATTACAATTCGATTTTGATAGTATCTTGTGCACGACATGTATACGTAATTCCGAAGTCAATATGCTGTGAACATAATATTATAAGATATCTTTATAAACTATGGGGAAGTATATTTATCAAATTTGTTGGTCTATAACATTCATTTTATTTTTAGAAATAAGAGAATACAGATATATATTAATAAAATAACGATTAGCAAATACAAGCATTTACCAGTATTGTATAAACACTTTGCTTCGAGAACCGTACATGCACTAAATTATATCACGAATGACAGTTGAACAATGAATTAACGTGCGTCAATTATCAACCAATAGCAGCATAGATAGATATAATCCTAACTGATGCGCTGCTTCGTGATTGGACAAAATGTTTCACTATCTAAATGTATTGCACAAATAAATAATAGTTTAAACAGTGACGCATGTTAATATCAGCACCTCCAGATATCAGTATTTTTATCATTTTTTTGTCACTTTTTACAAAAATATACATTTATTTCTAATTTACACTATTCTTAATCGAAATTTATAAAATTTTATTTTCTGTTTTTTAGTTGGATTTTTTATGAAAGCGTGTTTTTTTAGTTTCTTTAAACTATTATTTATTTTTCATTTTTTTAGTTAAATTTTTTTAACTTTTTTTTTTCGGATTATTGCATTCTTATCGACCTTTGACAGGTGTGCAAAGTTTGAATTAAATCTGATCGTTCAAAGTAGGACAAAATCGAGCTCAAAGGGGTCGGTTACAAACATACATACATACAGGTGAGGCTAATAAAAGCGTGATAAAAAAAGAACCAGTAACTCACCATTCTGAGGAGCAGGTGAAGAGTAAGCGACACTCATGATGACCAGAACCTGAAAGTTGAACTCACGTTTAAAGATATGTTTCGTTTGGGCTCTAGTTTCTATCAAATAATAATTTCAGCCGTAGTGAGTAATATATCGCAGTTGCTTATTTTGGTGCAACCAGGTTTCAGCATCGTCTAGGATATGTAAAAAAAAATCTACAATTGTCATGATTCAGACATAGAAAAACCAGTAATAGTTTGTTAGGTTTTACAACGAAGTATAGAATAGTAGATTCAAGTGTTATGTCAAGCGGGTCTTAATACATAAAGGTTATTACAGGGTGGATCAGTATGTGAACGATAGCGACGTCTGGAAGTGACGCCTCTCTCTGTGCAACCACTAAAAACGAATGTAGCTTTATGTGTCTATTGTTGTAATAATAAAAAAAAATATGTTAGTTATTATGAAAAGCTAAACCAGATCGAGTTTCTTGCCGGTTCTTCTCGATGGGTTGTTTTCCAAACCGGTGGTAGTTTTGACGTTCATAAGTGCCTTCTCAGGGCCTAAATTGAATAAAGAGTATTTTGATTTTGATCTTGATTTTGAAGTCCCAAAACACATTACCAATTTACCGGACTGTAAATTTAAGCGCCATGTCAAGCGGGTTTTATTGTCAAAAAGCTATAATAGAGTGGATCAATATGTGAACGATGGTGATGTCTGGAATTGACTCCCCTCTGTGCATCCACTAAAAACAATTGTAACGTATTATGTATTCGAAATATATATACGTTAAAAATATGTACCCGATCGAGTTTCTTGCCGGTTCTTATTAGGGCCTAAACTGAATAAAGTATTTTTGATTTGATTATTTAAAAAAAAACTCTTCTAAAATTTAATATTCACAGTTTTCATTAACCAATCCCATATTTCTCTTGTAAGGACAAATAAGCATACGGTTACGAGAAATGGCACGTGATTTTCGTTGAATATCAAAAGTAGACCACATCGTTTTTGTTTCTGTATTTAATCAAATAGCGTTATGTTACATTTTTTTATTAGTAATTTTCCTCCCTTCATAACTATAACCCAAATATTCGAACGCGAGCTGGTGGTAAACCAGGCAATCATTAGATAACGCATTTCTGGCGTGCTGTACGGTTCTACCACATAATGCCCCTTCCAAAAAATTCCAAATCTATACATATATAAAGAAGAGCTATTTAATTTAATCCCTTCCTCTCCTTTTCATACCCGAACCACGCGCGCTGGGCTTCGGAGCCATAGTTTTACGGTAAATCCTATCTGGGCACGAACTAAAAAGTTCGCAACTTCTTATCTCTGCCGTACCGTGAAGCTATGGAACAATCTCCCGGCCAGTGTGTTCCCTCCTTCCTATAATATGGGGTCCTTCAAGCGTAACGTGAAGAGACATTTATGCAGGCCGGCATGACAGCGGCGACCGGTGAGGGATGAGGGATAGCGTGTCTCTCGGTAGTCGCCGTTGTTTTTGGATTATACTGTGCTCACCATCAGGCACAGTACAGTCACTTTGCTGAGCTACGATAAAAAAAAAAAAAAAATGTAAATCTAAGGTGATTTTAGATTTTAGTAAAAAAAAATCGTTGTCTTGGAATTAGTAATAAAATACATAAAGACATTAGTAATACACTGAATCATTTTCACAAATGTCTGTCTATCTATATGTATAGTAAAGTACTGCGTTCATAATAAAACCTCCAAGAAAATCATAAAGCATATTCTTGGGTAACATTTTTTTTTGGTTTCATTAAACTTTCACTCTATTAAAAGTTAATGGAATTTTAATGACAACGCGACTTATGCACGAGGAAAAAGTAGATAAGTAAATGAATACATTCTGATAAATTTATTACATTATTATTAGTTACTGTGTTTTTTTTTTATATTAGGTTCCACGCGGACGGAGTCGCGGGCACAACTGGTAAATAATAAATATTTACACTCACCACGAACAAGAAGAACGCAAACGCAGTTCGTACCATTGTTATTTTACAATTGTCAAAGTGTGTCTAATTTCCACCCGAAGTAGATCGCTTTATATACCATTCCAAAGCAAACAATTATCGAACAAAGCAAACACTCGTTTTATAATTAACTTATAATTAACCAGCTTTTCAAATATGAATTGTAAACCGTACATATTTTCGTAAATTGTAATCGTACTGAAGGCGTAATGATTATTAATGGAAGATATTATAATCATTTTCTGTTTGTTGCTTTTTCTACTACTGAATTAATTTACCTGTAGTTTTCGGTTTCACCATAATCAACTAATCTATATTCATGGTTACGTAACAACTAAACATTCGTCGAGCGGACTACGCAAATGAAAATTCAAATATTATCAACATTACTTAATGTAAATAGGAACTTGTTACATGGCACGGAGGATCTGTTAATTAGTAACCAAATAAAATAAAATAAATGTTTAATTACGATTCTACGCAGCGAGAACACATGTAAGAATTGTGAACGCCCCAAATAAATAGCTTGCTTGCATTTCATGCAATGGTGTTTCGTGATTCGCCGAGCCTTGGACAGATACAGATAGCACATTCGACTTAGGATCAACAGAGACTTCTATGTTGAATAGATTGTCCAGAATATCCTGTATCATGACCTCGATAACACACCTCAAAGTCATAATCTGAAGTCGCTTTCGTAGCCAGGGATGACTGGAAATCACAACCTAACTAGTGTATGACCTCAAGCGCATCGCTTGATTCACTGTTTACTCATAATAAGAAGGTAGACAAGGATGCAGGGGTCAGGGGTCCGCGGAACTAGGTACACTCGACTTTCGCGTAGAAGGACGTCGTCGAACGGACAAATGTTTAGTTATCCAGGGTTAATATTAAACTAGAACAGTTTCAAAGTTAATTATTTAGGTGGGCCTCTGGCGCTCTCACTGACCGAACGAAACGCAACAATGCAAGCACTGTTACTTCACGTGGGTACTTCAGTGGGTCGGGTGGCAGTACCCTGGGCGAGCCGATCCATTCATTTTTACACTTTGCTCAAAGAATGCGTAGATTTCTAAGTCCACATGTGTACAATAAAATTGCTAAAATCGTGGACGACTACAACTTCATACGTCGCTCACGCTACCATGTGAAAACTGCCACCAAACGATGGCTTCATAGCATTTCCTACGAACAGACGGAAAATTTACTTAAAGTACTCTATCACCATTCCGAGAATTATACATATCTATGATACGAGCGCAGACACGTACACTCACTTTCACACATACACTCATCATAACTACACACACCCTTTTATTACTGTTATTATATGATCTTTGTTTCTTCTTTGACTTAACTTTAATTCTTAAAATGTAATTTAAATTTCTCTAAATATTATAAGCTAATACGCGCCACCATCAATTAAAGGCAATTGGTAATCAGGTATTAGGCTTCCATGAGGCAGGCATTGCCTAATTTGAGGCCATAGTTACGGCTATATTATGTAAAATATGCCAGTAAATAAAGATATTTGTATATGTATTCATGCTGAAAGCAGTAATAGCTTCAGCGTGGCTTTACCACCTAAAAAAAATTAATTGAATGATTCACCGCAGGTTCGAATTATAGCGAAATAGCTTTAGATTTCAGTGAAGGAACACATCGTAATGGAACCATACCGTGGTGGTAGAGGTTTTTCTAAGCCTGGCTAGCTACCATCATCATGTTGAAAAGCTACCAGCAAGCACATATAGGTGTGTTCCGGCAACTGCTCTTTAGAACCAATCTCCTTCCAGAGTTAAACGCCTTGTAAGATTGTAGTCAATCACTAAAAGCTACAAATAATTAAAAAAAATATTCGGTCACAAATCTGTTGTGAGATTGTGTCGGGTAGAGGTGGTGGAACCAGTCTCCAATTTCACATACCTTGGCAGTGTCGTGTCACCAACTGGAGGATCAGCGCTAGACATTGCATCCCGGGTCGCTAAAGCAAAGGGTGCCTTCGAATGTCTTGGGCCCATATGGCAAGCCAAATACCTGAAAGAGTGAAACTGAAAATATTTGGGTTTACTTGGAGTGAAGTGAAGCGTCAGGCCATCGACAGATCGAGATCGAAAACCATTGTATTTACTCTCTGCCTCGATATTTTGGGCCCATAGGATCCCGAGAAAGAGAGAGAATTTGTTGAAGGGTAGCAAAATTGTTTTTTGCTATAGCTATAACGCCTAAAATCAGAGATGGCCAATAAATTTCTCATTGCTCAACCGAACATCGTGAAATTTTGCATACAAGTTGTAATAGCTACAGAAAAGGTCATAGGGTAGTTTAAACATAGAAAAAAAAGTACTGTTCCCGATGGAAGAACAAATCTACATTAAAGCGAGCGAAGTCGCCAGCAAAAGCTGAATCAATGAATAAGTATACCATAGTGAATTAAAATGAGTTTTTTTTTATTATTTAAATTCAATTTTATACTATAAGTTAACAAACAGGTATGCCTTTTGCATGATTTTGAATTATCATTACAGTCTCAGCTATTTCCATACTAACTCAAAATTCTACTAAATAATAGGTTGCTATACAAAGTTTGTTTCAATTGTTCAAATATGAATAAATTTATTCAGTGACCATGAAGTTGGCTGACAATTTATATTAGAAGAAAGTATATTGTTATAAAATATATTGTTCGAGATCCATAGATCGATGGAACATTATAGGCAATTTTTTATTTATAATTTGAGAATTTTATGCCAACTGTAATGCCTTGGATACAAATGAAGTATTTTAAATTGAAATGAAATGATCGAGTATTTCTTAGAGGCGGGTTTGGATACAAAGATTAATACGTTCTACTGACCACTTGACATGGGGTAAACTGCTCGTAACTTTATACTGTAAATTACTTGTAGAGTTAGTTGATAATACTGTATTCTTGAGTATTACACTTGACTCAAAATTACAATGGAGTCCTCACATTAAAAAATTGGCAAGCAGATTAAGTTCTGCTGCACTCGCAGTACGTAAGATTCGCCGGCTAACAGATATTGCCACTGCTAGGTTGGTCTACTTCGCTTACTTCCACAGCTTAATGTCTTAAGGCATTTTTTGTGCCCCGACAGCAGCTGAGGTGGACACCATATTTTTATTACTAAAACGGGCAGTTCGAGCAATATACAATATGGGACCTCGCGAATCATTAAAGACCAAATTTCAGAAATTCGAAATCTTAACTCTACCCTCCCAATACGTTCTTGATAATTTAATGTGTGTATGTATAAATCCGTGAAAAGCTGAATTTCGTAAAAAAACCGACATGATTTAAAGACTAGAAACTGTGACAAACTGGTTGTTCCATGTTTCAGACTTAGTAAAATCAATAAAAGCTTTTTAGGGTATAGTGTTAGATTTTACAACAAAGTCTCAAAGGATATTACCGATTTGCTATAAATTGATATTTATGTACAAAGTTGTGTATAGAATCTGCATTGAGCAGGCGATAATATATTTCAAGCTGTTCAAACTGTTGTTAACTGTATCTCATTAATTAATCGAAATAAGTTATTTATTATATTTCTATACGTTTTATACGTGACCATAATATGACGTAAAATATTCAACATATAGGGTAAAGTTGGGATAGTTGACCATGTTTTGAAATGAATAGATTTTTTTTTAATAAATTTATCTAATCATATATTTCTTTTTGATGAAAACAATGTTTATAAGCTACTATGAAATCAAGAATTATGGAACCAAAACTATTTAATATATTTAAAAAAATAAACAACACCAACAACACAACACAGAGTTGCAATTGCGTTGCCAGCTTGTGTTGGGGAAGGGGAAGGGGAGAGGGAGAAGGGGAGGGGAGGTGGTCATCCGGCGCTCTCACTAACTGAACGAAACGCAACAATGCAAGCACTTCACGTCGGTGTTTCTGTGGGTCGGGTGGTAGTACCCCGGGTGGGCCGGCCCATTCATGCTGAAACCAGTATTAGCTTCAGCGTGCCTCTACCACCTACAAACTATATCTGAACCATACTTTTATAAACGCCAATAAAATAAAATAAACATGTGATAGTAAATAGTACGTAAAAAGTTACATGGTTCCTTAAAATCGTTAAATCTCTATTTCGTGGTGTTTGTGAGGAAAGTCATTTAATTTTATTGATACCTCAAACGGAATTTATTTCAGCTTGGTGACCGCTCACATATTTATGAGACAGGAGTTCTATTTTACTTACAAGTGCTTGCTATAGTTATATTACGCTTGTATTGTATTATATTTTTAATATTAATTATTAGAAATCAATCCTCTTAGTGCAACTATTCCACTTTTACCCTATTTAGTGAAGTGGGTGGCCAAAACTAGTATAATATATTTGCAACAAAACGTTGAATTTGTATTTGTTAAGTGTTTATAAAAAGATTATTAGGTATTTGTGCTTCTTAGGCTTAACAACAAAGTCCCAAAACACATTACCGATTTCTCGGATGGTAAGTTAAAGGCATCATGTCATGGGAGTTTTGATATCTAAATGCTATTATAGGGTGGTATTAAATGTGAATGATGGTGATGTTTGGAATTAACAATCCTCTCTGTGCACCCGCTAAAAACGGCTGTAACTGTGTTTCCATAATATTATGTATGTTGCAAAGATAAACTCGGTCGAGTATTTTTTGCGGGATTTTCTCGATGTCTTGATTGCCGAAGTTGTGGTGGTTTTGACGTTTATAGGTGTCTTCTCAAGGTTTAGACTAAATATTTTTGATTTTAATTATATTTATTTTTATATTTTAAAAGTTGAAAACAATCCGAAAATAATATTCTGATCATCACTTATGTATTCATTATCAACGAGATTGTGTTGAATATCTATAATCAATTCTTTAGTACATTTCACTGATACAACTGAGATTAGTAAAACCAAAGGTAGTAAGTACATAGTTCAATTATATTACAAAGTAACTGTGCTCACGACTTCGTCCGCGTGGAACTTTATGTAAAAAAATACGATTAATAAAATCATCTGAATGTATTAAGTTCATTTACTTATCTAGTTTTCTCTCGTACTTAAGTCGCGTCGTCATTAAAATTACAATAACTTTTGATAGAGTGAACCGATTTTAACGGAACAAAGACTAAGTTATTCTCGAAGATATGCTTTATGATTTTCTTGACGTCGTTTTATTTTTAGCCCAGTACTATAGCAGAGATGCGTGTTCATACAAACAGACAGACAGACATTTCCAAAAATGATTGAAATGTATTTTATGATGTATTCCTAGACACCTGCAACAATTTTTTCACGCTAATCGAAAAAGTACAGACACGTTAGATTTACATTCTTATTATATGTATAGAAGATATCATCATCATCAGCTTGTAAGAGACCCACTGCAGGGTCATAGGCCTCTTCCCGAAGGAAAGTATGGGCATAATCACCACGCTAGCCCACGACGTATTGGCGATTTCAAACAATGAGAAATCCACAGTTCTATATTTCTCCCACGTACAGTAGTACTACAAGAACATTTCTCAGTTTCAGGATTCCTTGCGATGTTTTCCTTCACCGTCAGTCGATAATGTTACCAATTTAAATTAGTAAATGTACGCGAATTCCGAAAAATCCGTTGGTACACGCCCGGGGTTCGGTCCTGCGGACATCGAAATAATATTCCCCCGGTCAAACCACTAGGCCACCACGACTTCTATGCTAGAAGATATAGAAGAAGATATATTATGTCGAGGATCAACAGTGATATTAATAATCTATACATATAATAAGAATGTTAATGTAACGTGCCTGTACTTTTAGATTTTTGTAGAAAAAATATGTTGTAGGTGCCTAGGAATAAGTAATAAAATATATTTCAATCATTTTTGGAAATGTCTGCCTGTTTGTATAAACACGCATCACTACTAAAGTATCGCGTTCATGTTAAAACTTTTTCATATATAGTAATATTTAATCTTCGTATCATTAAAATCGGTTCACTCTATCAAAAGTTATTGTAATTTTAATGGCGAAACGATTTAAGTATGGAGACAGAGAGAAAATTAGCTAAGTATTTAGACTTAATGCATTCAGATGACCTTATTAGTAAATTTTTTGTACGTAACGTTCCACGCGGATGGAGTCGCGGCCACAGTTAGCATAATAATAATATTCTCTATAGGCACAAAATAAATATACTAAGGATACTTGAATGGAAGAAAACGCTAGTCGTGATTTAGTGAAATCACATAAGTATAGACAATAATTACGTGCAAAATGATGTTTAATGACGTCACTACACACACGCGTGTTGAGATTGTTTCTTACAACCTAAGCACTTGAGTAAATAAAATAATACATAAATATAATATAAGTAATGAACGTAAAATTAATAAATATTCACGGAGCGAGGAGCCGACTTGGGAGTTGTAGTACGGCCACGTGACAAAGTCCAGAACATTCGATTATTACATGATATGATTGAGTCAAAACAAATAGATGGAACACCTGTGTTGACTTTTAATTATATAATTTATTAAAGTAATATTTAGATCAGTGTGTGGACATATTACGAAGATGTTTTAATATATCTGTCTCGCTTGCTTTGTATTTTAATTAATACTACTTCAAATTATTCATATATTAACAACTAGCTTCTGCCCGCGACTTCCTCCGCGTGGAATAGTTACTTTGAGCCAACGCCAACGCGCAGCGGAAGCTATCAAAAGGAAAAAACATCCCGATTTTGAAATATTATTCATTGTTGCTCCGCTCATATTGGTCTTAGCGTGATGATATATAGCCTATAGCTGACTTCAAATATATTAATAGGTAGCGCAAATATCAATATTTTTTATTTTTAGTGTCCATAAATATACATGGTTTCTATTGGGTATAATAAAATTATTGAATTCGGTTCCAAGTAGACGAAAATACGTAGAAACGAAGTGGGTGAAAGACAAATAAACGATATTTCACCCCCTTAGGGGTTGAATATTTTCTTAAAATTTATATTGGACCACCTCATTCAATTCAAATAAAAAAAGAATCATTAAAATCGTTTCAAAACTGACGAAAATATCGATTAACATACTTTAAAAAAAACATACAACCGAACATAGTAACCTCCACCTTTTTCGACGTCGGTTAAGTGAAGGATAATACGCCTTTTCATTTACATCCGTGTATATGTTGTGTGTCATTCAAGCAGTAGTGTGAGTTATGTATATTTTAATTAATTTAATAAAATATTTCCAATGCACTTTATATAAAAAAAAACTTTATGCACTTCTCCTTCATATAAACTTTAACTAGGTATGCCAAATTTCACGTTCAGCCGTTCGCGCAATTCGCTTTAAAAGGGGTACAAAGTTTCCACTTCACGTATTAATATATAGATGAGTTTTGGGGTGTCGCATAACATCTAAGACTTGCGACATCCAAGCCAACCTCACCTGCACGTGGAGCACCCTGCTGAATAACGAACGAGGCAATGGTGAAAACGGGGTGGTAGGGTTTTACAAAGGTAGGGTGGTCAAACGGGTTTTAGTTTCAAAAGGATATTATAGAGTGGATCAGTATGTGAATGATAGTGATGTCTGGAATTGACTCCTCTCTGTGCATCCACTAAAAGCACTGTATGATGTATTGGAAATATATGTTAAAAAAATGTACCTGATCGAGTTTCTTGCCGGTTCTTCTCGATGACTGGGTTGTTTTCCGAACCGGTGGTAGTATTTGACGTTCATAAGTGCCTTATTAGGGCCTAAACTGAATAAAGTATTTTTGATTTGATTTGATTTGATTACAGCCTGAGTGGGTCGCAACCACCATGTATATGGTGAAAAAGCCCGTCATAGTGACTCGCTTCTGCGGGTCGCGTTTCGGGATCAGCCTGTGCATATCCAGCTTTTCGCAGGCCGGCATGACAGCGGCGACCGGCAATGGATAGTGTGTCACTCGGTGGTCGCTACTGTTTTTGGATTGTACTGTGCTTACCATCAGGCATAGTGCAGTCATTTTGCCGTGCTGCAATAAAAAAAAAAGATTCTTAGTACGTTTTCATCTAATTGGGTTTTTGAAAAATTTTTTTTAAAAATAACGAAACTATTTTTTTTTCGCAATAATTCAAAAGTTATTTCAAAATAAAAATTAATTTTTGAATCCAGTACCGAAGACGCGCCGACAGCTCCCGAACAAACCCGAGCGCGTGTGACGTCATAATGTTAGTTTTCACTCATTGCAGTTGATATAGAAATAATAAGTACAGTGATTTGATCTATTTAATTTTGTTGTCATTGTTAAATATTTAAATTTATATTGAAAATGTCGAACCTCAAAAGTTATCGTTCTTATTTTGTACCATTATGTACGAATACTACAAAAACAACTCCTGATAAAATGTTTTTAAATGTTCCCCAAGATGACAAACGTCGAAATAAATGGTTTCAAGCAGTGCACCGTGATAATCCCAAAACAAAATCGATTTTTTTTTTGTTGTGACGATCATTTCGATGTAAGTATTTCTTAAAACCATTGTTATTAATTATTTTTTATCTAAGTATACAAATCAATTAATTATTATATACTTAAGTAGAGTTCAGTCAATACATTTTTTTAACTGGACTCCAAATCATAACCTTTAAAATCATAGCATTAAATTTTTTTTTATTGATAGTTTAAAGTTCTTAAATAATAAATTCATGTATCTTTATCTAATGATTGGGATTCAATTTAATATATTTATAATATTATAACGTTCTAGGTTATGTATTGGACTAGATAATTTTTTTTTTAATTTTATGTTATAGTGGTTTTTCTGTTGTTGTAATGATCCTTAATAAATCCTTTATCACATATAGCTAATCTGAACCAACTAACAACTCGTTTTTTAGCAATAAATTTTCAATATTATTGTCTAGTCACGTTGCGGGGTGCTAGGGTGTTTGTACCCGACTGGATCGCGACCACCGTACACCAGGTGGAACACCCGCCATAGTGGCACGTTTGGGCGTGTCGCGTTCCGGGATCAGCCGGTGTATATCCAGCAACCGGGGGGGGCTGTCCCTGACTGGGTCGCTTTCAGGCCGGCATGACAACGGCGACCGGCGATGGATAGTATGTCTTTCGGTGGTCGCCATTGTTTTTGGATTGTACTGTGCTTACCATCAGGCACAGTACAGTAAAAAAAAAAAAAAAAGCCGGCATGACAGCGGCGACCGGCGATGGATAGTATATCTCTCGGTAGTCGCCATTGTTTTTGGATTGTACTGTGCTTACCATCAGGCACAGTACAGTCATTTTGCCGAGCTACGGTAAAAAAAAAAAATATATCAGCCGTAAACGACGTACTGTTATTAAATAGCTATAACATTATGACGTCACAACTATGGTGACAAATCATGGCGCGTTTATAGTCACGTGATTTTTTTTTAGATTTGATCAATTTTTAATCGTTTATAATTTATTGAAAAGAATTTTTTTTTTAAGTTTTTTGCATCAAATATCAATAATATTAATAATACAGTTTTAAAATACATAAAAAAAACAATTTTTTTTTTTCAAAACCCCAATTCTTTTGGAATACAACATCTCAACTTTTAACTATTTTCCATATTAATAGGGTATCTGAATTTGTATTTCCTTCAAAACATCTCCATTTACCCCTCTTCCTGCTCTCCAGAACATCTCGCTCGCAATGTGAGACAGCCTCAACATCTTGGGTATAGATATTCGCAGCGACCTCAATCTCAAGGATTACATTGGGAGTGCCATCTCCACTGTAGCTCGGAGACTCGGAATCCTGAACAGGGTGCGACGGTTTTTCACGCCTGATCAACTATACCTCCTTTATAAGGCACAAGTTCAGCCTTGTGTGGAATATTGTTCGCACCTCTGCGACGATTCCGCCAAATGCCTACTAGATGCCCTGGACAGGTTGCAGAGACGGGCTGTCCGCATTGTTAATGATCCAGACATTAAGCAATTTATAGAGCCACTTCAGTTGCGCAGAGACATTGCCTCACTGAGCGTGTTCTACCGTCTGTATCATGGCGAGTTTTCTGAAGAGCTATTTAATTTAATCCCTTCCTCTCCTTTTCATACCCGAACCACGCGCGCTGGGCTTCGGAGCCATAGTTTTACGGTAAATCCTATCTAGGCACGAACTAAAAAGCTCACAACTTCTTATCTCTGCCGTACTGTGAAGCTGTGGAACAATCTCCCAGCCAGTGTGTTCCCTCCTTCCTATAATATGGGGTCCTTCAAGCGTAACGTGAAGAGACATTTATACAGGCCCGCATGACAGCGGCGACCGGTGAGGGATGAGGGATAGCGTGTCTCTCGGTAGTCCACGTTGTTTTTGGATTATACTGTGCTCACCATCAGGCACAGTACAGTCACTTTGCAATGCTACGATAAAATAAATTGGGAATCTATAAAATAACCTCACTGATATACAAAAACCCAAGATGCACACTTAACGTCTCACAATCGGAACACAAAAATGACTGCATAATTTTGGATTATGCATTCATTCGAAATAGTCTCTCGTCGCTCGTGTGCTTGCAACGCTTTAGAGTCAGAATTTCTTAAGCGGGCCATTAAAAATCGACTATTCGATTTTGATATATCTATGAGCATATTTTGGTAGCTTTATAGATTGAAAGTAATACCTTAAAATGATTTTTGAAAATTTCAATTTTTCAAAAATTTATGATCGAGTAAAAATTTCGAGTACTTTTTTTTAATTAAAATATATCAGTAAATAATTGCTGGATTTTAATGAAACTCGGTTTGTATGCTAAGGAATAGCAGATAAATAGAACAAGAATAATTTACGTAAAAAAAAAAACTGTTTATAATTAATTAGTTTCATAATAAACAAATGGTAATTTAACTAACTTCTCGGTGTTGTAGAATTTTTTTTTTATAAAAATATTCGTTGAACTATTAACTAAATGATGGCACAAGAAAATTTTAGTGCTCTCTTACCAGGAAAAAGATATGAACGATTGAATGTGGTAGACAGCGGCCGAGGCGGACGTGCTACGCCGAGCGCTGCTGCTATGCCGAGCTTCCGAACATACTTCTACCTTCTGCAATTTTCCAGGCTAAATAAAACTCTTTTTAAATCTGTTCAAATTAAAATGGTGTCCGTTCTTTTGGTGTTTATGGTAAGTTTTCTTTCCCTTATTACATTACGGTTCAGCTTACCCTGCTTTAATTTGTACTCTTTAAATTTACCCTGGATAACTAAACATTCGTCCGTTCTACTACGTCCTTCTGCACGTAAGTCGATTGTACCTAGTTCCGCGTACCCCTAGCCCCTGCATCCTTGACTACGTTCTTATTACGAGTAAATAGTGAATCAAGCGATGCGCTTAAAGTCATACACTAGTTAGGACATGATTTACAGTCATCCCTGGCTACGAAAGCGACTTCAGATTATGACTTTGAGGCGTAATATCAAGGTTATGATACAGGATAGTCTGGGAAAACCATTCCACATAGCAGTCTCTGTTAACCCTACGTCGAATGTGCTATGTGTGTCTGTCCAGGCTATGCGAATGACATAACACCGTTGCATGAGATGCAAGCAAGCTATTTCTGATATATGTTGTCGCTGTATGAAATCGTAATTAAACATTTCTATTATTTAATTTGGTTGCTAATTAACAGAAATTACGTGCCATGTAACAAGTTCATATTTACATTAAGTGTTGATATTTGAAATTTCATTTGCGTAGCCTGCTCGACTAATGTTTAGTTATTACGTAACAATAAATGTAGATTAGTTGACTAGGGTTAATAATTCTAACGCTCCGGTAAATGTACCGATAGTGTACGGTATTACTGGAAGACTTTTTTTATATATTATTTTGACAATTGCTTGTCTATGCCTTTGTGTTTGCCTTTTCTATTGAGCATTAGGATGGCTTAGTGCTTACGTGATTTTTATTATAAAATTCGTATATTATGTTGAAAGCGATGATCACTTTTTCCTTCAATTTTCAAATCTCTTGTTGATTTCAAATTTTCAAAAGTCGTAATAAATAGTAGTTATAGAGAATCCATTTTCAGCCACCGGACTTTAAAATTGAGGAATGGATAGAAGTTTATTTTTTTATTTATTTATTTTTTTTTCATTTATTCGAAGGAATATCAACAGCTTTTCATACATAATTTAAAATAAAATAGTCAACTTAAAGCTAATTAAAGATATTCACTAATAGATAATGATATGATTACAAGAAGATATTAAGTGCTGATTAGAAATATAGAACAGTGAAAAGTTACATATTACACAACCTGATCAAAGAATGTTTTGATGAC
>AP028452.1:6437774-6580129 GCA_036509395.1 Antheraea yamamai | reverse complement strand
TATTATATTTATTATATTATTATATATATATATAATATATATATTATATTATATTATATAAAATATACAAAAAAATTGAAGGATACTTACAAACATTTTTCGTGGCTCGATTTGAAGATTTAAGATCTCTATAATTTTTTTTTATATTTTTAATTTATTCTTTCTATAAAGGTCATGTAAAAACCAATCATTAAATGAAGAGATTAAATTTCGACCATTTTAAGAAAGTTATGTCGAAAAAAACAAAAACGAACTATCTCTTGAATGGGTATAAAAAAGTCTTAAAAATTGACCAAGAGAGTTATTTTAAGAGGTACTAAAACATATCACAATTTGGAGAAATCAAAACTTTTTTTTTCAAAATGTCCGATTTGTGTAACGGTGAAATACTAACACAATGGTGACTCTCTTATCAGAGATTTTTCGCGATGTTTTACTGACATCTACACTCAAGATTATAAAGCTGAAGAGTATGTTTACTTGAACACGCTAATCACAGGAATTACTGGCCCAATTTGAAAAAAAAATCTTTCAGTGTTAAATAGCTCTTTTATCGCGAAATGCTATATATAATCACGCTAAAACCAATAGGAGCGGGGAAAAAATGAATAACGTTTCAAAATCGGGGTTAACATAAGTATTATTTAAAAATTCACCTTCTACGTAAACGAAGTCGCGAGTTAAATATAGCGTTAGCCCAAAGTAACTATTAGTAAGTCGCGGGCAGAAGTTAGTTTTATATTATACTTCACTTCTTGCCAATAAAAAAGGCGTGTGTGTACTTATGTACAAGCGTTAGAAGTTATACTTCTTTGGCGTAACAAGATAATAATCTTTTCAAAAATTTTATCTTTCGCCTTATTCTACGTTTGTAGAAAAAACGACACTAACAACAGAAAAAGTTGACTATATCTAACTTCAGGGTGCCGGTTTTTGTGACGGTGTGCGCGCATCGTAATAACTTCAGGGTGTCGGTTTTTCGTGACGGTGTGCGCGCGCATCGTAATAACTTCAGGGTGTCGGTTTTTCGTGACGGTGTGCGCGCGCATCGTAATAACTTCAGGGTGTCGGTTTTTCGTGACGGTGTGCACGCGCATCGTAATAACTTCAGGGTGTCGGTTTTTCGTGACGGTGTGCGCGCGCATCGTAATAACTTCAGGGTGTCGGTTTTTCGTGACGGTGTGCGCGCGCATCGTAATAACTTCAGGGTGTCGGTTTTTCGTGACGGTGTGCGCGCGCATCGTAATAACTTCAGGGTGTCGGTTTTTCGTGACGGTGTGCGCGCGCATCGTAATAACTTCAGGGTGTCGGTTTTTCGTGACGGTGTGCGCGCGCATCGTAATAACTTCAGGGTGTCGGTTTTTCGTGACGGTGTGCGCGCGCATCGTAATAACTTCAGGGTGTCGGTTTTTCGTGACGGTGCGCGCGCATCGTAATAACTTCAGGGTGTCGGTTTTTCGTGACGGTGTGCGCGCGCATCGTAATAACTTCAGGGTGTCGGTTTTTCGTGACGGTGTGCGCGCGTACCGCAAAAATTACTCTCATCATTTTTCCCTAACGCGCCAAAAGGAGTATAACTTCAATTACACAATATTAAGATCAAATAATGCGAGTTCGTGAATGACAAATAAAAATAACCACGGAATAGATTTAGGCCATTGGTTGACGTTTATCGTTGATGTTACGATTCTCTGAAATAAAGAAATTCTCCCTGAAGATCCTCGTCTTTGAAATAATGATTCTTTGAAAGAAACAAATTCCCATTTCCCGTAGCCTCTATAACTACTAAGTCTATTAAATAACTCAAACAACAACAACGATTTTTAGTGTAGATTTTATAAAAAGAAACACAATTTATTATTTTTACTATTATTATAAATACATATTATAAATCAATTTCCTCTCGCACATCTGTCTGTTTGTTTGTCTGTTCGCGATAAACTCAAAAACTACTGAACGAATTTTCATTCGGTTTTCACCGGTAGATAAAGTGATTCATGAGGAAGGTTTTGGGTATATAATTTGGCAAGGTTTTGTGTAAATCGGTTGAAATATAACGGAAGTTGTTGGAAATGTCGGAAAAATCAAGCAACCTAGGAGTTTTCATCGAAAACGCTGCCTAATCACTTTTTTACGGCATAAGGGTTATATCAATCTTGCTTTATTGCACAACCATTTTTCACTACAGTAATACGTTGTTATTTTTTTGTTGTTATGTTGTTATGGCTTATTTTTATGTATGGTTTAGATTCGCAATGGGATCCGGTAGATGGCGTTGACGTCTAAGAATAGATTTTTTGTAAATTCATATAAAAATAATAACTTATCACAACGCCGTACTTATTTTTAATGCAATCATTGTTTTCGACTCGTTATTCTGCTTCAATTTATTAAAAATATCAGTGTATTTTATGATTTCTAAAAGTATTACTCATAAATATATTATTCACGATATGAATGAATGATATACTCCCCTGGTACAAAATGTTTGTTTACAATTTGTCTTGTATCTTATCAATCGACGAATGACGCAAGCTGTTTTGTAGGTGGTAGAGCCACGTTGAAGCTATTACTGGTTTCAACATGAACCTTCGTCCAAGGTACTACCACCCAACCCACAGAAAACCGACGTGAAGTAACAGTGCTTGCATTGTTGCGTTTCGTTCGGTCAGTGAGAACGCCGAAGACCCAACTCCCTTCTCCTGCCTGTAGTGGTTGCATTGTTACGTTTCGTTCGGGCAATGAGACCGCCGGAGACCCAAGTCCGTTCTCCCGCCTCTAGTGCTTGCATTGTTGCGTTTCGTTCGGTCAGTCAGAGCGCCGGAGACTATGCTCTTGACCTGGCAAGGTCTTTACAGCTTCACTGGACTACGCGCGGTTACCTACCACAGAGTACCTTATATAAGGCAACGTACCTCGTAGACGTAATAGGCCACGCCTCTTCACCCACAGCAACCGACGCGACGCCAATGCGCGCCGTCGCGTTGGCCGAACATTAATAAAATTGTCTCGCGTATTTTAAAAAGTTACTTTTTGTGGCTTAAATATAAAAGTTAGACATATGCTGTCATTGACATTTTTGTAGGCATTATCAATCTCTATAACTTTTCTCTAGAAATCAATCATATTTCTCTCATCGTTAAGGCAGCGTTCGTAAGAAACGTTTTCGTTCGACCGGTTTTTCTCCTACTTACTTTGCAAATCCGACTGCCACAAAAAAGTCTTTTCATTTTTCGGATTAATATATAACTTATAGTACTCACAAATAACGTGGCTTTCAATTGGTATAACAATTTTCAAAATCGGTCAAGTGGACCTTTTTATAATATTAATATAGTTTTATTATGTTCCTATTCTCGATTCTTCTCTGATAAATAAATAAACTACCAAAGCGTTTACGAGTCCACAAAAATGAAGTCAGATATTTGATTTATATCCTTCAACCTTCTGAAAGTAGCAACATGATAACTTGACCAAGTCTTGCTAAACACCAATCATACTCTGCCGAAGAATTAATAAAGAGCTATTTTCAAAGACGATCATCATTACATAGTATAAAACAAAGTCACCTACCGCGTCTGTCTGTCGACGCGATAAACTTAAAAACTACTGAACGGATTTTCATGCGATTTTCACCAGTGGTTACAGTGATTCATGAGGAAGGTTTTGATATATAATTTGTCAAGGATATTTTGATAATCAGGGCGAGCCAGCGTCTACCGGGTCCGCTAGTTTTGAAATTATAAGTTACTTTTATGTTCTCAGGTTCTCTTCGCTTCGAGTTTTGCTTATCCTGTAAATGTTAGTCGAAGAGGTAAGATTTATACAACTTAATCTAATTTCCAACATAAATATTATGTAGTGTATGAGCCAACTTTTGATCCCATTATCCAAGTTTCGCGCGACGTCACGACAAATGATCACAAATAGTTTTAAGTGAATCATAAAATCGGTAAAGCTCTGGTGATTTTCTCAATTAATTATATGCATTTCTTTGTCGTACCGTGAAGTTGTGGAACAATCTCCCGGCCAGTGTGTTCCCTCCGTCCTATGACATGGGGTCCTTCAAGCGTAACGTGAAGAGACACTTACACAGGCCGGCATGACAGTGGTGACCGGCGAAGGATAGTTTGTCTCTCGGTGGTTGCCATTGTTTTTGGATTGTACTATGCTTACCATCAGACATAGACCAGTCACTTTGTCGCGCTAAAATAAAAAAAATAAAAAACTCTTTTAAGTACACGTTAATTACTATGTGAATATTAAGAGACCATTTAATTATTACGTAAGCACTTATGAACGAGGGGTTGTTGATTTGCTTATTTTTGACAGCTATTTGATAGATATTTTTACTTATTTAGAGGCTAAAAGTAATTAAGAGCATTCAGTAATAATGTAGAAAAGGTAAATTCTATCTCGACACGAACTACAAAGTGTGCACTTTTTTTTAAAACATAGGAGGCAAACCACCAGGCGGGTCACCTGTTGGTAAGTGATCTCCGCCGTCCATAGACACTAGCAACATCAGAGGAGTCGCGTAGCTAGCCTATGTTTGGGGGTGGAAGAAAGGAAGACGGGGGAGGGGAGGGGTAAGATAACGGGAGGGGTGCTTCCGGCGCTCTCAATGACTGAACGAAACGCAACAATGCAAGCACTGTTACTTCATGTCGGTTTTCTACGAGAAGGTGGTACTACCCTGGCGAGCCGACCCATTCATTCTGAAACCAGTAATAGCTTGAGCGTGCCTCTACCACCTGGTACAAGTTCAATAGTCAGTCCTGAAATTTATTTATAACAACATAAAATATGTTATAACAACTTCAAATATCATTTCTTCATATAACATAGGATAATATATTGAAGTCCATGGTCTGATTCGGCTAGACTAGCCATTGAACTCGGCACCCATTTATATCTGACTTCTTTGTCGTTGAAGTCAACAAACAAGGCATATATTATAATATTGAACTTGGCTCTCATTTCATATTTATGTTTTTAATGGGATCGTATTTACCGGTACGGCGGTATAACTTCCATAAGCCGAGCGTATAATTGGGGATTATACACCACACGTACTTCGAGTGATATGACGGGAGTTTCTTAAAATTAGTGTAATGTATCTTCTTTATATATACATATTTAGTGCAATGCCTGTCATATCCTCAACCAAACCTTTGTTAAAGAAATGGTTCCCCTGGCAACTTTGACTTTTTAACCGACTTCGAAAAAGGAGGAGGTTACTACGTTCGGTTGTATTTATTTTTTTTATGTATGTTAATCGATATCTCCGTCAATTATGAACCGATTTTAATGATTCTTTTTTTATTTGAATTGGTTATATTCAGAGGTGGTCCCATATAAAAGAAAATATACAACCCCTAAGGGGGTGAAATATCGTTTATTTGATTTTCACCCACTTCGTCTCTACGTATTTTCGTGAAATTGGAACCGATTTATTATACCTGTCAGAGTAGAAAGATAGAGCCTATAGAACAGAGCACGGATGGCATCGTCGTCCTCCATTTGTATGTATTTTCACAACACGACTGGCACTATGAAATGAAACGACGACTTCTTCGATTCTTGTTCTTTTTAATGCTTAATGCTTTTACAATAATCTAAGAGACAATAATTATCACTTAGCGACAATAACGATAGATCTCACGAACTCGAAACAATAATGAATAATGAATCTTGCACAACCTCTTACAAGCACTTAGAAGCAAAAGAATGGCCTTCCTTCACCTACCGACAACCCAAGTGAAGGAAGTCTTAGTTTAACGAAGTACTTAATCTAAGATTTTGTACATAGTTACACTTTATGTTCGCTAGTAATTCTAATTATAAATAAATAACGATTTTAACATCATACTTTGAATAATTACGTTATCATTAATTATCTTAAAATAATTCACCGTTGTAACAACCGAAGTACTTTACAAATCGTTATTTGCTATAAAACTCATTTTAGATCGACAATTATTCTAGTAATTACAAAGTAATACTAATAACATACTACAATGCCTTTAATAAAAGTTTTAATAAAAGTTAGAACATCGATCGGCTCGAGTGCATGAACAGCAGGTATTTAAACACTATACATATTTGGGTATTGGGAAGCGACTGAAATTTATCTAGATAATGGTCTCCTGGCTCCTTTAGTTTTCATATATGGATTAATAATGTATGCTTTAACGAAGTTCTGTGCAATGCTCGGGTCCGTTTATCATCGCTAGTTAATATGTTAGTTTATGTAACAAATTTGAACGTCTTGCAATCTTTCTATGGAGGCTCCAATTGTCTGCTATATAAGTAATGACCAAACATTGATAAATCATTTTGGTTCGTGACCTAAGTCACGAATAAATGAACTTGCCAAATTGGTTGTGAATTATAATCGCACACACATCGAATTATTGAACCCGGCTAGACAGCAACACGGTGTATATAGCTCAGGAGGATCTTTTTTAATAATTTTAATACTAAATATTCTGAGATATCTCATAGGTACGCGTGTCTAAATAATCATTCTTATGACAAACAAACAGACAAGAAAGCATTAATATACTTATTTCTAGTTCCAGCTAACAACATTATTATATTGTCAACAGTCAATCACAAAACACTCTTAGGTAAATTCAAAAGGTTCAGTTCTATCATATAAAACAGAATAAACCCCTTAAGTCTTTGGGTTAGGTTATTTGTTTGGGTTTAGGAATCATCAATAATATGCTTCTGCGATGCTGCCTATAGCGTTTTGATAGATGGATTAAAATTCGATGAAATCTATTTATCGCATAAATAACTTGGCATATAATTTGTTTTAGGTGACAAACTTTTATTTAGACAGTATATTTTACAAAATCTGGTACTAAATGTCTCAAGCATACCTTCAAAAAGCAAGTGTAAAGGATTGAAATGCTTACTAAATAATGATCATGACTCCGAGGAAGACCTAACAGGTACTATTATATTATGTTCGGAATGAGAACGCTGCGTTTTCAAATCACGTCGGCGACATCATTTTATGGAGGATGTTAATATTGTCCTCGACATCTAATATATCACACGTGTAACAATAACGGAGATGTTAAAAACCCCTTCTGATTTGTATAATTTCGATTTATATTAAAAACCAGAAAAGAAATATTCTCTGTCAGTCTTGTAAAAAAGGCTAGGAAAGTAAACGTTTGTAACATTGCAAATGTTATTATTTCATTTAGTAAATCGACTAGCGACTGAAGATCATAAACCTACAATTTATGGCAACCATAATGGAAAATTTAAAGAAGCAAGGTCATTTGCTAGACGATCTTTTACCTTGGCCGAAAAAGATTCGCAGGAGGCATTACAGGATCATATGGCTAATATTGACGATAGTGTTCAGACAAAGCTCAAAAGTTATGCCAAGTCGACGATAAAATTCAGAAATTATTGTTCCCATCAGAAGAATATGTAGATATCATTTTTCTGACCTAGGAACCGCGGAGGGGTGTAAGCGTCAATGGGCCGTTTTAAGTTGTATGGAGATGGACTCATAATAGACCTGAGGAACTATCAAATAAAAATGGTAACACAGAACATATGTTACCTGAATTACAATTAAAAGTTTGACGATCAATCCGCCAATTCTTATACTTTCTGGGGTCAGTTTCAAAAAATCAATGACGATCCTGTAATACACAATATTGACAAATTTTAAAATGATAACGTAATACAAGTTGAAAGTTATTTAATAGCGATTGAAACCAAACTTGACTGGAATGTTTATTAAACCTGGTCACAGACTCCGAAGAAAACCTCACAAGTTATTTTGTACTTAGTTAGGTGAAATGGTAACGGGATTTTCACAAAATAAATCTAACGCATTTCCTTTAGGCGACTTATAAATATAATAGCATGTATCGGAGTTTAGTACTATAGTCGATAGGTTTTCAGAAGCCCCTTTTTTAATAGTCGATAGGTTTTCAGAAGCCCCTTTTTTAGGGAGATGGTTTTTCTGGCAACTTTGACGTTCTACAGTCATCCTCTAGTAGCTATCGGCCAATGGCTACAACACAATAAGCCTATATTATTCACAAATTAAACCACAAAGAACAGTGGTTTCTAATTTAACATTTTTTTTATGTCATACGAGACAAACGAACAGGTGGGTCACCTGATGATAAGTGATCACCACCGTCGATAAAAACTAACAACACCTGAGGAGTCGTAAGTGCATTGCCAGCCTGTGTATGGGGGAAGAGGGGAGGAGGAGAAGAGAGGGGCAGGGGAAGGAGGTGGGCCTCCGGCGCTCTCACTGACCGAATTGATCCTTTATAGAAAATTGTATAAGTGAATTCAATAGATGAATAATTACAAGCTATTATTCTAAGTTCATTGTGGATATTGCATAATATATTACCTGCCTCGGTTAAGATTGTGTTTTTTTTATCATTGCTTGTGTCTCTCATTGATATCGAATATCTAAACTACGCTAAAGAATTGAATGAATTAAATTCGCCACATAATGTGCCCAATATCTGTATGATCGTTTAAAATTCAGTCTGACAATACTTTAACGTCGTATTATTCTCACTGTACCAGGTGACTTTTTAGACACTCGCAGTATTCTGTCTGTATGGTCACGTTTAATATATAAGATAATAATATTAAAACAAATACTAACAAACAACCAAAAAAACCTAAGTCAACGTTTGTTCTAAGACTTAGCGTAATAAATAAATAATAACAATACAGTAATAGCTTACGCTTTGCTCTACCACCTACAAAAACAGATTATACGCACTTTGATATATTACAAATGCATATGTGAGTTTGTTTGTTTGTTACGCTTTCACGCGTAAACTGCTCAACCGATTAAAATGAAATTTTGCATACAAATTACTTACTTTTTATTTTACTTTTTAAAGGTACTTTTTATGTAAAAAATAAGTACTGTTCGAAAAGTATATGACAAATTTATATAAAGCGATGGAAGTCTCATGAAAAATAAAAAATGTAACTTCTAACACTGAAGACTCTCGCATATTCTTTGTACTCTTGGCATGTTTAAATCGATGTACGATTTTTTTTTCAGATTGGACGATTACTAATATTTTATCAATATATATAATCAATTACTAAACATTTACCAAAACGATATTATTATTATTTTTTTTTTTTTTATTGTAGCTCAGCAAAGTGACTGTACTGTGCCTGATGGTAATCACAGTACAATCCAAAAACAATGGCGACCGCCGAAAGACATACTATCCATCGCCGGTCGCCGCTGTTATGCCGGCCTGAAAGCGTCCCAGCTAGGGACAGCCCCCCCCCCGGGTTGCTGGATATACACCGGCTGATCCCGGAACGCGACACGCCCAAACGTGCCACTATGGCGGGTGTTCCACCTGGTGTACGGTGGTCGCGATCCAGTCGGGTACAGACACCCTACCACCCCGCAAACTATTATAAGAAGATGCGAGATATTATAGGAGTAGTGCTGGTTTACTGACTAACAATCAAATGAAACACATACGGAAGCAATTACAGCGCCGTCAAACGAATCACCAACAGCAACAAACTCTACAGAATTACACTCATACTTTAAAAAACCGAAGCTGATGTTATATTCCAGCTTTTTGAAGTACTAGCAACTAAATGTATGTTTGATACATTTTTAAGCATCGACCTTCTTCAAGAGTCAGTACTAAATCCGATTTTTATGCCTTAACATCCAGTACTACAAGAGACATTAGGTATATTGTTGTGTTAATACGTAATTGCTATCCTTATGAATATTTATTGCATAATCTATCTATACTATAATAAAACTGTAGCAAGGTCAAATCTGTACATTAAATATTTTTTGAAAATTTTGATCGGGGTAGACTTTGTTATCGATATAGAAGCCAAAACTAATCTTTTTACAATTTTTGTCTGTCTGTCTGTCTGTCTGTCTGTCTGTCTTTCTGTCCCTGTGAACACGCATCACGCTGAAAGTACTGAACCGATTTTGACGAAACTTGGCACAGTGATAACTAATATTACGAGATTACATCTAGGATACTTTTTATCTCATAAAACGCAAGGGATTCTCCAGGATCTGCCTGTTTGTCTGTCCCTTTGAACACGTATCACTCTGAAAATACTGAACCAATTTTGTCGAAATTTGGCACAGTGATAACTAATATTACAAGGTTACATCCAGTGGACTTTTTATCTCATAAAACGCAAGGGATTCTGCAGGATAACGGACGAAAATCAAAAATTTGTAGTTAATGAAATTCTTAACGAATTTTGGTAAATTTTCTTTGTGCTATGTATAGCAGACAGATTAGCTAAAAATTTAAGCTATATTTCCCTAAGCTACTTTAAAAAAAAACCAAAAAAAAATCGCTGGGTTCCGAACCGTCGGCTCCGTCGAGCCACATAATGTCCAGTACGTTATAACTGAGCTACGGCTACATGACATTTCTGTGCGTAATTATTAACCACATATGAAACAAATATGTGTAAACGAAACTGTCACTTATATGTTGTTACACTTATTTTATTGTATGAAAAATGTTTACTAAACAAAGGTGACAAGATTTTTTCCTAAAACACAAACCTAGATAATAGTTACATTGCATTGTAGAAGATGAATCTCAATTAGAGTTCTATCAGTACGTGTGTTGTTTCGATATCTGATAAAATTAGTTTTCTAAATACTGTTGAGTCTTGAAGTAGTTGGGTTTTAGGTTTGTGAATCTACGATTAAAATAAATCAGTTGAAGTGTTTGCAGTTACCATACTACGTTGTATTTATACTAATATTGTAATGAGAGGTAAAGTTTTGTTTCCGAGGAATGCTTGGTACCTATTACTGATCCGATTTCAAAAATTCTTTCACTGTTAGAAAAGTATATTATCCCAAGTTCAGTTTCTCAGTAAAAAAGGTGGTTTATATGTGAAAAGTAAAATAAATGTGACAAAATTAAAATTGAATGCAGATTTCACGTACACTTTACAAATTCTTATAAAACAAACAACTAAAACCCAATGGAAATTTAATGTAGATAAAGTTCAATTTTTACAGTATATTACGTTATGAAGTTACAAGGGGTACTGAGAAGACATTTATCGGCAATATATGTAAGTTAGTTTTGATCTTCACTTTGATGACACTACTTTAGGTAGTGCTGCGAACAGATTCTAGGCTTATTTTAAAAGATTTCTCACATATCAACTGGGTATATGTTTGAGTGAGTTCCTGGATAGTTTGGATTCACAATTGGAAGTGCTAGATGTCGCAATCGGCTTTTAGGTTTTTTAAGATTATTTGCATTTAAAAATACAATTGAAACCGGTAATAACCGATTTGGTGCAGACGAAGTGGCACGGGTCAGCTATACATAATAAGTTACATTCCATTGTACATGTTGTTTCGATATTTGATAAAATTAATTTTCTAAATATTGTTGTCTTGAAGTAGTTAGGTTCAGGTTTGTGAATCTACGATTAAAATAATTAGTTGAGGTGTTTGCAGTTACCATACTATGTTATAGTTATACTAATAGTATAAAGAGAGGTAAAGTTTTGTTTTCGAGGAATCCTTGGTACCACTAATGTGATTAAAAAAAATCTTTCACTGTTAGAAAGGTATATTATCCCAAGTTCAGTATTAGTGAAAAAGGTGGTTTATATGTCAAAAGTAAAATAAATTTGACGAAATTAAGATTGAATGCAGATTTCACGTATACTTTACAAATTCTTTTAAAACAAACAACTAAAACAAAATGGAAATTTAATGTAGATAAAGTTTAATTTTTACAGTATGTTAAGCGATGAAGTTACAAGGGGTACTGGGAAGACATTTATCGGCAATATATGTAGGTTAATTTTCATTTTCATTAGACACTTTAGGTAATGCTGCGAACAGGTTCTAGGCTTATTTTAAAAGATTTCTCACATACCAACATACACATACCAACTCTATCAAACATATGTTTGAGTGAGTCCCTGGATAGTTTGGATTCACAATTGGAAGTGCTATATATGTCGCTGCAATCGGGTTTTAGGTTTTTTATGACTATTTGCGTTTCAAAATACAATTGAAACCGGTAATAACCGATTTAGTGCAGACGAAGTTGCACGGGTCAGCTAGTATTATAATATAGGTGTGCAAAATTATATATGTTATATTAAATGGGTTTAGAATAAATCGTGTTTAAATTATAATGTGTTTCTACGACTGATGTTACATTCGAAGATTACGTATATTGCACCATTTTGCTTATTTTTTTTATATCATAGGAGGCAAAAGAACAGGTGGGTCACCTAATGTTATCACCATCGTCCATAGACACTTGCAACACCAGGGGAGCCGCAAGTGCAATTCCAGCCTGTGTTTGGGGGAAGGGGGAGTGGGTATCCGGCGCTCTCACTGACCGAACGAAACGCAATAATGCAAGAAGTATTACTTCACGTCGGCTTTCTGTGAGAGGGTGGTACTACCCCGGCCGAACCGACCCATTTATGCTGAAACCAGTAATAGCTTCAGCGTACCTCTACCACCTACAAATTTATTACTCTTATGTATACTTAATACAAAAATATGTTATCAAACAATTAATAAAGTAAAATAAAAAAATAAAACGAAAAAATTTAATAACAAAGACTCCAAATAATGAACGTGGACCTAACCTGGAACTCAGCACCTCGTACGGAGTAGCGACGTGTCTGGGTTCATCAAGCAAGCTCTCCTCTTGTTAATTGTTTGAAAATCGTAATATATTATCCAATGCGGGTGAATCTATATAAAGCTTATCTTTATATATTATCTTAGCGTTTTAATTCGCATAATCAATTTATGCCCGGTTTCTGAGTCACGTTTATCTGTTCAATAGCATTATCTTTTTAATAACTTGTCAAATTGGGTTTCTGAACACACAATCATACGATAAACCTCCGTTAAACTTAACTGGCCAATCTGGACGTTTATCTATTGGATAGGTTTTATTTAACATTATATTTTTTTTAATATCTTAACAATGACATGCCATCGACGAACAACTAACGAATTTAAAAGTTTTGTACCGAAAATAATTAAATCGTTAAGTAAATAATTATATAATAAAATTAAACCATCTACTAATCTCCAAAGTATCTTTTAATCGTAATATTACTATTATAAGTTACGAATTAAAATAAGAAAACGAATTTTTAACACTCTTAAGAAGAGCCATCTAGTGAACATCTAAGAACTAGATATGGGTGTCATAGTTATTCAACAACTCGTTGTGTACTCAGAAACGTGACAGTTAATCTTATGGATAACTTTATTGAGTCAATAACTAATGATAGTTTAACCGAGTACCTCAGAAACAGGGGATTAAACGGGGGGAAACAAATATTATGAGTTGCGATTTTTTAATCGATCTAATGTGCAGTAATGTAATGTGTTGTGTCAAAATTCAAATTTGTGAAGTGAAAAGTTCTGGAGGCGCGTTGAGCGGCATTTTTTGGCAGGAGATAAACTAATGATTTCACGTTATGACATGCGAGTAAACGTGAATGACCGTATTGCGCTCGCGCGGCTTGCGTCAGACTAGCGACGCAAAATATAGCAGCCTGTGTACATGTGATATTGGTATTTTGTATTGAGTTTGTGCAGCCTACTATATATTTGTTTAATTCATAAACTGTATAAAAATGTACACCAGGTGACTGTTTAGACACTCGCACTATTCTAGGATATGACACTTTATGGTCACACTTAACATATAAAATAATAATATTAAAACAAATACTAATTAACAACCGAGAAAACCTAAGTTAAAGTTTCAAGTTCAATTTCTAAGACTTTAAAAAAAAAAGGTGTGTGTGCGATTCACACACGATAGAAGTGAAACTTCAGTAAATCGACAAATGATTTAATTTTTTATTTAATGATTCGCGAGGCCTCATATTATAAATTGCTCGAACTATTCATTATTCATTGCATAGTATAAAAGAAAATCCCCTACCGCGTCTGTCTGTCTGTCTGTTCACGATAAACTCAAAAACTACTGAACGAATTTTCAAGCGGTTTTCACCAGTGGTTAAAGTGATTCATGAAGAACGGATTGGTATATAATTTGTCAAGGATTTTTTTATAATCAGGCCGGGACAACGTCTGCCCGACCCGCTAATAAACAGATAAACTACAATTAAAGTACCTGAGAAACCGGGCATAAGACGAGTTTCTGATACATATGTTTCGGATGTACATACTAACGCGTATATCAGAGAAGCATTGTACCCAACTATACTTTATTCTCCACATGTTCTTACCGGGTTATCAGATATTAATTATAGGTATCTGTTTATTTTTATGAATCGTCAACATGGGAATACATTTGTAATTATATTAATAACTAGTGGGCCCGGCGGACATTGTCCCGCTCTGATAACAAACAAATACCTTGACAAATTATATACCTAAACCTTCCTCATGAATCACTTTATCTAATGGCGAAAACCTCATGAAAATCCGTTGAGTAGTTTTTGAGCTTGTCACAAACAGACAGACGGACGTGGCAGATGACTTTGTTTTATTATATGTAGTGGTAATACTTCTATATATATAATAAGAATGTAAATTCAACGTGTATGTCCTTTTTTGAATATCGAGAAAAAATTGTTGCAGATGTCTAGGAATTAGTAATGGAATACATTACAATAATTTTTAGAAATGTCTGTCTGTCTGTCTTTTTGTATGAACACGCATCACTGCTAAAGGGTTCACAATAAATAAATAAATTTGTATATTCAATTGCTTGAACGTCATTAATAAAATAGATTAAATTTGTAATCGTTTAAAATTCGCGACCAGTTTCAGCTTCAAGGATTTTCCAAGTGCTTAATGTTTGACCAACTGTTTTATGCATATTATATTGGTTGTCTTCATTTAACAACTGTTTACTTTGTATTAAGTTGGAAGACTAAATTTTAAAACAATTAAGCCATTTTCTTCTCTTGACGAATTTGCAAAATCAAAATGATTTATAATTTAACATGAAATTCCGTCTTCTAAAGTAGATGTACGCGCCGACTATAAAATTGCTGGCACCGACACTACTTCAATTTTAATATATG
Source organism: Antheraea yamamai (assembly GCA_036509395.1). Lineage (NCBI taxonomy): Eukaryota > Metazoa > Arthropoda > Insecta > Lepidoptera > Saturniidae > Antheraea > Antheraea yamamai. The sequence goes on along the minus strand of AP028452.1, from coordinate 6,565,027 downwards.
ATTTCAGCTCTCGCGATAGAAGTGAAAACCAGTGAACCAGTGAAGTAACTGTTTTCTTTTTGAATTTTTAAATTAATTATTATATCAGTGAGTTCACTACATGCATTAAGCATATCCAAGGTGATAAAAATGTTGTAGCGGACGCGTTATCGTGAGTAGTATATTTCCGTTCCCACCTCCCTTAATTACGCAGAAATCGCACAAGCTCAATCTGGTGACTAGGAACTTGTTGACCTACGTAAGCATTCAAGTAAATATAACTTTAGGGAGTTAGTGTTACCAGGAAGTGACGTACCTATTGCGTTGCCAAAACAATTTAGGCGATATTTGTATTCGACTCGGTTCATAATATTAGCCACCCGGGAATCCGAACTTCACGGAAGCTGGTTAAAGAAAGATCTTTCTGGGTGAATATGAACCGTGATGTGGGCAAATGGGCTAAGTCGTGCGTTAATTGCCAGCGTGCGAAAATTCATAGGTACGTAAAATCTGAGTTAGGACATTTCCCACTAGCTCAGAGATTTATGCATATACTTGTGGATATCGTCGGACCGTTACCAACATCACCTTATGGTTTTAGGTATCTGGTAACGGTTATAGATCGTAGAACGGGATGGCCAGACGCTTTTCTCGTAAAAGAAATAACCGCGGAGAACATCGCGAAAGCCATATTGGAAGGGTGGATTGCACGTTTCGGCTGCCCAGGTAGACTTTCAAGTGACCAGGGTAGGCAGTTCGAAAGTAATTTAAGGAACTAATGAAGTGTCTGGGGATAGAAAAGACACGTACTACGCCTTACTACCCTCAAAGTAATGGAATAGTCGAAAGATGGCACCGTTCGCTGAAAGCATCGTTAATGGCTAAGTTAAATTCTAACTCATGGATTGACAAGTTACCTTTAGTATTGTTAGGTCTCCGAACTTCTTCACGCAGTGACACTAATGTCAGTGCAGCAGAAATGACGTACGGACAGACTATTCGTTTGCCTGGCGACTTTTTTGATAGTCGTAATGATATTATTAGCAACCGCAGCGATTATGTAGAACGGTTGTGCAAAACAATATGCAATTTGAAACCGAAGCCATTGGGACTTAAGGATCTTAGTACACGTAAAAAAGTTTTCGTCCGGACAGATTTGGTTAAGAAACCACTCCAACCTCCCTACGAAGGTCCTTATGACATTCTAGCGAGGAAAGAGAAGACATATTTAATTAAATTTCCTAATCGTGAAGTCTATATCTCTATAGATAGACTCAAACCCGCCTTCACCAGTGAAGATGAATTTGGTAAGCCGAAGGAAAATATCGTAGAGTTACCAAAAAAGAACAATACGGAAAACATCGTTGAGAGGACACATATAAGTAAAAAGGACTCGACACAGGTCACGAGAGTAGCTTGATTAGCTTGAACGATCCCTTGCCGCCCCAACAATCACGGTCTGACGGTACACCGTGGGGTTTTAGTCCGTGCGAGTGTCGGACATAACCCACCCTCTCCTCCGGGAAGGTGGCGTATCTATAAGGGATTTCCCCAAGTTAAAAAAAAAGGCCACGAGAGTAGCGGATAGCGAAAAACCCCCACTTCGCTACGTTACGCGTAGCGGCCGTATAATAACAAAACCTGTACGATTTCAAATATAGCAGACTGTTCAATATTTTGTGTTAATTATTATTTACAATTTTGTTTTCTTTCGACATTCTAAAGGTATACCTTGATTTAAACGTTGTATTTTGTATCATTTAATATTTAAAGATGGGAAATTATAATTCCAATGATACCCGAGAGCATGTGGTGATAGCTCAAGTGCAAGCGAACACCGCTGGTGACGAGAAAGTAAATAAATTTGGGCTCGTCGCAGTAGGCATATTAGGAATATTGTGTATCTTTATAGCCTATTTTATCATCAATCGCACGAAGGAAAGAATTAAAAAATCGCGATCCGAAACATGCAGACTCAGGACTCTGCTGGCGGGGCGATTACGAAAACAACTCAAGTTATAATTGCGTGACGTTCGGAGTAGTTATAACCAGAACGTAAGCATTGTAATGTATAGTTCTTTGTTAAAAGATTGATTGATATCTAATTTTTTGTCTTTTTTTTTTTGTATTGTATTCTATAACATTGTTTTTTTCTTCAATGCATTTCGTTTTCAAGATTACATATAATTAATTATTAATATGTTTAAGCGTTTATAAGAGATTTGGTGACAATAATTGTTTCAATTTGAATTATGTGTTTTAATTTAATTGCAAAATATGTTAATACGTAAATTCGTTCTGATAATTTACTTGTCTGTTTTTTTTTGTTTGTTTGTTGTATCGTGTCTTGAATATCTTATGTTTTTTTTTTTTTTAATAAATTATTTATTTTCCTTGTTATTTCCGGAGGGGGGGGGGGATAATGTAGTGACATAATTATGTATTTTGTTGAACTGCATTATTATGTACCGGTGAGCAGTTTCGTCTCGGCCGGCACACATGTAACACGCGTCTCTGAAATAAAGACTAAAAACTGATCTTTGTTTTATTACATACTAGCTGACATCTATCTATACTTTAATGACATTATCACCTAAAATTATCGTCCCTAAACCGATTTTACAGACAACCACTTTTACTTTTAAACTAAAATACCTCTCCCACTTATGTTATGTACGTACACAAATGCAAAGCTCAGCTTACGCCAGCTTACTGTACTTATTATATTACTATATCCTAACAATCTAGAAGTAATATTTTTTTAGTCAACAGTAAAGTTTTTTAATAAACATATACAATTACGTTGACATAATTATTAATTATTTTAAACATGCAAACGAAAACGCGGACTCAACTGAATAAATACATATGTAAATAAAACTGTGAATTATAATAAACGATTTACTTCATATGCTTAAATTAAATTATATTTATTACTAGTAGTATCACTGTTCTCCTTGGATATTTCAGTGGAGTTCGGTTTCAAAAATATCAGTCACATTCTGTGCTAAATGTGCTAAAATTTGGAAATCAAAATGGCGCCCGTTCTCTTGATGTTTATGGTGAGTAATTTTTTTTTCTGCGATACTAATATTATGAAGAGGTAAAGCTTGTGATTTTGTGACGTTGTAGGGGGTCATTAATATCTGGATCTATTAAACCGATTTTGAAAATAATTTTACGAATAGAAAGCCACGTTATTTGTGAGTATCATAGGTGAGGTATTAACCGGAAAAATGAAAAGACTTTTTTGTGGAAGTCAGATCTTCAAAGTAAGTCGGAGAAAAAACGGTCTAACGAAAACGTTTCTTACGAACGCTGCCTTAACAATGAGAGATATATGATTGAGTTCCAGAGAAAAGTTGTAGAGCTTGATAATGCCTACAAAAAAGTCAACGACAACATACGTCTAACTTTTATATTTAAATCACAAAAAGTAGTTTTTTATAAATGTTTACCGTCCAAACGATGTGGACACGGCTCAGCTAGTATTTTACAAAAGTTCTGCTAATCTTGCTCTCTTTTTTATTTATTCTATTCTTTTTATTTTATTCATAACCTTGTGTTATTTGGCTGTATATTTTGTAATGTTCTATGTAATATAGTTTGATAACTGTACAAAAGGGAAGTAGATGGGAGATAATACCACGGAGATGGATTCCGACTTGCCACAAAAACTCCCTGGAAAGTTGTAACAAGATGGCCATCATCTAGTTAGTTAATTTTAAACGATCATAAGTGGCTTGTAATACCGTTACCTACTCGATAATGGCAGTAATAATTTATTAGAAGGTTGTTTGCCGAAAATGATAATAAGAAAAATCTATATTAAGGATTAATACTGCCATTTTAATGTGACTCATTGTTTCGTAATATATATTGACGTAGGTAATCTATACATATAATAAAAATGAAGTGTCTGTACGTGATATCAAAACATTTTTTTTTACTGATTGAGTATGGAAGAATACTACTGATAACAAAAGTGCAATTTTTATAATTTTTGTGTGTCTGTCTGACGTCTGTTTGTTTGTTCCGGATAATCTAAACTACTTAGTAAGTAAACTAAGTAATCTAAACCTCATTTCACACACTGTTAGTATTTATATTATATATCTAATGTATACGTTACATGTCACTGTAGGTGGCGTGCGTGTCGTACTTACAATTGTTTATAAAGAGCATTTCTATAATTGTACATGGTCTCAAAATTTTATACTTCTTTAATGCAATTTAAAAAAAACGCGTGCGGACCTGCCGGTACAGCTAGTCTATACATATAATAAAAATGAAGTGTCTGTATTTAATATCAAAATATACTTTTTTATTGATTGAGTGTGGAAGTAATAAATTTATAATATATAATAAATTTATTTATTTGACCTCACAATTACATTCTTAAAACTATTAAGTATACACGCTACTGATAACAAAAATGCAATTTTTTAAATTTTTATCGGTCTGTTTGTCTGTCTGTCCGTCTGTTTGTCTGTCTGTCTGTCTGTTCCGGGCAATATCCGAAACGGCTTGACCGATTTTGACGGGAATTTCACTGGCTGATAGCTAAAATTACAACGGGTTACTTAGGCTACTCTAAATTAGACTAGCTGTTAACCGCGGCTTTGTCCACAATGCTATCTCCAAAATGGTTGGACCGATTTTCACGGGACTTTCAGCAGCAGATAGTGGACATCATAAGAAGTAATTTAGTCTATTTTAATTAAGACTAACTGTTAACCGTGGCTTTGCCCGCAGTTCTGTCTCCGAAACGATTCGACCGATTTTTACGGGATTTTCGCCGGCAGATAGCGATAGCGATAGCGTTTCACATGCTATAAGGCAATATCCAGACACACCAACACCTGTGTTTACTATACCGACGTGACTGACGATGCGGTTATTATTTTCATTCTTCGAGCCGTGGACGCTTCGTCGTGGGACACTGTGGATTATTAGCTAGAAATGGCCATAAATGATCAAAATGTAACCGCCATAAACACAATAACCTCATTAAAATAGGTAATAGTTAAGTAAAATAAGTAAAAAAAAACCGATAGTTGCACACAGACACGATTTTTGACGTAGGTACATAACAAATTAAACGAAAGCAAAAAATAAGATGCAGACCAAGAGTCTGCAGATTTATTAAAAAAAATAAACGGAGGGTCCACTTTTTGAAACGTGAATACTTTTATGTTTTCAGGTTATATTCGTTTCGAGCTTTGCTTCACCTATATCTACTATGCGAGAAGGTAAGCTTTATGCAACTTTATCTATTATATAGATATTATGTACTCTTTGAGACGAACTTTGATCAGACAATTTCAGAGAGATTACTATCACGAGTTAATACTGTGAGAGATTTAGGTGTCATTTTCGATTCGAAGGTCATATTTGACTCACACATTTATAATATTATAGTAAATAAAGCATTCAAAGCCCTCGCTGTTGTCTTAAGAGTATCGACGGAATTTGAACGCATTAAGACTCTAAAGATATTGTATTGCGCCTTTGTTCGTAGTCACTTATAATATGTTTCTCAAGTTTGGAACCCTAACTATAAAATACCAGGTGACTGTTTAGACACGGAGTATTTTAGGATATGACACTTCATGGTCACATTTAACACATAAAATAATAATATGAAAACAAAAACTAATAAACAACCGAGAAAACCTAAGTTAAAGTTTTTCTAAGACTTTCAAAAGTATAGCTACAAACGTGTAAAGAAAATAATAAACCTAAGTGCAATGACCGGTGCCAAAAGCTACAATGGGCGAACCGGAGTTAATTTTCGATAGTAAAACGGGCAATAAACACTTTTGTTTTGTTCCTGACGTTCCCACGTTCTCTTTCAAATGAAAGTGACATCACCCGACGGTCATTGACACTGTGCTTTAACATAGGCACGTAGAGGTTTGTATATAATTTTTATATTTTTCTGGATAATTAGGTCGAATATTAAGCACCTATGTTTTTAATTTTTTTTTTTAATTTTCTTGAATACATGCATCTATAACAGGCGTTTCCACAATTATCGCTATCTTTATCATACATAAAATGTGGTAAACATATCAATGCAGTTGCAGAATCTAGCTCTAAGTTTCTAAACGTTTTCAAAGCATTAGCCGGTTTTAATTAGGGTGTTCATTCATAACATTTAGTTCGTTTATACTTCAATATTACACGCAGTCGAATTGACTATGCGAGCTTTCTTTATGATAGTAGTGCTCAGGTTAACCTCTATAAACTTGAAAAAGTCCAAAACCAGGCCATGAGAATTATCGGGGGTTTCATTAAAAGTACTCCAATGCATGTTATGGAAAGCGAATTGAGCATATGTTCGTTACATCTTAGGAGACAATATTTAGCTGGCAAAATTCTATTTAAATTTAAGTCATTAGAAAAAAACGAACTAACTAATGTATTAGAAGAACTGTCCATCTCTTTTCAATCACTCTATTGGCGTAACAGAAAAAAAAACCATTATTAGTTTCTATTTTTTCTCAACATAAAAATACTCCAATTCAAACAAGTATAAAACATGAAATGTTCACTTTACACACCTGGGTCGATAACATTGATTTGCACAATATAATTAAAATAAATGTAGATGGATAGTATTTGGAAGCCAAAGCGTCAATATGATATTTCTTAAACAAAAGATATTTATCTTCAATATATAAATAAATATAATCAAAATTTTGTTAAAATATACACTGACGGATCTAAAGCTGGTAATTATTTAGGAGCCGCATTTTTTTAGTCAAATTCCAAAACTGTTATGAAATTTCAAATTGATGAAAATATTTCAATTATGCACACTGAATTGATAGCAATTGCAAAGGCTTTATCATTTGCACAATCAACTGAGTCCATTAAGATTGTTATTTTATCCGATTCAAAAAGTGCTTTTCAACACGTAGCTCAATATACCTCGACTTTTCGAGGAATACTGATAGTCTACACTATTTTGAAGCAATTACTAGATTTCAAAGCAAAGAACAAAGTAATTGTTTTACAATGGACCCCTTCTCATATAGGTATAACTGGGAATGAAAGCGCTGATCTTTTAGATAGAGAAGGATCCTCCGAAGGTGCTCCTATTAATATTTTACCAACTTACTCGGATGTATGTTCAGTATTTAAAAATAGCTGTTACTCGCATTGGAAGGAATACTTTGATAAGCGTTCTAAAACAAAACGAATATGGTACAGAACGATTCAGCCAGGCCCCTTAAGGTCACCATGGATTGACGACAGTACGATTTGCCGTCGGGAATCAATCACAGGAATAAGATTACGCTCAGAACACATCCCATGTAAAAAGTTCGCCTACCTGATGCGTAAAGTACTATCACCACTCTGCCAGAGTTGTGATCTCATCGATGATGTGCACCACATCCTGACAGAATGTGTTCGAAACGAAGATATTAGATCTCGGCTTAATGCTTCTGGTTCATTCCACACTGGTTTGTACAATTCGTTATTGTCTGACCCCACTTCGAAAGATGCTAAAGAATTGTACAAAATTAATATAAGCTATTGTTAAGTTTATTGTCATTCTTATTGTTATATAGTTGTATGTCACTTAGGCGATATAGCCGAGAAGGCGACTAAGCCTTCATTAAAAAATAAATAATAACAATATTAAAATTACAGCTATCTTAACATGGTTTGAACATACTTTATTTTATTTACCAAAAAAATAGCATCGGGCACATTATTGTTAATAACAAAAATGTCTGGCAATAATAATTTCATGTTTTAGTGGCGTTTTAAAGTTAGTAGAAAACAAAACATTCAAAAATTATATAAAAATCGATATTTTTGCATATAAAGGTGCGATATGCACTTATAAACGCAACGTTTGCCGGCAGCCAGGTAGCCCGCACACTGTTCGGAAGAACATAATGATATATAAAAAACTGGCTTATTGAAATTCTTTTTCAAAACCGTTCCTAGCTCTTAGACAAATAGTTACAGGCAAGTGACATTTGACGCGTCGTGCTCATATCTTTTTAATATTTATTTTTTTCTTCAATACAATGGAGTGTGAAAAAGTTTTAATACAAGTTGAAAATAGTTATGATATCATTTATGGTTCATTTATTATGATTTATTTTATGAATATATTTTATCGTTAATTTACAATTTAACTCTATCAACTTGATATTTTATAATGTAAACTCTACTGACTGTATAGTAAACGTCTACAAAAAAGGGAAAGGAACTTCTTTAGGACCTGGGGATCCATAGACCTCTAAAGCTTTTTTTCACATTACCGCCAATATATGTAGGTTAGTTTTTATTTTAATGGAACCCGGTAGATGATGCTACGAACGGGTTGTAGGCTTATTTTAAAACCATACCACATACCATCTGGGTATATGTTTGAGTGAGTCCCTTGATAGTTTGGATTCCCAATTGGAAACCGTAGGTGTGGCTGCAATAAGGTTAAAGATTTATTAAAAATTTTCGCGTTTAAAAATACAATTGACACCAGTGATAACCGCTTTGGTGCAGACGAAGTTGCACGGGTCAGCTAGTATATTATATATTAACATTATTAATATTTATATTGTAATTAATGGAAAAAGGAGTCTTCAGATAATTGATTGAGAAAATCACCAGGGTTTTTCAGACATTACGATGCACTGAAAACTGTTTATGATTGTTTGTCGTGACGTCAGCGCGAAACGTGAATTATTTATTTTATTTTATTAGGAAAACTTATTAGGAAATAATGAAATAACATACAAAGGTTAATTACAAATTTACACTTATAAAAACTATAAACAAAGAAAGGAAAGACAGTTATCAATATAGACGTACAAATAAAAACATGATTACATACACAAAGTTAATATTATGGAAAAAATCTCTAGATAAACATTGTCTAAGACATGATACTACCTGAAAATAAATCTAGATTTTTGGCTAAAGAATTAAAATATTTACATGCTCGGATCAGAAAGTCATTTTGGCGATATGTTGTCCTTACAAGTGTTGCGTGTTAGCTTCGGTTTTCTTAATGTAGTTATGGGTACACATAACTGAACTTTAGACAATAATTCTGGACAGTCTATAACTCCATTGGCTATATTTTTTTTTTATTTTTCTTTCCAAACTTGTTGTTTGCGCAAAGAAATCATTTGGAATTGGCAATATAAAGGGAGAGAGGGGTGATCGCAATTTGATACGATTCAGTACTCACTCAGCTTTGACATGTTACAAGGGCATAATATTAAGTCACCAAGATTTGTTAGTCCTGATATAGATACAAGTCAGAGAGTCGTGGTTATTTCAAAATGATTTGGATGCAGGTAAGAGAGTCGTGGTAATTACAAAGTCCGTTAAATGTCTTAAGATTAGCAATCACATGCTTGGCAAAATTATCGATTTTATTGCAGACTCCTTCTCCGTCAAGCCCAAAAGATCGAATGGACATATACGAAGATTATCACAAAGCATTATGTGTCCTAGTCTCTTTGTGCTTAACCTGGGGCAATCTTGAAGGAAGTGAATATTCCTGCTAAGCTTCCGAGATCTAATAAATACGTCCCATTTTATATTTTTCATTCATGTACTAATTTAGGCTTTTACTCTCCCGTCGACAGAATATCTAGGTCATATAACTCATTCCATAAAACATGCGACATTTTCTCAACTAAACGAAATCATTCCAAAACAGCGATAGAGACATATCAGCCTGTTCACAAAATACAGTTATAATTGTTTCAGTATTTCTTTTTTTTTCTTTCTTTCTGTTTCAATTTCCTTGTTTTTGTATTATTATGTTAAATTTTTAAATATGTAAAATAGTTTAATATTTAATTTATTATTGGAGCACGCCGTGGTTCTCTCTAAATATGACAACATTTACAATATATCACAATAGTCCTACTTTTTATATACTTACTAGTGTATTGTCATGTTGACGATCCTACAATAAATAAATAAATAAGTGTTCAAAGTTTTGTGCAAAGTGCAAGTTTTGTACAGATGTGTTATCGCAGGGCAGGTCTTGTCGTCAATAATCTATATCATTGACTATATTACTTAAATAAATGAAATCGACCATTTTACGTCGCTCGTAGAATGACAAAAAGTGGAAATGTTTATGTTGTTCTATATAATCAGTAAAGTAATAAGAAGTTCTAAATTGCAAATATCGAAGGAAGCGGTTTTGAAACCGTTCAATACGTGAGATGTATACCAGGTGACTATTTACACAGTAGCAATATTTCTGGAGGACACTTCCAGTCCCAAGTCATATGTCTACGTTTATCGGTGTTTTTCAGTGTTTACGGTGAAATCTCAATATCGTAATGGTGTATAAAATGAAATATGTTCTTTGCAATGGAAGAAATAAAATGGTTTGAAATGAATTATTTTATTTATAGAGAATATCATCGGGCATATTATTGTCAATAACAAAATTGTCTGACAGTGATAGACTCATGTTTTAATAGGGTTAAAAAGTAACCAAACATTTATAAATCAAAATTTTGACCTGTAAAGGTGTGATGCGCATTAAAAAACACAACGTTAACCGGCTACCAGGTATCCTGAATCCTGTTTGGAACGGCATAATATAATATATCTACATATTAAAGAACCAGCTTTTCTAAAATTCTCGTTTTTCCAACGTTGCTGGCTCTTGTACTAAGGTGTCGCAAAAAAGCCTAGTTACATTAACTACAATTTTTTGTCTTTCGTTATCCTGGAGAACCCCTTGCGTTTTATGGGACAAAAAGTATCCTAAATGTAACCTTGTAATATTAGCTAAACCATGTGTCAAGTTTCGTCCAAATTGGTCCAGTACTTTCAGAGTGATGCGTGCTCAAAGGGACAGCCGACAGACAGACAAAAATTGTAAGAGGATAATCTTTGGCTTCTATATCGATAACAAAGTCTACCCCGACTATAATTTTCAAAAAATATTTAATGTACAGATTTGGTCTTGTTACAGTAAGCTGAAAAGTTTGTTTTCTTGAACGCTCTTATCTCAGGAATTACTGCTCCGATTTGAAGAGTTTTAGATAGTTCATTTATCGAGGTAGGCTATATATTATATAGTATCAAGCTAAGACCAATCGGGGTGGAGCATCAATGAAGAATGTTCCAAAAAAGAGGTTTTTCTCGGGTTCGGGGGCCAAAAGTAGCTATTATACGCGGACGAAGTCGAGGGCAGAAGCTAGTATGTTATATCGATGTATAAACTACTACCTTACAAAATTTCGTGAAAATGTGTCTAGTAGTTTTTGTGTAAATTTCTTCTCTTTTATGTTTTCTTAAAAGCAAAATAAACAGACATACAAATATGATATATATGTAAAACATGGCCTAAATGTTATACCGGTGTATAAGCTACCACCATACCAAATTTCGTCAAAATCCGTCCAGTAGTTTTTGCGTGAATCCTGTACAAACGACAGACAGACAGACAAAAATTTTAAAAACTATAGCAATGTGTTCTATCATTGATTGTAAACCCTCCCAGAGTATTTTTTCTTTAAAATATTTAATGTACAGATTTCGTCCCGTTAGCCTTTTATTATATCTATAGACGAGTGCAAAGTGTCCTCCAGAAATATTGCTACTGTGTAAATAGTCACCTGGTATACATCTCACGTATTGAACGGTTTCAAAACCGCTTCCTTCGATATTTGCAATTTAGAACTTCTTATTACTTTACTGATTATATAGAACAACATAAACATTTCCACTTTTTGTCATTCTACGAGCGACGTAAAATGGTCGATTTCATTTATTTAAGTAATATAGTCAATGATATAGATTATTGAGGACAAGACCTGCCCCTGCGATAACACATCTGTACAAAACTTGCACTTTGCACAAAACTTTGAACACTTATTTATTTATTTATTGTAGGATCGTCAACATGACAATACACTAGTAAGTATATAAAAAGTAGGACTATTGTGATATATTGTAAATGTTGTCATATTTAGAGACAACCACGGCGTGCTCCAATAATAAATTAAATATTAAACTATTTTACATATTTAAACATTTAACATACATAATCTATACATCTATACATATAATAAAAGGCTAACGGGACGAAATCTGTACATTAAATATTTTAAAGAAAAAATACTCTGGGAGGGTTTACAATCAAAGACAGAACACATTTCTATAGTTTTTAAAATTTTTGTCTGTCTGTCGGTCTGTCTGTCTGTCTGTCTGTCGTTTGTACAGGATTCACGCAAAAACTACTGGACGGATTTTGACGAAATTTGGTATGGTAGTAGCTTATACACCGGTATAACATTTAGATCATGTTGTACATATATATCACATTTGTATGTCTGTTTATTTTACTTTTAAGAAAACATAAAAGAGAAGAAATTTACGCAAAAACTACTAGACAGATTTTCACGAAATTTTGTAAGGTAGTAGTTTATACATCGATATAACATACTAGCTTCTGCCCTCGACTTCGTCCGCGTGTAATAGTTACTTTTGGCTCCCGAACCCGAGAAAAACCTCTGTTTTGGAACATTCTTCATTGATACTCCACCCCCATTGGTCTTAGCTTGATGCTATATATTATATAAATGAGCTATCTAACACTCTTTAAATTGGAGCAGTAATTCCTGAGATAAGAGCGTTCAAGCAAAAAAACTCTTCAGCTTATTGTAATAAGGCCAAATCTGTTCATTAAATATTTTTTGAAAATTATAATCGGGGTATACTTTGTTATCGATAAAGAAGCCAAAAATAATACTTTTTCAATTTTTGTCTGTCTGTCTGTCCCTGAGAACACGCATCACGCTGAAAGTACTGAACCAATTTTAACGAAACTTGACACAGCGATAACTAATATTACAAGGTTACATTTGGGATACTTTTTGCCCCATAAAACGAAAGAGGTTCTCCAGGATAACAAAAGACAAAAATTTGTAGTTAATGTAACTAGACTTTTTTGCGACACCTTAGTACAAGAGCCAAGAACGTTGGAAGAACGAGATTTATAGAAGAGCTGGTTCTTTAATATATCTTCCATTATGCCTTTCCAAACAGGATTCAGGGTACCTGGTAGCCAGTTAACGTTGTGTTTTTTAAAGCGCATCACACTTTTACAGGTCAAAAGTTTGATTTATAAATAATTTTAGGAACAATTTTTTTTCAGTAACTTTTAAACGCTATTAAAAACATGAATTTATCACAGCTAGACATTTTTTTTTATATACAATAATGTGATGATATATATATTTTATAAATAAAAATAATTAATTTCAACCCATTTTATTTTTTCTATCGTAGAGAACATATTTCATTTTATTAACGACGCTATCTTAAATACATGCGTCGATAACATACGCTGCCACAATTATCGCTATCTTTATCGTGCAGCCAGTGCTGCACTAAACTAAAGCTATAGCTAAGTTATTCTTTATACACATTATTTTTATAGCAATAAATCGATCTGGCTTTTTTTTTTATATTATAGGAATCACACTTACAGATGGGTCACCTGATCTTAAGTGATACACCACCGTCCATAGATACTTGCAACACCAGGGGAGAGAAGGGAAGGGAAAGGGGAAGGAGAGGGGAGGTGGGCTTCCCGCGCTCTCACTGACCGAACGAAACGCAACAATGCAAGCACTGTTACTTGACGTCGGTTTTCTGTTAGACGGTGGTACTACCCCGGCCGAGCCGATCCATTCATGCTGAAACCAGTAATAGCTTCAGTGTGGCTCTACCACGTACAAAAAGTTGACTATTGAGTAAATAACTGACTGGAATATTAAATTTGTACTTATTTATGTAATAATAATATAAAATAATAATAAAATTACGGCTATCCCAATATGGTTTGAAATTACTTTTATTGTTATTTACAAAAAATAGTATTAGGCACATTATTGTCAATAACAAAACTGTCTGGGAATAATAATGCCATGTTTTAATAGCATTTCAAAGTTAGTGACAAAAAACATGGTGAAATTATTTAAAAATCAATATTTTCGTCTGTAAAGGTGCGATATGCACAAATAAACGCAACGTTTACCGGCAGCCACCTAGCCCGCACGTTGTTCGGAAGAACGTAAAGATATATAAAAAACAAGCTTACTAAAATTTGCTTTCAAAACCGTTGCTAGCTCTTAGACGAATAGTTACAGGCAAGTGACATTTGACGCGCCGACGCGATTCTCATATTTTTTCATATTTATATTTTTCTTCAATACAATGAAGTGTGAAAAAGTTTTAATACAAGTAGAATATAGTTATGATAAAGTAAGAGGTAGAGATGATTATTTAATTTAATTTTACGTATTGTGGATGTGCAGATTTTATGTACAGTAGGTTAGGTGTCGTGACAGATAAAGAGAGAGAGAGAGAGTGTGTGTATATAATATATACATACATAAAATTTTCATTTCAATAGCAAACCAACTCAAGGATTACCTTTTGATGTATTAACTTTTATTAACTTGATTATCCCAGATCATTTAGTGTTTAATTTATTATTATTTATTTTATAAATATTTTTATCGTTTAATTTACAATTGAACTCTATCAACTTGATATTTTATAATGTAAACTATACTGACTGTATAGTAAGCGTCTACAAAAAAGGGAAAGCAGTTTGGTTCCAACTGGGGTCCATAGACCCATCAAGCTATTTTTTTACATTACCGCCAATATATGTAGGTTAGTTTTTATCTTAATTGAACCCGGTAGATGACGCTACGAACGGGTTCTAGGCTTATTTTAAAAGATTTCTCACATACCATCTAAGTATATGTTTGAGTGAGTCCCTTAATAGTTTGGATTCACAATTGGAAACCGTAGGTGTGGCTGCAATCGGGTTTTTAGCCTTATTAAAATTATTCACGTTTAAAAATACAATTGAAACCGGTGATAACCGTTTTGGTGCAGATGAAGTTGCACGGGTCAGCTAGTATAACATATAATAATACAAAAACAAGGAAATTGAAACAGAAAGAAAGAAAAAAAAAGAAATACTAAAACAATTATAACTGTATTTTGTGAACAGGCTGATATGTCTCTATCGCTGTTTTGGAATGATTTCGTTTAGTTGAGAAAATGTCGCATGTTTTATGGAATGAGTTATATGACCTAGATATTCTGTCGACCGGAGAGTAAAAGCCTAAATTAGTACATGAATGAGAAATATAAAATGGGACGTATTTATTAGATCTCGGAAGCTTAGCAGGAATATTCACTTCCTTCAAGATTGCCCCAGGTTAAGCACAAAGAGACTAGAACACATAATGCTTTGTGATAATCTTCGTATATGTCCATTCGATCTTTTGGGCTTGACGGAGAAGGAGTCTGCAATAAAATCGATAATTTTGCCAAGCATGTGATTGCTAATCTTAAGACATTTAACGGACTTTGTAATTACCACGACTCTCTTACCTGCATCCAAATCATTTTGAAATAACCACGACTCTCTGACTTGTATCTATATCAGGACTAACAAATCTTGGTGACTTAATATTATGCCCTTGTAACATGTCAAAGCTGAGTGAGTACTGAATCGTATCAAATTGCGATCACCCCTCTCTCCCTTTATATTGCCAATTCCAAATGATTTCTTTGCGCAAACAACAAGTTTGGAAAGAAAAATAAAAAAAAATATAGCCAATGGAGTTATAGACTGTCCAGAATTATTGTCTAAAGTTCAGTTATGTGTACCCATAACTACATTAAGAAAACCGAAGCTAACACGCAACACTTGTAAGGACAACATATCGCCAAAATGACTTTCTGATCCGAGCATGTAAATATTTTAATTCTTTAGCCAAAAATCTAGATTTATTTTCAGGTAGTATCATGTCTTAGACAATGTTTATCTAGAGATTTTTTCCATAATATTAACTTTCTGTATGTAATCATGTTTTTATTTGTACGTCTATATTGATAACTGTCTTTCCTTTCTTTATTTATAGTTTTTATAAGTGAAAATTTGTAATTAACCTTTGTATGTTATTTCATTATTTCCTAATAAGTTTTCCTAATAAAATAAAATAAATAATTCACGTTTCGCGCTGACGTCACGACAAACAATCACAAACAGTTTTCAGTGCATCGTAAAGTCAATCAATTATCTGAAGACTCCTTTTTCCATTAATTACAATATAAATATTAATAATGTTAATATATAATATTATAATATATAATGTTATAATAATAATATTAACAATATAAATAATGAGGAAAAGCGTACTACTATTATATTCAGTAATAGTGTAGCAAACTACTGTTAGTGAAATAATTTTTAAAATCAGATTGATATTTTAGGAGATAACAGCCTATAAACAAACAAACTTTACTGCTTTAATACTATAAATAAAAAAAAGTCGAGCCAGTCATAAGGACTGCTGATAGGAGTGAAAATTCAAAACCATGGAATTTAAACTGTGTTCTGTTTTGAATGTTACTACGCGTCGCTAGTCTGACACAATACAGTCGGTCATGCTTACTAGCACGTCATGGCCAGAAATTATAAACATATCTCCTGCCAAAAAATACCGCTCAACGCGCCTAAAGAAGTCTCCTCTTCAAAAATTACAGTACTAGCGGTAACTCGCGTCTTCGCCTGCGTTTGTATAAGTACATAGTATGTAGTAGAGTTGGCGCTATCATCGCTAAAATAAATCAATTCGATCGTTGCCTGTCGAATCGATTCATGAACAAATCCAGGTTTACAAGATCGATTATACAAAAATTAATCTCTTAATTATTTTTTTTACCTTTCTTCACAATTTAATGTGTGGTTTTATTTTTATCTAAATAAATAAAATCGATGCAAGACTTTATAGTGTCAGAGATCAATTCACTCAATTCAAATTTAATATCGACTAGAATAATCGATTGTTCGATGCCTAACAATCGATTATTCGATGAATCGATTTCAGATCGCAATCCCTGGTATGTAGTCATATAGAATAATGCTGTGAAAGTAAAATGGTTACTGAAGACCAGTGGAATGTCAGATTTATAATAACGACTTATGGACGATTGAAGCAATGATATGATGACTGCTCAATAGTTAGCGTTTTACGACACTATATCCATCGACGTAGGTTCGAATCCTGAGCCAGTCGGTGAAGGAAAACCTCGTGATGAGACCGTACCATGGTGTTAGGGCTTCTTCCGATCCCGTCTGGCTCCTACCAACCTCGAGATAACAATCTGCCGCCGGGCACTTAAGTGTGTTCCGGTAGCTGAACTTAAGTGCCATTAATTCCCTATATAGATTTTACAATATTAGACCAAAAAAATAATTGATTTGTGCACTTCTCCATATAAACTTTAACTAAACCAAATTTCACATTCGTCGGTTCGCGCAATTCGCTTAAAAAGGGGTACAAAGTTTTCGCTTCATGTATTAATATATAGATAACAGGTAACAAATAGAGTGCCAAAAGAAATATTTTTTTAAATAAATGGAGTCACTTTTAGGAGTAATTTTGAACAATTTTAACCTTAATTTTGATTTGATATCAAGTCCATTTCTGTACCTCGTTCTTGTCGCGAACCACCCGCCATGGAATGGCGAACCTATACCGCACTCTGAGAAGCCCTGTGGAATGGCGAATCTTTAGGGATTCGGGTACCGCACTTTAAGACACCCTGCTCTTATCTGAACCTAATAACGCTTCTATATTTGTACGCACACTACAGCTATTTAATATCATATCTTAGAGAAGACACAAATGGGAGAACTTGAAAGTTATGCTTCATAGGTGGGCATAGTAGTGAAATGCGTTACCGAGTAATTCATAGTATTAACTCTTACTCGAATTTGTAGATGATACTAGATATTTAAAGTTTTCTCTCAATTACAGAAATCGACGATATACAATTTGCAGAGTATTCACCACATCAACCATATCATAAGAGAGGTATGTATGTCTAAATAACTGTTCCTATGAGAGATAAACAAATGAGAAAGCATTAATATGTCATATTCTAATCACAACATATTATAAAACAAAGTCTTCCGCCGCGTATGTCTGTCTGTTCGCGATAAACACAAAAGCTATTGAACGAATTTTCCTGGGGTTTTCATTAATAGATAGAGTGATTCACGAGGAAGCTTTAGGTGTATAATTTGTCATTTTTTTTGTAAATTGGTTGAAATATGTTGGAAGTGTCGGAAAAAGTCAAGCCGCCTGGGAGCTTTTGTCGAAAACGCTGTAACTTAACGTAACTTAACTGTAACAAAACAATTGAGATAATAAGTGACGTAGACAGAATCGCGTGCGTCAGCTAGTCCAATCTAAATGTAATAATTCTTCTTTGGGCGAAAGCTACTGCTATTTAATACTAGCTGTACCCGCAGCTCCACACGCGTTTTTTTAAATTGTATTAAAGAAATATAAAATTGTGAGACCATGTACAATTATACAAATGCTCTTCAAAAACAATTGTAAGTACGACACGCACGCCCCCTACAGTGACATGTAACGGATACATTAGATATATAAATACTAACAGTGTGTCAAATGAGGTTTATCATAAGCAACATATTTGGAACCTTAACTCACCATGTAACTACCTCAGCGCTCACTTACACTTTATAAGGAACTAATGAAACAATGACTTAAAGATGTTATTATGATGATATAATATGCCATACTGTCAATAAGTAATACGTTTATGGTCTTTTTATCTTATCATTTTAGAAAGACCCCTTCTATATTCAAATTTCCTATTAATAATTATAATGTTGAATTGTATACAATGAATGAGCTGACGTCTTGAAATCTTGCAGAAATATAAATCAAGATATAAAACTTTATATCTGTCTAAGCAGTTTTTAATTTAATTATAATTTATAATAATAATTATAAATATTTAATTTTAATTTAAATTTTAATTTAAATAGTGCTCAATGACTTGGATACAATATTCTTATATGTTACTATGGTTGCTGAGTTATGTAGACGAAAGAGCGGTAAATAAAGCAAAAAAAACCGAAAAGACAATATAATTTAAATTACATACATAGATACAGATATATGAATTTCAAATATATTTATTCTTGAAGTCCAGGACAACGCACATCTTATGCACATGTTTATAGTGAACAACATAATTTTGCTAAATTTCATGCGGACAAAGTCACAGGTAATAGCTAGTATAAATTAAAATTGCCTAAATTACTTTTTATTAGATCAGCTATCTGTCAGTGAATGTCTCGTGTAAATCGATCAAACCGTTTTGGAGATAGCACTGCGGGCAAAGCCACGGTTAATAGGTAGTATAAACTAAAATTGCTTTAATTACTTTTTATAAGATCGGCTATCTGCTAGTCAAAATTCCGTGGAAATTGGTCCAACCGTTTAGAAGATAGCATCGCGGACAAAGCCGCAGTTAACAGTTACCCTAAGTAACCCGCTATAATTTTTTGTATCTGCCAGTGAAATTCTCGTCAAAATCGGTCCAGCCGTTTCGGAGATTAGCCGGAACAAACAGACAGACAGACCGACAAAAATTTTAAAAATTGCATTTTTGTTATCAGTAGCGTGTATACTTTCGTACCCAATCGGTAAAAATTTTTTATTTTCATATAACATACAGACACATCATTTTTATTATATAAAATATGTTGTTCACTGTAAACGTGTGCATAAGATGTGCGTTGTAGTGGACTCCAAGAATAAATATAATTGAAATTCATATATCTGTATCTATGTATGTAATTTGAATTATATTGTCTTTTCGGTCATTTTGCTTTATTTGTCGTTTCGTCCACATAACACAACAACCATAGTAATATATAAGAATATTGTATCCAAGTCAATGAGCACTATTCAAATTATCCAGTATTAAAAACTGCTTAGACAGATATAAAGTTTTATATCTTGATTTATATTTATGCAAGATTTAAAGACGTCAGCTCATTCAATGTTTACAATTCAAAAGTATAATTGTTAATAGGAAATTTGAAGATAGAAGGGATCTTTCTAAAAAGATAAGATAAAAAACCATAAACGTATTACTTATTGACAATATGGGCATATTATGTCATCATAATAACATCTTTAAGTCATTGTTTCATTAGTTCCTTATACAGTGTAAGTGAGCATTGAGGTAGTAACATGGTTGGTTAAGGTTCCAAATATGTTGCTGATGTCAAATTTGACACACTGTTAGTATTTATATATCTAATATATATGTTACAAGTCACTGTAGGTGGCGTGCGTGTCGTACTTACAATTGTTTTTAAAGAGCATTTCTGTAATTGTACATGGTCTAACAATTTTATATTTCTTTAATACAATTTAAAAAAAACGCGTGCGGAGCTGCGGGTACATCTAGTTAAAAATAAAGAATGAGTTGAAATCTTGCTTAATTTCATGCGGACAAAGTCGCGGGTAACAGCTAGTCTAAAATAGAATAACCACAATTACTTTTTATGAGATTCGCTACCTACCAGTGAAAGTCCCGTAAAAATCGGTCTAACCTTTTTCGTGATAGAACATCGAGCGAAGCCACGGTTAACAGCTAGTCTAAATTAAAATTAATTAAATTACTTTTTATAATATCCGCTATCTGCCAGTGAAAGTCTCGTGAAAATCGGTCAAACCGTTTTGGAGATAGCACTGCGGGCAAAGCTACGGTTAACAGCTAGTATAAACTAAAATTGCTGGAATTACTTTTTATAGAGTCAGCTATCGGCCCGTGAAAGTTTCGTGAAGATCAACCCAACTGTTTTGGAGATAGTACTGCGGACGAAGCCACGGTTAAAAGCTAGTATAAATTAAAATTGCCTAAACTACTTTTTATAATGTCAGCTATCTACCAGTGAAAGTTCCGTGGAAATCGGTTGAATCGTTTTGGAGATAGCACTGCAGACGAAGCCGCGGTTAACAGCTAGTCTAAATTAGAGTAGCCTAAGTAACCCGCTGTAATTTTAACTGCCTCCCAGTGATACTCTCGTCAAAATCGGTCCAGCCGTTTCGGAGATTACCCGGAACAACAGACAGACAGACCGACAAAAATTTAAAAAATTGCATTTTTGTTATCAGTAGCGTGTATACTTTCATACCCAATCAATAAAAAAAATATATTTTTTGATATTACATACAGACACTTCATTTTTATTATATGTATAGATATGCCTCTGACGATACGTATTTTATTTTCATATTAAGCTACGTACAGACAGAAGTATAGGATTATTTTATCAATATTAGAATACAAAGCAATTAATTAAATTATCATACAGAAAATGTTGTATAACAGCAACTTTGTTATTCAATTGTTTGCTTAACACGTTATATAAAGAATTCCAATTCGGATATAATTAATTATCGTCTGAAGTTCACTGCTGGTGATTACAAATTAAAATGGCAAAATTATCACATTTATTCTTTTTCATTTCTGTAAGTTTGTTTTTTTTTATTTTTTCTATTCAACTAGCGCCCCGACCCTGATTCTTACTGGCGTAGTGTACTAATTTGACGTCATAAATATTCAAGAGTCTTATGGTGGACATTAGACTGATTAAAAAAAATTGACTAAATCTGTGAAAGCCACAGCCCTTTCATCAAAATATTTTAGCTAAAATATTTTAGCTAGACCGACGTGAAGTAACAGTGCTTGCATTGTTGCGTTTCGTTCGGTCAGTGAGAGCGCCGGAGACCCACCTCCCCTCCCCTCTCCTCTCCCTCTCCCTCCCCTAACCCTTCCCTCCAAAGGGTGGCAACGCACTTGCGACTCCTGGTGTTGTTAGTGTCCATGGACGGTGGTGATCACTTAACATCAGGTGACCCACATGTTCGTTTGCCACCTATGACATAAAAAAAAAAATCATTTTCTTGTATAAAATCGAACGCTCTACAGAAAAGCTATCTTATATTTGTTTGATAAACCGACGCGTTTTGAAGTTATTCAACTTTACTAGGCTAACTTTGTAGTGAAAATTGTATTTATTGTACTCGATCTTATTACATTGTTATTTTATGTTCGTTTGTTTATATATCTATCGGCTTAATGTGGTTTTATTTTTTGTACTTACATCTATGATTAGTATTCATTAAATGTATTGTATGTTGTGCAAGGAAGTGAAGACAAAACATCGTGAGGACACCTGAACCTGAGAAATAAAACGTTCCGTCTTGTTCGTTGGTAGTCGACGGACGTTGAGTCGGCTTAAACCTTGTGTAATTTGTTTTCTTTTTAATTTTCTTCTTCGAGTACGGAGAAGTTTATTGTTTTAGTTTTTCAATTTCAACTCTTCGATTGTTGCAAATTTACGCTATTATTTAAAAATGATAAAAATCACGAACAATATGTTGTTTTATGTCTTTAAGGCATTTTTTTGTAAAAAAAACTATAAAAGATTGTGAAAGTCATCATGTATTATTTTAGGTTGAACTTTAACTGCGAATAACTTTTAACCGAGTTGACTTAGCGAAAAATTATATCAGACCTTTTTTGTAGGCCGTTCAATTTCCTACAAAATTATGTATTTACTTTTACCACAAAATAACTCGTTGAGATACATCAAAATTCGAAAAAAAAAATTCCCGTGTAATTTAAATGGGAAATCGAAAATCACGATGTGACACCTCTCAAAATTAATATTAAGAGCTCAAACTTTACCAGAATTTTTTTTTCGTCATCTTGGACTATAATTTCGTGGTAGCTAAAAAAAAATTAAAAGTTTTTTTTTGGCCCACCCTACTAAATATGAAAAATGCAATGTATATTACCATCGCATTTGCGCGGCCTTGCCGAAAAAAGGGGCTATTGCGTCTTCCTGGCACTGTTGTGAATGCAAGAAAAGCATTGCAAAAGAGATTACAGAGTAGAAACAGGCGATTCACCATATACAGTATCGCCGGACATCGCGGAGTCAGTCGGAGATTTTGAACTTGAAGTACGTCACATCAGGGAGGAGCTGAGCACATTTCGAGTTTCGGGCATTTCGAGAAGATTTAGCAGATATGAGAGCTCTCATAGGCCGCGTGGATAAAATGAAGAAGAAACTTGACGACTTCGAATTATTAGTCAAACAGACCCCTGTTATTTTGATTGTTGACGTGGTTATTGCCCAGCTTAAACGGGATAGTAGTGAGCGGGATCAGGAACTTCTCGCTAATGAGATCGAGATCACTAATATTCCAGAATGTAGTGGTGACTCATACGGTAAAACTAGTCGTTACTAAACTGAGACCTAGACTATCCTGGTCAACCATGGCGGTTTTATGTAAATGAGCATTTGACTAAAATCAACCGAATGTTGTTTCGTCAGGCTCGTCAGGCCGGACAATGTGACGGATGAAAATTTGTATGGACCAGTAGAGGTCGGATCCTGGCCCGTCACAAACCTGGCGATGCAGTTTGCCGCATCCGCTGTGAGGCGGACATACCGCGTATTTTCCGAAATGCAGGGAATGATTCTTCAAGGACATCACAGGAGTAACAGTAGTATTAATTATTATTTTTTTTTTTATTTTTTTTTTATTTATTTATTAGGAAAACTAACAGCTATTTCTATATAAAATCGTGTATTAAGGCGCACGTACGACCTCATCCCGAATAGTCTGATGTCGAGCAACTATGGATGACCTTAAATTTGAATAACAAAACGCTACTCTTACCACCTTGGTTAGACCTCGATCTGTTCCTGGATATGCTAACACTAAGTATTAGCACCTTCGCACCCTACGATAATGTTATCTTACTCGGTGATTTTAATGTAAACCTATTAGAAACCCATAGTAGTAGATCTAAACATCTCATGGAGCTTGTAGGGTACAGTTGACTTACTCAAATAGTGACGTCACCACACATTTTGTAAACGATAGTTCTCCATTCATTGATATTATTTGTACCGACGTCAGTTACAGAGATCTCATTGTCGATCACATAATCAAATTAGGCCATCATTCCTTCATTACATGTCAATTGATGTTAACAAAAGACAAACCTCAAAAGAAAATGGATATATATCGTCCATTTAAAAATATCGTGATGGATTTGTTTGATTCCGACTTGTAGTCAATTTTGTGGCATATATTTGGCAATATTCAAGACGTTAACACTATGGTATCCAAGTTCAACGCCTACATAATACAACTGTTTAATGTTCATGCACCCCTTAAACACAATTATTTTCATAGTCTACCTACTCCTTGGATTACATCCACAATAAAACTGATGTGCAGGTTACGCGGCAAAGCTCATGATCGTTATCGACACACAAAACTAGATATCCACAAAGACTATTATCTTGAGCTAAAACGGCAGGTTGTACAATCCTTACATAATGAAAAGAAGGCCTACTTCAATAAGTATATTAATGAAAAGTTTAATGATTCTCGAGCCTTATGGAAAAATCTAAAATCTCAAGTATATCCATCAAGCCAAGGTTGTGTGCTTCCAGACCATTTATGCGACCGCGACGGTATAATTAATGCATTCTTAGATGTTCCTGGAAATCAAGATGTGACTATTTCACAGTTGACTTTTTACGAGTTTAACCGCTATGGTTCGTCGTGTTTCTCACTAAAGGCAGTCGACGAGCACACTGTTCTCAGAGCATAAAGACAAATGCTCAGGGCATTGATAGTATATCAAAGGATATGATAATGCTTACACTTTCGCAAACCTTAACAACCATAACCAGCAACATAACCGTATCAATCAGTACGCATACTTTTCCTGACTTATGGCGTTGTGCAATCGTTCGGCAGATACCAAAAATTAGCAATCCTCAAAGTTTCAAAGAATTGCGACCTATAAGTATTCTTCCGTGTTTATCCAAATTACTGGAGCGGGTGTTGTTATATCTACCGAATATCTAGAAACTAATAATATTCTACCGGATCTCCAGTCCAGTCCAATTTAGTTCAGTCCTTGTCTAAAGAAGGCCGTGGTACTGCCACTGCTCTATTAGATATGGTGAGCAATATCTTAGAGGCACGGGATCGAGACGAAAGGACTATCCTTATCTTGCTTGACTACTCACGAGCGTTTGACACTATAAATGTAAATTTATAATTATCTAATAATTTATGGATTTCAACATGATACGATTAAACGGTTTTATAGCTATTTAAGCAATCGCTCGCAATACGTTGAAATACAACTAGATGATGGTTCTTCAACTACTTCCTCTCCCCAACCAGTAACACGGGGGATTCCTCAGGGGTACATACTTGGCCCCTTATTGTAAATTATATACAGTGCAGGCCTTACTCGGTGCTTACTTGATTGTAAGTACCACATGTACGCGGATGATACCCAATTGTATATGTCATTTAAACAAGATGAACTGAGGTCTTTAATACACAAGATTAATGAATAGCTTACCAGGATAACTTCATGGTCAGATATATATATAATACTCTGGTTCTTAATCCTTCTAAAACAAAATTAATTGTCTTGGAAAGTAAGGCGCAAGTCAATTCAATATTGTCTGCTAATCCTGAGATAAAGATTTTGGGGAAAAACATTGAAAGGGTGAAAACAACCCGCAATCTGGGAGTACACTTCGACTCAGAACTGCGCTTCGAAGTGCATATCAATAGTGTAATTAAGATCTGTTTTTATAGACTAAAAGTTTTGTATCATTTTAAGCAGTACCTTAGTATTACAGTAAGGAAGAGTCTTGTTGAAAGTTTGCTTCTTTCTAGATTAAATTACTGTGATGTTGTATATTGTCCTTGTTTATTGTCACGAACTGATCGATTGATTCAGCGGGTGCAGAACGCTTGCGCCCGGTTTTATTTCCACATTCCCCTCGTCATCACGTTACGCCGTTCTTAAATGAAACGAACGTTCTAAAAATGGCAGTCCGTAGGAAGCTACATATGGCCACTTTACTTTTGACTTGATCACAAAGAAAAACCTAAGTAGCTATATGTAAAGCTAACATGGAGACAAGCACAGCTTACATATTCTACCTACACGCGTTTTGCGTCATATCCTCTGACAATACCTAGACACAGAGACTACATCGTTCAGGGGTTCTTTCAAATATGCCGCCACTCGTTGCTGGAATAACATCCCACCACCATGTAGATGTAAGAAAAATAAGAAAAGTTTTAAGCATATATTACAACAATTTTCGTTACAAGTTCAAAACCAATACTAACAATAGCGTTAATTTTATGAGTGGTTCCAATTTTAGTAGATGTACATTAAAGTTATCTTTACTTATCTATGTTTCGTATCCTCCCTGATTTCGCGCGGTCTCCGGTATGTATTCTCAGGCTTATAGTGGCCAACGTGCAGCCGAGATAGTGTTGGGCTTTTTCGTACAGGCACATTTGTAATATTTTGTAACATTTGTATTTTTTAAATATTTAAATCTTATTATTATTTTTATACTGTAGGATGTAATATATTTGTCAAAACACCGACTACACGTCCGTACACTACTGTGACCCCCCATTGAAAATCAGCGCTGCAGTACCAGCCAGTTGTACTGCAGTACCAGCCAGTTGTATATGTTAACTTTATCTATCTCATTGTTTGCGATGTTTTCCAATAATAAAGACTTTTTCTTTCTTCTAAATGTTCTTGTAGTCCTACTGTATGTGAGAAAATATAGAACTATTTCTCAGAGTTTGAAATCACCAATGCGTCGTCGTCTGTCGCGGTGTTTATTTATGCCCATACGTTCTTTCAGCAAGAGGCCTATGGCCCTGCAGTGGCTCTCTTACAAGCTGATAATGATTATTATGTAAATAAAGCTTCCATACAAACTAATATTCATCCGTGAATAAATAACACGAAAGTATTAACAAAACTACAAATTCTTGTAAGAACCTGCCAATGAACAATTTGTAACGATTAATTTCAAGCACCCAATACTTCTTTGAATAATTTATCATACACCAGTAAACTTCACAACTTCTTAGTATGACCACGGCATGTTTGAGAATGGCTTCCTACTGTTTAATTCGTTTATCTATAAAATAGTGCCGATTAAAGCTATTTCAAGCTTAAAATGTATAAGCCGGTATATAATAGAATATTCTAAATCTTATTCATTAACATCTGCCACAGCAAATGTTTATGATTCAATTCAGAATAGTAGTTTTCTGTTCCTTTGAGTTTTGATAATTAAAACTAAGTTGTGTGCACACTAAAAAGTACAATGATTTTTGTTTTGTTTTAGATAACTTCGACGCTATTGCCGGTACTCACCTTGAGCTTCAGAGAAACCAGCGCTTGTTCTGCACATGACTCTTGTTGTAGGTTATTAGAGACTATAAAAATCTTGCAAGATAACAGTTTTGATACTGAAGGTTTGTTCTCTGGGGACGGCGATATAGAGGAAATTGTGCTGCGTCCTAAAAATCGAAGATACCTAATAAACCTTGTAGTAGGTTTACTTCTCATTAATATAACTTCTTTATTCATTAATATAGACTAAACAATAAAAATGTAATTTGCATATACCAAGCGTGCCGTAACAAACAATACTTACAATGATTAAACCCAACATGTCCTGATACATAAAACATTCCCTATAGTAGATGTCGATACATTGATAAACTAGAACATCAAACTAATTGCAATCGAGTTTGACACACTTGGCGGTTTATGTTTGTAGCGAATATATTTTGCTACTCTATTTTTTGTTATAATAAGCGTGTGTATAACCGCGGACACAACTACTGTTGGGGTCGCCGCCTATCAATGTAGCGACACCTCTCGCTCTCGTACGTCACCGGCCCACGGTTAGGCGGGGTGAGGTGGAATGAGTTGAGGTGAGACGAGGCGATGTACCCCGGGTGGGCGGGCGTAGAACTCTCGAAGGTGGTACAGAGAGCGCCGGTAGCCCGCCTCGGTGACGACAGCCAGGTGCCAGTGATGTCCTGAAGGGGCCCCAATGATGCACGAGCCAGCCGACGAAGGTGGTGGATTTTGAAGCGGAGGTCGATGTGGTCGCAAGAAAACATCGTGGTTCTCATATAATGGCCGCGTTCACGAGCCAACAGAGCACTACTCTTGATGATCAATTAATAATACTGCGTGCTCGTACCACTCGATGTTTTTGCCATGAACTATGCACTTGAACTACGATGTTATCTCAATAAGCTATGCAATCAAACTACAATACAGTACCGCGCCGACCGTGCTCATAAGCAAACACGGAGGCGATCCCGTTTTAAAAACAGCTCTATAATAAGGCTGCACTACTCTAGTTTTCGCTTCTGTTGGCTCGGTTTTCGCGTTTTATTTATTTAGTCACCTATAATTATGTGCAATTTATCTATATATCAATTTCTTATTATCTATTTGCATGCACTCTGTACGCTAATATTTACATCTTATATCTATCTTATATAAGAACAAATTTATTAATATATTTGGAGCCATTTGCACGAAACTCTATAATCTTATTATCTAAATCTTAACTTATATTCGTATCAATCTATTTCCATGGTGTTATTTACAACTATCTGTATAGGGTGACATAATCTCCATATGTATAATATACACTCGATATCCAATATTAAATATCGGTTGATATGACGTCCGTGATTAGGGATTTATGCATAATTTTTATTTTTAATTTGACTTGTGAGACTACTGTAACGTCATAACAAGTACTGTTCGGCTGGCCCTTTATCGGATATAAATTCTATTGTTTCTTCCATTACTGTTCAGGAGAAAGCCGGGCTCTATTACTTTATTCTAAAGTCTGTACAAATTTGTATTTGAAGCCGTTAACCATAAAGTCATTAAAAACTCCGATTCTCACGCTTCGACTATGAGATACCGTTGTGAAATTTTATGTACCGTTTGTAACTGTCTATATTATATTATACGATCTTCCATATTTACCGTTCTGTATGATCGTATAATTGTCGTTATGTAGCCTCGTTTAATAGTATACAACATGCGTAATTCTATCACATTCTCTATACGAATGTTTCCATGCACACACGCTATATATTTCATACAATATAATTTTACACAAATCTATCATGTAATTCGTTAGTTAACGCGAATATAATCTATAAGTCACGCTATACTAATACACATAATTCTATACAATCCATAATTCAGTAATTCTATGCATGCATAAGTCACTCATTATGTACTAATTTACACGATTCTATCTTTATATATAAATTTCTTCTGTACGTGTGTATGTCATTGAACTCCTCCTAAACGGCTGGGCCGATTTAGGTGAAATTTTGCGTGCATGTTCGAGTGGATCCGAGAATGGTTTAGATTCACAATTGGACCCGGTAGGTGGCGCTGCGGTAGAATTATAGATTTTTTTTTTTATTATCAAGGCAGGACAACGTCCGCCGAGACCGCTACTGTATATCTATAATTCACATATTCTATAAATCCGTAATTCGATAATTCAATACATACACTAACATAACTATAAATAGCACATCTATAATTCCATCCTAACATATCTTCAATTAACACACATATAATTTCATATTTTGTAATTATACGTAGTTCTATCCTATAATTTATACCATTATTTATATAATTCCACATCGTTGTTCGATTAACGTACTACATACATTTCTATATTCTTGTAATTCATGCTATGAAATATCATGAATTGGCATCCCTGTTTTGGTATGTATCTATATCAGACATCAATGTGTACCTTCAGTTGTATATTAAATTTATATCTATGTTCTATTATATTCGTATGAAACATTAATAAAATTGACGTAAAATCTATATGAGATCCTTTCTATCTATTATACGAATTATCTAACAAAATCTATGTGAAATATCAATAAAATCTGTCTATATTCTATATGAAATATCACTAAATTTATGTAAAACGTTATATTGTGTACGCTATACTTTTCTTTAGATGGAGAAATCCCTACGGATACCCACCCTAGTATCGAGTGCCTCGCTAACCACTACTATGTTTATATATGTATTGCGTGACGTCATTAGAAGTGTAATCAACACGAATTGCGAAAACTTTTATAAACACCTTTAAACGCTGATTACTCAGATTTATAATTATATAAATTTAAGACTTCGTGAAGCAAATTTCTCTAAATATAATATATATGTTCTTATATACCGCCTTATATCCATATAAGGCACTCGGTTCTTGATGTTACAGTTACGCTCTGGTGTCGCTAGCTATAATGTTATTCTATTGAAAAGCATCATAATACTTGTGAATAAATCATGTAGTGCTAGCACTGCACCGTAGCGAATATATAGTTAACAAAACATACGAAACATATAGTTAATATAATGTAAATCATATGGAGCTTCTGATGCTTTTGCAAGCAATGAAATGTTTTCCAGCTAGTGGATTGAAATATATAAATTCTTGATAATTTTAAGTAATACTTAAACACAAAAATCATAGTTTTATGTTTTATTTCAGAATAAAGAGTTGCGTAAGAGGCCAAAAGAACGCAGACCAACACAAATTGTAGAAATAGTATTACCGTCTACTGGTAATATGAAAGGTCGTGAATACCGGTTAGCATATTTTCGTGAAAATCTGAATGTGAAATACTTTAAGTTTTATTGGGATCGTTTTCCATATTAATATAACTTTGAAAAAAAGAAACACATATAAATATGGTTACTTAATTTTCATTTTGTTGTTAAATTTACTACCTAGTTATGCATTAGTATTCTTGTCAGTATCCCCCGAAATAGAAGTTGTGAACACGAGAGGAAATGAAGGACGCGATAAACAAGTCGTAAAGAAAAATAAAGCGCAAAAAATTACTAAGTATTTAAGCCCTCCACATTTCAGTCCAGTGACAAAAACACCGAACAATACAACAAATGATCAAGGAACAAACAAAAAAAACTAAGTGACGTCTCCCCACTTCCTTCTCCAAGCCGGCTGGTCACCGTGGAGAAGTTCGACCAAAACCCCCTAGATCAACAATCAAATAAGAGAAGAAACAATCGAGTACACCTGTTTGTATTAAGCCTAAATGTGAGAAGCTTACTATTTAACAGCAAAATTATTGAATTAAGCGATTCAATAAGCTCTATCAAGTGGGATATCATAGGCCTGAGTGAAACCAGGAGAGAAAAAGAGACAATTGAAGAACACTCCCAATTCATCCTCTATCATACATGGGCGGCAAATGCGAGAAACGGAGTTGGATTTATGGTAAAAAAGCACTTGAAAGATAAAATAATTAGTTTCAAAGCATTCTCAGATAGAGTAGCAACTTTAGAAATACAAGCACCAGACAACTCGATCTGGTCATTAGTGCAGGTATACGCCCCCACGGAAGCATACACAAATGAGGACATTGAACTATTTTATGAAACCATTGAGTCAGCCCTAGATTTCGTAAATCCAAAGAAAATTATAATACTCGGTGATTTCAACGCAAGAGTGGGAAAGATGCAAAGAGGCGAAGAAAAAATTTTTGGAGGCTACTCATATGGGCAAAGAAGCATACACGGACAAAAATTGATCGAATTCTCACTACAAAAAAACTTAAAAATTGTGAATAGTATGTTTAAAAGGAAAGCACACAAGAAATGGACTTGGAGGCATCCAAACGGAAAAACCTGAGAGAGAGAGATGAGATCGACTACATGCTTACCAATCAAGCCAAACAAATTGAAAGTTTCGATATTATAGGTAGTCTAAATTTCAATACAGACCACAGAATGATCAGATGCAACTACTCACCCAATCACAACGAAATAGAAAACACATCAAATCTACATGCAATGCGAGACTTCTACCAATATTATCTGAAGACAGTCCAAAATACCTGGAAGGTAAATTCATGGAAGCGATACAACAAACTGGAGAAAGAGCTTAAGCTTGTGTTAGAACAATTACCACAAACTAAAAAGGAAGGAAGAAAATACATAACCAAAGACACGAGAAAACTTTTGGAAGAACGCAAACTGCTATACAAGAAGGAAAGAACAAAGGAAGTTCAGGCAGACATAACAAAACTGAGTAAAGAAATAAACAGAAACATAGCACGTGAAAAGAAAACAATAAGGCGACATACTTTTGAAAAACTTATTAATAGAACTGGAGCAATACACAGAGCCTATAAAATGTTAAGCGACAAACTGGAGTGGACAGCTAATCTAAAAAATAAAAAGGAAGAGTGCTTACTAGACGCCCAGATATATTAAAGGAGGCAACTATGTTTTACAAAGAACTTTACTCATCTAATGCCGAGCCAGACCAACGTAATTCAGGTATAACTAAAACTCCTGCCACCATACAAATAGAGTTGGAAAAATACTCAAGTCAGAAGTTGAATATGCCATAAAGACACAAAAGAACAACAAAGCACCCGGCAGTGACAAAATCACAAATGAATTATTAAAATCTCTTTGTGATTCATTACAGAAACCTCTTCAAACACTTTTCAATAATATTCTAGAAAAAGCAGAAACACCAGAACAGTCGTCGAAGTCCATAATCACACTCATTTTTAAAAAGGGCGATCGAACTGATCTAAGAAACTTTAGACCGATAAGCTTAATGACAAACATGTATAAAATATTCTCGAAAATTATACTGCATCGACTTATAAAAGTCCTAGAAGAAAACGAACCGCGAGAGCAAGCAGGCTTTCGCAAAAACTAATGCACACTTGACCATATACAAGTAGTGACCCAAATAATTGAGAAGGCCAACGAATATGGTATAATTCTATACATGTGCTTTATAGATTATAAAAAGGCATTCGATTCCTTGAATCATGAAGCAATATGGACAGCATTGACAGAGCATGGTATAAGCACAAACTATATCCGTCTGATCCAAAGTATCTACTCCAAATGTTATGCAAAAGTGCGGCTAGAAAGAGAGGGCAAAGAATTTCCTGTCAAAAGAGGGGTAAGGCAGGGAGATCCCTTATCCCCAAAAATATTCTCAGCAGTACTAGAAACTATTTTTAGGAAACTTAAATGGGAAGCAAGAGGAGTTAAAATAGAAGGAGAACTTCTCAGTCACCTCCGTTTTGCTGATGATATAGTCCTGTTTGCTGAAAACGCAGTAGATTTAGAAGCAATGACAAATGAATTAGCAAACGAAAGTAAGAAGGTGGGCCTATCACTTAACATCTCAAAGACAAAAGTACTAACAAATGGAGCACACGAAGAGATCAAAGTAGGGAATGAAAAGATAGAATATGAAGAGGATTACGTGTATCTGGGACAGCTAGTATCCTTTGAAGATTGCACCAAAAAAGACATACAAAGAAGAATTGCACTAGCTAGCTAGCTACTGGGGCTGAAAGAAATTATGAAGAATAAAGAAATCCAGTTACACATAAAGAAAAAAGTTCATGATATAGCAATTCTACCTTGCCTAACATATGGATGTCAGACGTGGTCTCTAAGGAAAGAAGATGAGGAAAAACTTGCAATGGAGAGAAGCATCCTAAGCATAAAGATTTCAGATAGAATAGATAATGAAAGTATAATGAAAAGAACGAAAGTAACAGACATACGAAAAAGAATAAGACATTTGAAATGGAACTGGGCAGTTCACATCTGCAGGCAAGACAATTTCAGGTGGACAAAAAGGGTAACAGAGTGG
Organism: Antheraea yamamai; assembly: GCA_036509395.1. Classification (NCBI taxonomy): domain Eukaryota; kingdom Metazoa; phylum Arthropoda; class Insecta; order Lepidoptera; family Saturniidae; genus Antheraea; species Antheraea yamamai. Next base: position 6,531,507 of record AP028452.1, on the reverse strand, counting down.
GTGCCACTAGGTTACAAGAGAAAACCAGGAAGACCAAAAAAAGATAGCGGGATATTTTCCATCAAAGATGTGGAGCAGATTGGATGAGAAAGGCAAGGGAGAGGGACCTGTGGAAAAAACTAGGGAAGGCCTACGCCGACGAGGCGACTACAATTTAGATAAGGAAGTGGAAATAAATTTGTAACAAAAAAAAAAGTAGAATAAAGGCTTTTTTATTTATTTTATTTATGTATTAGTATATAATTTGGTTTTGTTCTGTGGACCCTTGTTGTCTGATAAATAAATAAATATATAATAATAAAATACCCAGCAAGAATACAAGACGAGTGAACTTGAAATAATAATAAATTAAATAATATATAACTACCATTATGAATTAAATGAGAATCTTATATGATTCTGCTGTGTTATAATTTTGTATTAATTTCTTTTCACTATTAATTACAAACCCTAGCACGATCTTCGTAGCGATCTTTACAAATCCTACCAAATCTCCATTAATTTTGTAAAGGCGGCAAGTTTGTATTGGAAAGAAGGAGAAAAAATTGTATTGCAACGAACTTCCTTATTGTGTGCTACACGATCTGAGCGGATGGGGGAGCTAGACGGAAGAAAGTGTAAGAAGGCTTTTTTCTGACACTTCTGGTACAAGAGCCAGCAACCTTGGAAAAACAAGAATTTTAGAAAAACTAGTTCTGTGATATATATTTCTCTATGCTCTTTCAAACTGGGTTCAGGATACCCGGTTGCAGGTTATCATTGTGTTTATTAATGCACATCACACATTTGCAGGTAAAAATATCGATTTTTAAATAATTTAAGTTAATCAGTAACTTTTAAAATTCGTTAAAAACATGAATTGATCACTGCCAGACATTTTTGTTATTGACAATAATGAGCCTGATGATATTTTTTATAAATAAAAGTAATTAACATCAAACCATTTTATTTTTTCCATTGCAAAGGACACATTTCATTTTATTAACCACTAGCTGACCCGTGCCCACTTCGTTGGGCGGTAAACATTTATAAAAAACTACTTTTAGTGACTCCAATATAAAAGTGAGATATATGCTGTCAATGACTTTTTTGTAAGCATTATCAAGCTCTACAACTTTTCTCTAGAACTCAATCATATACGAGTATATCTCATCGTTAAGGCAGCGTTCGTAAGAAACGTTTTCGTTCGACCGTTTTTTCTCCGGCTTACTTTGCAAATCCGACTACCACATAAAAGTCATTGAGTTTTCGGTTTAATATATAGTCTATGACACTCACAAATAACGTGGCTTTCTATTGGTAAAATAATTTTCATAATCGGTTTAGTAGTTCCGGAGATTACCTCCTACAACTTCACAAAGTCATAAACTATTTATAATATTAGTATAGACTAGCTGACCGCGCTACTTCGTCTGCGCCAAATCGGTTATTACCAGTTTTAATTTTATTTCCAGACGCGAAAAATCTTAAAACACCCAGAACCCGATTATAACGACACCTATTGGGTCCAATTTTGAATCCAAATTATCCATATATTGGCAAGAAATGTCTTCCCGGTATCCCCTGGGTTGCTCCTCTGGTCTTCACCTCCGCGCCCCATTTACTATCTTCGCAAAAACGCATTAATTGACCGGCTTATAGTTTTTATTTCGCATAGCTGACCCGTACAACTTCGTCTGCATCAAATCCGTAATTACCAATGTCAACTATGTTTTTAAACGCGAATAATCTTAAAAAAACCTAAAACACGATTGCAGCGACATCTAGCACTCCCAATTGTGAATCCAAACTATCCAGGGACTCACTCAAACATATACCAAGTTGGTATGGAAGAAATCTTTTAAAATAAGCCTAGAACCCGCTCGCAGCATTACCTACCGGGTCCAATTAAGATAAAACGAACCTACATATATTGCCAATAAATATCTTCCCAGTACCCCTTGTAACTTCATCACTTAACATACTGTAAAAATTAAACTTTATCTATATTAGATTTCCATTTTAATTTAGATGTTTGTTTTATAAGAATTTGTAAAGTATACGTGAAATCTGCATCCAAACTTAATCTTGTCAAATCTGTTTTACTTTTGACGTGTAAACCACATTTTTGACTAAGATATTAAACTTGGGATAATATACCTTTCTAACAGTGAAAGAATTTTCAAAATCGGATCAGTAGTATTAAGGATTCTCCGAAAACAAAACTTTAACTCTCTTCATAATAATAGGTCTTTACCTATGAAATTGCCGTTCTGCAGTACCGGCCATTTCAAATCAAAATAATTTTTGTTTGGCTAAGAATTCTAATTTCAAATTAATTTTATTTTAAAAACATGGAATTCTTTTTCCAAAAGTAGTCATTTGTTTATTGATTAGTGTTACATTTTCATCGCATTTCAATATTTTTTGTCATCATGGATACGTTAAAAATTCGAGTAATTATGGAATATGAGTACCGTCGTGGCAGCAACGCGGCACAAGCGGCACGCAACATCAACGACGTTTACGGAGTTAACACTACAAACCAACGCACCAGCTGTTATTGGTTTGCTCGCTTCCGTTCTGGGAATTTCGACCTGAAAAATGAACCTCGCGGTCGTCCGAAGACTTTGGTCGACAATGACGAATTAAAGGCGATTGTGGAAGCTGATGATACACAATCTACGGCTGAATCGTTTCGGCTTTCGACGTTAGCGTTAAAACAATATGGTCCATTTGCGTCAAATTGGCAAGGTAAAAAAGCTTGACAAATGGGTACCCCACGAACTCAATGATCGCCAGCGCGAAGTACGCGTCGAGACGTGCCTTGCACTGCTCAACAGACACACAAATGAAGGAATTTTGAACTGCATTGTTACCTGCGATGAAAAATGGGTTCTGTTTGATAACCGCAAGCGCTCAGCAAGTTGGTTGGATCCTGGTTCAGCACCTAAACAATGCCCTAAACGAAAACTTACCCCTAGAAAAGTGATGGTCACTTTTTGGTGGTCTAGCGTCGGTGTGATTCATCACAGCTTCTTACCAAACGGGGTAAGCATTACTGCAGATGTGTACCGTGAAGAACTGAACACAATGATGGAGAAGCTGGCACATCTCCAACCAGCATTGTTCAATCGCTCGTCTCCGCTGCTCCTGCACGACAACGTGCGACCTCATACTGCACAGCAGATGATCTCCAAGTTGCAAGAACTGGGGTTGGAAGTTCTCCGTCATCCACCCTACTCACCAGACCTTGCGCCTACAGACTACTACTTTTTCCAGAATTTGGATAACTCCTTGGCGGGAAAAAAATTCAATACCCGAGAGGCAGTACAAAATGCCTAACAAGAATTTGTTGCCTCCCGTCCAGCTGATTTCTTTAAGAAGGGCATCAATAAACCGCCACTGCGTTGGCAAATATGCATTGATTGCATGGGTGATTACTTCGATTAATACAAATAAAAAATAAATGAAAAAAATTCGTTTAAATTTTTTCATACAAAACGGCAATTTCATAGGTAAAGATCTAATATTAGTATAAATACTAGCTGACCCGTGCAACTTCGTCTGCACCAAATCGGTTATCACCAATTTCAATTGTATTTGGAAACGCGAAAATTTTTTAAACCTAAAACCCGATTGCAGCCACACCTACGGTTTCCAATTGTGAATTCAAACTATCAAGGGACCCACTCAAACATATACCCAGGTGGTATGCGAGAGATCTTTTAAAATAAGCCTAGAACCCGTTCGTAACATCATCTACTGGGTTCAATTAAGATAAAAACTAACCTACAGATATTGGCGGTAATGTAAAAATAGGCTTGAGGGGCCTATGGACCCCGGTTGAAACCAAGTTCCTTTCCTTTTTTAAAGATGTTTACTATACAGTCAGTATAATTTATATTATAAAATATCAAGTTGATACAGTTAAATTGTAAATCAAACGATAAAATATATTTATAAAATTAGTGATAAATTAAACACAGAATGATCTGGGATAATCAAGTTAATAAAAGTTAATTTATCAATATGCAATCCTTAATTTGGTTTGCTATTGAAATGAAAATTTTATGTGTAGATATATTATATTTACTCTCTCTCTCTCTCTTTCTCTATCAGGACACCTAACCTACTGCGCATAGACTCTGCACATATACAATACGCAAAAATAAAATTAAATAATCATCTCTACCACTTTATCATAACTATCTTCTACTTGTATTAAAACTTTTTCACACTCCATTGTATTGAATAAAAATATAAATATGAAAAATATTTGAGCAACGCGTCGACGCGTCAACCGTCACTTGCCTGTAACTATTCGTCTAAGAGCTAGCAACGGTTTCGAGAGCGATTTTAAATAAGCCAGTTTTTTATATCTTTATGTTCTTCCGAACAACGTGCGGGTTACCTGGCTGCCTGTAAGCGTTGCGTTTATTAGTGTATATCGAACCTTTACAGTCAAAAATACTGATTTTTAAATAATTTTCGAATGTTTTGCTTTTCTCTAACTTTAAAACCCTACTAAAACATGAAATTATTATTCCCAGACATTTTTACTATTAACAATAATGTGTTTGATGTTATTTTATTAAATAAAAAAAGTATGTTTAAACCATGTTAAGATAGCTGTAATTTTATTTTATTATATTTAGACATAAGAAAGGGTAAATTAAAAATAATAAGTATAGAATAACTTAGCTATACCTATAGTTTGGCGCAACACTGGCTGTATGAAAGAGGGTAAATTGTATATAATATGTTTATAGAGGGAATTGTGGCTAGAGGGACCATGAACTGATGGGGATCGAATGTGGTCCACTCACATGATTCTTTTCACCTCCATTACTCAATCAAAGGATCCAAGAGTATATCGATTGAGCTAGGATAGAATATAAATATACACGCTTACTTGACAGGGGCTGATCGCTGGTTTCGGCAGGTTTGTGTCCGTATCCAGTCAGTTGGCAGGTCACATAAAATGTATTCACTAATCACTCACGAATTGATCCGCACAGAGAGTTCACTTTCGAGTCTCGAGCGGCCGCGACACAGACATACCGTAATTTCACGCGCGTGCGTCCACGCGTTTGTGGTAATTAATTGCAACTTGCGATGCGTGCGTTAGCGATAATCGCACTCTACTGGATGCGTCCGCGCGCTAGCGATAATCGCACTGTAATCCAGAAAGGATCGTGGCGGGTGGGGGGAAAGGGGTTAGGAGGGAAGCCAGGAGCTGCCCTCGCGCGCCACACTACTCAATATAATAACTACCAGTTAAGAGTAACTTAGCTATAGCTATAGTTCGGCGCAACACTGGCTGTATGATAAAGATTGCGATAATTGTGGCAGCGCCTGTTATAGACGCATGTATTCAAGATAGCGTCAATGCCAAGTCATATGTTTACGTTTATCATTGTTTTTCATTGTTTACGGTGAAATCTTAATATCATAATGGTTATTAAAATGTTATGTTCTTTGCAAAGGATAAAATAAAATGGTTTGTAATGAATTATTTTTATTTATAAAGAATATTATCTGGCACATTATTGTCAATAACAAAATTGTCTGGCATTGATAATTTCATGTTTTTAATAACGTTTAAAAAGAAAGTTTTACTGAAAAAAAAAGTTTCCTCATCAATATTTTTACCTGTAAATGTGTGATGCGCATTAATAAAAACAACGTTTAGTGGCAACCAGGTATCCTGAATGTTGTTTGGAAAAGCATAAAGAAAGATATATTAAAAAAAACAGCTTTTCTAAATTTTTTGTTCTTCCAACGTTATCGGCTCTTGTACTAAGGTGTCGCAAATAGTCTTGTTACACTTTTTTCGGTAAAGCTCCCATCCGCTCATAGCGTGTAACGCGCAATAAGGAACTTCATTCCAATATAGCTTAAATTTATAGCTAATCTGTCTGCTATATATAGCACAAAGAAAATTACCAAAATCCGTCAACAATTTCACTACCTACAAATTTTTACTTTCGTCCGTTATTCTGGAAAACCCCTTGCGTTTTATAGGACAAATTCTTAAATGTAACCTTGTAATATTAGTTACCCTGTGTCAAGTTTCGTCAAAATCGGTCCAGTACTTTCAGAGTGATGCGTGCTCACAGGGACAGACCGACAGACAGACAGACAAAAATTGTAAATTTTTGACTTTGGCTTCTAAATCGATAACAAAGTCTACCCCGATTACAATTTTCAAAAAATATTTAATTTACAGATTTGGTCTTGTTACAGTAAGCTGAAGAGTTTGTTTGCTTGAACGCTCTTATTCAGAAATTACTGCTCCGATTTGAAGAGTGTTAGATAGCTCATTTATCGAGGTAGGCTATATACTACATAGCATCAAGCTAAGGCCAATGGGGGAGGAGCATCAATAAGGATATTTCAAAATAGAGATTTTTCTCGGGTTCAGGGGCCAAATGTAACTATTACACGCGGACGAAGTCGAGGGCAGAAGCTAGTATGCTATATCGATGTATAAACTACTACCTTACAAAGTTTCGTGAAAATCTATCTAGTAGTTTATGCGTAAATTTCTTCTCTTTTATGTTTTCTTAAAAGTAAAATAAACAGACATACAAATGTGATATATATATGTAAAACATGGCCTAAATGTTATACCGGCGTATAAGCCACTACCATACCAAATTTCGTCAAAATCCGTCCTGTAGTTTTTGCGTGAATCCTGTACAAACGACAGACAGACAGACAGACAGACAGACAGACAAAAATTTTAAAAACTATAGAAATGTGTTCTGTCTTTGATTGTAAACCCTCCTAGAGTATTTTTTCTTTAAAATATTTAATGTACAGATTTCGTCCAGTTAGCCTTTTATTATATGTATAGAAGATATAGATATAGATATTACTACGCTAAGACCAATGGGGGCGGAGCATCAATGAAGAATGTTCCAAAACAGAGGTTTTTCTCGGGTTCGGGGGCCAAAAGTAACTATTACACGCAGACGAAGTCGAGGGCAGAAGCTAGTATGTTATATCGATGTATAAACTACTACCTTACAATATTTCGTGAAAATCTGTCTAGTACTTTTTGTGTAAATTTCTTCTCTTTTATGTTTTCTTAAAAGTAAAATAAACAGACATACAAATGTGATATATATGTAAAACATAGCCTAAATGTTATACCGGTGTATAAGCTACCACCATACCAAATTTCGTCAAAATCCTTCCAGTAGTTTTTGCGTGAATCCTGTACAAACGACAGACAGACAGACAGACAGACAGACAGACAAAAATTTTAAAAACTATAGCATTGTGTTCTGTCATTGATTGTAAGCCCTCCCAGAGTATTTTTTCTTTAAAATATTTAATGTACAGATTCCGTCCCGTTAGCCTTTTATTATATGTATAGATAACATAGTATGGTAACTGCAAGCATCCCAACTAATTATTTTAATTGTAGAATCACAAACCTGAAACCGACTGCTTCAAGACTTAATAACATTTTTGAAGGTGGTAGAGCCACGCTGAAGCTATTACTCATTTTAGCATGAATGGTTCAGCTCGCCCGAGGTACTACTACGGGTACTCTCAGAGAAAACCGACGTAAAGTAACAGTGCTCGCATTGTTGCGTTTCGTTTGGTCAGTGAGAGCGCCGGATGCCCATCTCCCCTCATCCCCCCTCGCCCCTCCTTCCTCCCCTTCCCATTACCGCTATACGAAATATAGCTTTATTTTTTAGCTAATCCGTCTGCTTTATATAGCACAAAGAAAATTTACCAAAATCCTCCTTCCGTTATTCTGGAGAACCCCTTGTGTTTTATGGGAAAAAACGTATCCTAAATGTAACCTTGTAATATTAGTTATCACTGTATCAAGTTTCGTCAAAATTGGTTCAGTAATTTCAGAGTGATACGTGTTCACAGGGACAGACAGACAGACAAAATTTGTAAAAGGATTATTTTCGGCTTCTATATCGATAGAAAAGTCTACCCCGATTATAATTTTCAAAAAATATGTAATGTACAGATTTGGCCTTGCTACAGTTTTATTATAGTATAGAAGATAAGGTATAGATATAGATTGGTATGTGTGATACCTGAATAAAGAAAGCTGTTTTAGAATCATTTACCAGTCAATAATTCGTCTGTCGATGTGACAAAAGATGGGCAAATATTTGCCTGAATAGCATTTTTTTATAAATTAATAAAGTTTTCTATTCAATGAATAGAAACTTCTATTTACATATTTATACAGTAATTACCAGAATTTAGTCAGTGAGATATGTTAAGTATATATAAACCATAACAAAACCTAGCAAGTGCTCTTACTATGTTCATATCCTAAAAACTCTATTTTCGGTTCGCCAAACACTTTGCTTATATTTATGGAAATGCCGAATTGACTAAAACGTTGGAAAACTTGTTCTAAATGCTGTTTATGCAATGAAATTGATGAGCTTGCTATAATAATATCGTCTACATCTATATATATAAAACAAAGTCGTGTTAGTTACACCACTTATAATTCAAGAACGGCTGGATTAATCTTTATGAATTTTGAGTTTTTGGGATCGCCTTCGCCCGGAATAGGATAATAAGTATTAAAATAAGATATTCATCAATTAAAAAATATTACTAAAAAAACATTAGTGTAGTTTCACGCGCAATTCCTTGCGCGGTGGATTTTGCTACGATAAAATCATAAGGCGCTCAATTTAATAGTAGACAAAATGTATATGTTAGTCATTTGACTGACGAACGTTATTCTGTACACACGGTTATAATATTCGAAAGCGTAATTCAGCCCCAGTGTATAATAAAAATATAGACATTCTTTTGTTACAATCTTTCCCCTTTGATTTCGACTGACACTATTGTAATCGGTGAAATTGAAGTTGACCGGTCGATGTGTTCATTTTGTACGAGTTTCTACGAGTATTATTATAATAAATCTTTTTGTACCAATATTATCATTAAAAACCTGGCTTTGCTCTTGATGGAAGATTAGTTAAATTAGGAATGCCAGCGATTAATAGAGAATCGTAACGGGAAGTGAGTATGATCAACATGACTTAGACTTATTAGTTCAAACGAATATACCTCTGTTGAATCCCCAACAGAAGGAAGTGTATGATACATTAAAGAAGGAAATTGATGATGGAAATGGTGGTTTATTTTTCCTGGATGCCCTTGGTGGAACTGCTAAATCATTCCTCATGTCAGTAAATTTAACCACTGTTCGTGCAAGATCCAACATTGTGGTTGCAGTTGCTCCTTCTGGAATAGCAGCCACATCCTTAAAAGAATGCCGTATGGCTTATTTAGCATTAAACTTGCTGTTAAATCTTCAAACTATTGAAAAGCTAACATGGAATATACAAAACACTCCGCAATGGCCACAAAGTTTTAATAGCATCGAAAATAATCATCTGGGACGAATGCACAATGGTGCATAATCGCGCATTCGAAGCACTTAACCGAACATAAAAAGGTCTACGCGATGACTCGAGGTGTTTTGGAGGCACAATGATTTTACTGTTCGGCGATTTCCGCCAACAACTATTAGTGATTCCAAGATCAATTGCTGCCGATGAAATAAACGCCTGCCTCAAATCATCAAATGTATGACGCTATGTGAAGAAACTTCAGCTGACAACAAACATGCGGGTTGCATTGCTGAACGGTACATCTGCTAAAGATTTCTCTGACGAATTACTGGCTATCTGGCTGGATTTTTTTCAATTTATTTTTATTACTCTAATAAAAACTTAATAATTTTGTATTTATTTTAATGTCCTAAATGTGCTCATTAATTGACTGTTAAGCGGAACGAAGTTCGCCGGGTCAGCTAGTAACAAAATAAGGCTGTTAGGCGTAATATTCCTCTTGTAATTTATTAAAAAAGTTTTGTTCAATGTAACACATCTACACAGCACACCACTACAAAAAAAAATTGTAAGAAAATACAAAAAAAAAACTAATCAGAAACAGATATAAAATATATTTTTCAAATTAATCATAAACCTACCAAACATTCATTAAAAGTTTTAATAAAATCGGTCTAGCCGTTTCGGAGGAGTTCGAACACAAACACTGTGACACGTGATTTTTATATATTAGAATAAAGATATGAATGTGCATGAAATGCTTATTGTAACTAAAGTATTTAAGTTGATAATTATTAATACTGTATCCGTCTAAATAGCTTTCAAATTGTACGTCACCTTTTTTTTAGAAAATATAATGAGTATAGTGGGCTACCCTTAAAAAATGCCTTCACAGACTACTTTGTAGATCTATAAAAGAGGAATATCCCAACATACATTGTTTTCTTATATCTCAAAAGGATTAGGCAGCGTTATCGATGAAAACTTCTAGGCGACTTGACTTTTTCCGACATGTCCAACAATTATCGTTATACTTAAACCCAACTCAATGCGTCTAAATAGCTTTAGAATTGTATGTCACATTTTTTTAGAACATATAATGAGTATAGTGGGCTATCTTTAAAAGATATAACAGACTTTTTTGTAGATCAATATTGTCTCTGTTGTTTCATTAGAAAAATGTATCATGTAATTGACATTATATTAAGTCATCAATACATTTTGTAATGGACGTCACTTTCTTTTAATTTAACCTATACATACAAAAGTAAACCTTATTACATTTACCCAACATACATGTTATATCTCAAAAGGATTAGGCAGCGTTTTCGATGAAATCTCCCAGGCGGTTTGAATTTCTCCGACTTGTCCAACAATTATCGTTATATTTAAATCAATATACGCAAAACCTTGACAAACTTATATACCAAAACGTTCCCCATGAATTACCTTATCCTCTGGTGAAAACCGTTTGAAGATCCGTTCCGTAGTTTTTGAGTTTATCGCGAACAGACAGACAGACAGACGCGGCCGGGGACTTTGTTTTATACTATGTAATAAAATAACATAACAATTATTATTATTTTATTTATTATTTATTTAATAGGTTTACAATAATTGTTACATCGGCTTATTCTAAACACAAATTATTACTTTAATCATTGACTACGATGTACAATTTCTTAAGTAAACACAACTTGCATAGTACACATTAATTAAAAGTGAAGACATTTTCATGCTATAACATAAACTGAATTAAAACAAAAAAAATAATAATAAAAAATTATGTATGTTAACGATTCTTATACCTGATTAAATATTTAAATTTTGATAACGTTATGCCAAATAGATCTAAGTGGTTGTATTTATTATATTAGGTCGTTACCTATGAAATTGCCGTTTTGTATGAAAAAATTTAAACGAATTTTTTTCATGTATTTTTTATTTGTATTAATCGAAGTAATCACCCATACAATCAATGCATCTTTGCCAACGCAGTGGCAGTTTATTGATGCCCTTCTTAAATAAATCAGCTGGACGGGAGGCAACAAATTCTTCAAAGGCATTATGTACTGCCTCTCGGGTATTGACTTTTTTTCCCGCCAAGGCGTTATCCAAATTCTGGAAAAAGTAGTAGTCTGTAGGCGCAAGGTCTGGTGAGTAGGGCGGATGACGGACAACTTCCAACCCCAGTTCTTGCAACTTGGAGACCGTCTGCTGTGCAGTATGAGGTCGCACGTTGTCGTGCAGGAGCAGCGGAGACGAGCGATTGACCAATGCTGGTGGAGATGTGCCAGCTTCTCCATCGTTGTGTTCAGTTCTTCACAGTACACATCTGCAGTAATGCTCACCCCGTTTGGTAAGAAGCTGTGATGAATCACACCGGCGCTAGACCACCAAACATTGACCATCACTTTTCTAGGGGTAAGTTTTCGTTTAGGGCATTGTTTAGGTGCTGATCCAGGATCCAATCAACTTGCTGAGCGCTTGCGGTTATCAAACAGAATCCATTTTTCATCGCAGGTAACAATGCGGTTCAAAATTCCTACATTTGTGTGTCTGTTGAGCAGTGCAAGGCACGTCTCGACGCGTACTTTGCGCTGGCGATCATTGAGTTCATGGGGCACCCATTTGTCAAGCTTTTTTACCTTGCTAATTTGACGCAAATGGACCAATATTGTTTTGACGCTAACGTCGAAAGCTGCTGCTAATTCAGCCGTAGATTGTGTATCATCAGCTTCCACAATCGCCTTTAATTCGTCATTGTCGACCAAAGTCTTCGGACGACCGCGAGGTTCATTTTTCAGGTCGAAATTCCCAGAACGGAAACGAGCAAACCAATAACAGGTAGTGCGTTGGTTTGTAGTGTTAGCTCCGTAAACGTCGTTGATGTTGCGTGCCGCTTGTGCCGCGTTGCTGCCACGACGGTACTCATATTCCATAATTACTCGAATTTTTAACGTATCCATGATGACAAAAAAGATTGAAATGCGATGAAAATGTAACACTAATCAATAAACAAATGACTACTTTTGGAAAAAGAATTCCATGTTTTTAAAATAAAATTAATTTGAAATTAGAATTCTTAGCCAAACAAAAATTATTTTGATTTGAAATGATCAGTACTGCAGAGCGGCAATTGCATAGGTAAAGACCTATTATAAGTTACTTATTCTGGACACTGGAGAATTTTTACCTAATACAGTTTTTCTAAAAGGAGAATTGAAAAGGTTAATAGAATGACGAGGATATCTAGACGGAATGCGGAATCCAAACATGTTTAGTAATTCAGGGCTATCTATATAGTTGTTGAAGAGCTTAAACAAAAAAACTAAATCAAGAATATTTCTACGCTCTTCCAAGGTTTCAATTTTGAATTGCTTTAATATATTACGATAGCTAAAGTCTCTTTTCTTGGTACCTAAGGAATAAGCTAAGTGCCTAGTAAACCGTTTTTGTATTCGTTCTAAACACAAAATATGTGTTGCGTAATGTGGATGCCATACTACTGCACAATATTCTAAGGTGCTTCTTACTAATGTATTATATACTAGCCGACCCGTGCCCACTTCGTTGGGTGGTAATAGGCTAATGCCTTTACTATCTACTACTACTACTATCAAGCTACAACTTTTCTCTAGAACTCAATCATATATATCTCATAATTAAGGCAGCGTTCCTAAGAAACGTTTTCGTTCGACCATTTTTCTCCGACTCCCCAGATATTACCCCCTACAACCTCACAAACTTTACCTCTTTTACCATATTAGTATAGATTATAGATAATATAATTAGTTAATAGCTTCTGCCCGCGACTTTGCACGCGTGGGATAGTTATGTTGGGCTAAGACGCAGCGGAAGCTCTCAAAAGAAAAAAAAGCCCCGATTTTAAAACATTTTTCATTGTTGCTCCGCTCCTATAGCCCTTAGCGTGATAATATGTAATAGCTTATGACACTCACAAATAACGTGGCTTTCTATTGGTAAAATAATTTTCAAAATCGGTTTAGTAGTTCCTGAGATTACCCCCTACAACGTCACAAACTCACAAACTTTACTTCTTTATAATATTAGTATATAGATTATAGCCCCTGCCCGCGACTTCGTCCGCGTAGTAATAGTTACTACTCTGGGATAACACTGACACACAGCAGAAGCTCTCAAAAAGAAAAAAACATCTCGATTTTGAAATATTTTTCATCTGTGCTCCGCTCTTATTGGCCTTAGCGTGATGATATATAGCCTATAACAATTCTCGATGAATGAGCTATATAACACTGAAAGAATTATTCAAATCGGACCAGTCGGTAGTTCTTGAGATTACCCCTTACAACGCCACAACGTCACAATCTCACAAACTTTACCTCTTTATAATATTAGTATATAGATTATAGCCCCTGCCCGCGACTTCGTCCGCGTAGTAATAGTTACTACTCTGGGCTAACGCTGACACACAGCAGAAGCTCTCAAAAAGAAAAAAAACATCTCGATTTTGAAACATTTTGCTAGAATTGAAAGTATGGATATCGATCTATAAGAGTTTACTTAGTTTTTTGCATCCCTTTTATGAATCGGTACAACTTTTGCGCGCTTCCACTGTACAGGGAATATACCTGTTTCGAGAGATTTATTGAAAATGCAAGTAATGGGGTGCACTAATTGGACAGAACAATTTTTAATAAATAATGGTGGTATTTCATCTGATCCTGCTCCCTTGAATATGTCTAAATGTTTTAATTTGGTATGGACTTCCTCTATATTTACTTGCAAGCTCGTAAGGCGGCCGTAGTTCATCGATAGGGTTTTAAAATAGGGGGAGTTGCATAACTCGTCATTCGTAATATTAGGTTGGGAATGAGAGTCATATACTGATGCGAAAAAGGAGCCAAACATGTTACAGATGTCGTTGCCATCGCTGACTGTTGCAGAGCTGTTCGTAATAGAAGCAAGGTAATTACTTCTGGAGTGCCGCCTACTTTTGACATACGTCCAGAAATGTTTTGGGTTTTTCTTAATGTTTTGCTCAAGTTGTTTAATGTACGTATTATAGCATTTGCGTCTCAGTTTCTCACATCACTTTATACACAATCGCATAGAAATTTTATCTAAGGGATTTTTATGGGTGTTTTATGTACCTATTTGTTCTTTTCGCGTATTAGTGTTTATAGCGTATTATTAAACCAAGGCGGTTGTTTGTTATTTTTTACTTTAGTTAATGGCACATGTTCTTTAATTACTTCTTGTAGATTAGTATAGAATATAGACAACATATCCTCTGCACTATTTGTTTCCGAAAAAATCGTATTCCAGGGAACATTTTCTAAGTTTTTATGGATTGCCTCATAATCGGCTTTATAAAAATTTTGTCTTCTTATGTTATTAGAAATTAGTGTAGGATCACAATGCATATGAAGGAGTATCTCGAGTGGAGGATGGTGTAAATCTATTTTGCTCAAAGTATTAGTTGCTTCTGTTACAACACAAGACGGTAAATCAGTTAATACTAAATCTAAAATTTTGCCGTAATTGTTAACAATAGAATTACACTGCTTGAGATTGTTGATGTTGGTAAAATCAATTAGACATTCATTAACGTTTGAATGATTAAAACAATTTGTTGAGTCATTGATTCTGTTCCAGTTTATTAAACCTAAGTTTAAATCGCCTAATATTAAAGATGAATAGTTATGTTTTTCTGAGACTGAATTACAATTGTTCATGTAATGTTTTAATGTTATTAACTGGACTGGTGGTGGTAAATAGACAATGCATATTAAAGTTGGATTTTAAATTTGTTTCTATTAATATCCACATATCCTCACACTCACTTTCCCAAGAAAACACTCTTACAGCATTATATTTTTTATTGATTATCACTAATAACGTTGGTATCCTTTTTTCTTTTAAGACGATTATTTATGTAAAACTTATAAAAAATCGGAGTACAACAAAAGGATAAGTTACAAAGTTAACTGAAAAATCAATAACGACATTTTTTTAAATTAAGAAATAAAAAAAACTAAACTCATACACGATCAAACAACCCAAACTTTATAAATGTTAATATTGTGTAAAAAAACGATTTAAAGCGATAATTCATACAGTGAACTAGATAAAATAAACTATACTAACTCATTACAATATAAATTAGTATAAATAACATGCAGACTAACGGCAATATATATAGAACCTGCATACAGGATACCCAAACAGAGAGTGGGGTAATCATGGACGATGGGTAATGGCGGACACGCCAGCATACCTATATTAGAAAGAAATTTAAGATATTTCGAGTGAAGCAATCGTGAGCCTACTTCGATCGTAGAATCAAACAGTAAGAAGTGAGATGAGATAGTGTTCGTTGTTTAAGGTAAGTTAACTTGATTATTTTTCAACAATTTCATGTTGTGTTCTACCACAATTGAACACGTGTTTAGACGTGTATAAAAAAATTGTATTTTCATGAAGTAACATCTAAACATTGCTTTTATTCGCAACATGCATTGTAAAAACCTCTTTGATTTGTATAATTAAAATTTATATAAAAAACAAGTAAGAACATTCTATGTCATTCTTGGAAAAAACAGTGTAAAAATAAATGTCTTCAATATTGCAAATATATTATTTTACTTGGAAAATCGGCTAGTGACATAGTAATCGAACCTGAAACCAATAATTATGGCGACCGTAATGGAGAATTTAAAAAAACAAAGGTCAGTAGCAAGACGATTTTTTACTAGTGCAGAGAAAAATTTGCTGAAGGCATTGCAAGACCATACGCCTAATATTAGGTCTTTGTTTAAATACTGTACGGAAAAGGCTGAGCAGTTATTCCTAGTCGACAGTCAAATCCAGAAGTTATGGTTCCAGTCAGATGAATCGGAAGATATATTTTTTTTGGACTTGGAAACCGCAGAGGATTATAAACGACGATGGGCCGATTTAAGTTCCGAATATGACAACGTCTCTCGACCTTCACAGGAACAATATGAAGTGGGGACCCATAGCGGAGCTACGGTTGTATCAAATGACAATGGTAACGCAGTACGTATGTTTAGGTTACCTGAATTAGAATTTAAAAAGTTTGACGGCCAACCCGTCAATTGGCTTTCGTTCTGGGGTCAATTTCAAAAAATTCACGAGGATCCTAAAATAGACGAGTTTGACAAATTTAGATACCTTATACAAGCAACAGAGCCACACTCTAAAGCACGTCAACTGATTGAAAGCTATCCGCCTTCCAGTAAGAACTATCAAGTAGCTTTAAATCAATTAAAGGAAAGATTTGCTCGCGATGATCTCTTGATCGAACATTATATCGGGAGTCTTCTGCAGTTAGTTTTAGCCAGAAAATCAGAGAGTTTGAAATTAGAAATTTTATATGATAAATTATCAACACAGTTGCATGCATTGGATTCCCTTGGAGTGACGTCTGACAAGTATGCAGCAATGCTTCTACCTATGGTTGAGTCTGCAGTTCCTTCAGACGTTTTAAAGGCTTGGGAAAGGATTCGCGATAAAAGTAAAGGGCCTCAATTATCAGAATTACTAAACTTTATAAAACTAGAGGTTGAGAGTGAAGAACGAATTTTGACAGCGAAAGACGGTTTCGATCAAAGCCCGAGTAACTCTTACAAGGAACCAACCGCAGCGTGTGTTATTACTAACGAGAAAAAGAATATAAATGCACAAAACACGGTTCGTGTATCATGTTTGTTTTGTGACAAGAACTCGCACCATAGCCTAGAATGTTACAAAATTAGTAAGTTATCACTAGAACAGAAGAGAGATATTTTAAAGAAGAAAAATGCATGTTTTGTTTGCTTAAAGACAGGCCATAGTTGCAAACGTTGTCGAAATTATTCAAAATGTCCTCTATGTAGTAAACGTCATTTGATTGTAATGTGTCCAGAAGCTTATCCACGTAACAGTGATGTTAAAAATAAGAAGGATTCTACAGGAGTTATAATTTGTCAACGTAACTTGCAAACTACTCTTTTGCAAACAGTTTTAATTAGAATTGTATATAATAATAATAATGTTATAACTAGGGCTCTTTTAGATAGCGGTGCTCAGAGGTCTTACATCAGACAAGATTTAGTTAAAACATTGGGTATGAAACCAATTAATAATGAGGTTGTTACTCATTTCTTGTTTGGTGGCATTCAAACTAATAAGGGTATGTATCAAGTTTACAATTTTTCTATTGAAAATTTGGAAGGTACGTATCAGTTACAAATGTCTGCTTTAGATAAAAACAAAATATGTGGCCCACTGCCTAAATTAACTGATAAGGGATTGATCACGAAAATAGGATTATTGCTAGGAGCAGATGTGTTAGGATTTTTATTAACTGGTAATCTAATACAAATTGAAGGCAACTTAGTAGCAATTGAAACCAAACTTGGTTAGGCGTTGCAAGGTTCAGTGTCCAGTCTGCAGACTTACAATGAAATTAGCTATTTCAATAATCATTTTTCTTTATCAGAATTATGGGATTTGGAAACTTTAGGTATTAAAGAACCCGCGGACTCAAAAGGTATTGATCAAAGTCAATGGGAAACACTAAAATTTTTCAAATCCACTATTAAGAAGAATAATGAGGGTCGTTATGAAGTGCGCTTGCCTTGGAAAGAAGGTTATCCGAGACAACTTACTTGTAATAATAAAGATTTGGCATGTAAGCGGTTAATCACTGTGTCAAAAAAACTGGATGCAACAAGTATGATAGAAAAATATGATGAGGTTTTTCGGAATTGGTATAAAGAGGGTGTAATTGAAGAAGTTGAAGGATGTGAAAATGGTTTATACCTACCACATCATGCAGTTATTAAGCAATCAAGTGCGACTACGCCTATTAGACCTGTTTTTGATGCCTCAGCTAAAAACTATTACGGCCAGTCTCTCAATTTAAGTTTACAGAGAGGGGTCAATCTATTAGAAATTATACCTAAGCTTCTTATTAATTTCTTTGTTATTTATATTCTTAAAATTAGTTTTAGTATATATTTTAAGTTGTATTTTTTCTCGTTCTTGTTGGTCATTTTGTTTGGGCTGGAGGATGTAAAAACCTCTTTGATTTGTATAATTAAAATTTATATAAAAAACAAGTAAGCACATTCTATGTCATTCTTGGAAAAAACAGTGTAAAAATAAATGTCTTCAATATTGCAAATATATTATTTTACTTGTAAAATCGGCTAGTGACATAGAAATCGAACCTGAACCCAATATGCATTGACAAAATCTAACCTCAAATAAAAGTATTTTAATTCGTATATGGGTCGGGTAACGGCGAACGATTTAAGTCGGGTAATGTTGGACGTCCACAATTATACCTATATAGTTTAGTAGGAGAGTTACATATATTTTTTATCAAAATAAAATTAAGGGAGAGTACTCATGGATTTTACAAATTCTTATACGCACATATATGGACATTATTAAATTAAGGAAAGTAAATTAAAAATACCATAATCCATTTATATATCAGATGCCATGAAATTATCAAAAAAAAAAAACTAAAACCTAACGCAAATTAGAATATTTAAATATAATATAATAGCAAAACACTTATTAAGAAAAGCAATCATAGCTTATTTTACCCAAAAAACATAATAAACGATATAACTGTATCTAAAACGGGAAGAAAAGCTGTGTAGAAGAAGAGAAAAGAAAGAAAGAAGAGAAGAACGATAATCTTAAGAAACAAAGATGTAAAAAACCCCAAAGCATTTGAAGTTAATAGGAAGGCTCAAAACAGAAAAGCAGAAAAAATCAAAGATTTGTAATGTGACGTCGTAACAAACATATTTTTGTGAGTTTAAATCGCAAACGCTGGCTAAACCTTACGAGATAGATCAAATTAACGTACTATAGAAGTGTATATCTTAAAAAGATCGATAAAAATCCGGGACAAGCTGGGTCGGGTCGCTAGTTAGATTATAAAGCAAGCGAGATAGGTATATTAAAATATCTATACAATATTTTCAAGGTCTAATTAAAATATTCCTTTGTAAAAATACATGAAATTGAAAGTCAATACAGGTGTTTCGTTATCTGTTGGTATTGACACAATAATATCACGTAATAATCGAATGTTCTGGATTATGTGACGTGGCCAATTTGGTATGGCCAAATTTTTATTGACTTTAGCGGCATTATGTTATATGTTTGTATTATTTTATTTAATCAATTGTTCAGGCGTAATAAGTACCTAATGTCAACACTCGTGTATGGTGTCTATAAGGATTTATTTTCGCGTCGGTACATGACTAGCGTTTCCATTTATTGTGATATCTTTAACAGATTTATTATCAGAGCATCGAGAATTAATGTTATTAGTATCATTGTTGTTACTCAAAATAAAAAAAAAATCAAAAATCAAAATAGCCTTTATTCAATTTAGGCCCTGAGAAAGCGCTTATGAACGTTTAAATTATCAATTATCATTATCAAATGATCAATTATTTTTAAAGAGCATTTCTATAATTGTTCATGGTCTCACAATTTTATATTTCTTTAATACAATTTAAAAAAACGCGTGCGGAGCTGCGGGTACAGCTGGTATATAATATAATACTAATGTTATAAAGAGGTAAAGTTTGTGAGTTTGTGAGTTTGTGACGTTGTAGGGGGTAATCTCAGGAACTACTGGTCTGATCTGAAAAATTATTTCAGTGTTCCATAGCTCATTTATCGAGGAAGGTTATAGGCTATATATCATCACACTAAGACCAATAGGAGCGGAGCACTAATGAAGAATGTTTCAAAATCGGTTTTTTTTCCTCTTGAGAGCTTCCGCTGCGTGTTAGCTTCAACCCAAATTGACGTTATTCCACGCGGACGAAGTCGCGTGCAAAGGGTATTTTATATATTTTTACAAAACATAAATAGTACACAATATTAGTTTATATATTTTCACTCTTTCAACTATATTTTATATATTACTTTATATGGTTTCACTTGTCGTAGGTGGATCAGTGAAATGTAGTAAAGAATTGATAATCACAGTATATTGTAGAGCTACTAGCATTTTTCGTATTTGCATTATTTTTTCTTCAATAAACCATTATTAATTTTAATAGGTGGTAGAGCCACGCTGAAGCTATTACTGGTTTCAGGATGAATGGGTCGGCTCGCCCGGGGTAGTACCACCCGACCCACAGAAACACCCACGTGAAGTAATAGTGCTTGCATTGTTGCATTTCTTTCGGTCAGTGAGAGCGCCGGAAGACTACCTCCCTTCCCCTACTCCCACTTCCCTACTCCCCCCTGCCCTAAACACAGGCTGGCAACGCACTTACGACTCCCCTGGTGTTGCAAGTGTCTATGGACGGTGGTGATCACTTAACATCAGGTGACCCAACTGTTCGTTTGTCTCCTTCGATATAAAAAAAAATATATAGCAAATCAGTATTTAAGTCAAAATTTAAATTTACTTCAATCTAAAACTAATCTCTAATTATTTTTAATAGTGCCCGCTAAACAATGTAATGTACTATTTTGTAACCACTTATGTTATTATTATCATCATTACATAGTATAAAACAAAGTCCTCTGCCACGTCTGTCTGTCTGTCTGTTCGCAATAAACTCAAAAACTACTAAATTTTCTTTCACGAATAGATAAAGTCATCCATGAGTAAGGTTTAGGTGTATAATTTGTCAAGTTTTTTTTATTATCAGGGCGGGACTACGTTCGCCAGCTCGTTAGTCAATACGTATTATAAAACAAGTCCTCTGCCACGTCTGTCTGTCTGTTCGCGATAAATAAAAAAATTACTGAACAGATTTTCATGTCATTTGAAACTTTCAAATAGTTTGAAAGTTTCATATGACGTAACTAAAGGAATACCAATTAACTATCACTCATCAAAAAAGTCTAAGCAACATGTACTAATTTAAATTTTAGGATGGTTCTTCACATTATAACGTTGTATTTTATTTTGAAAATAATATATTTAGGGTTCTATGATGTAAAAATAACAGCTGTTGTCTTTATAAGTTCTTTTAATAACAGAAATGAACAATATTAGAATATACTGTACAAACTAAGATACATAAGAAACTAAACTTTTTTCTTACAAAATGAAATTTCTAAAGAAAATGTATTTATTGTGAAAGAATAGAACAATTTAATACAAAGTATGGGCTCCTCTGCTATTCAGAACTTGTCGGCAACGATTATTCATTGAATTAATGAGACTGTCTATGTCATCTTGCGGTATTCGCTCCCAACGGAATTGTAGCAAATCCTTCAGCTGTTGGGTTCTTGTCGCTCCGTCCAAGTCCTTCAAAACACGTCTCTGGAGCATGTCCCATGCGTGCTCGATGGAGTTGAGATCTGGCGATTATGCAGGCCAGGGCAATACCCGGATGTTCTCCGTTGCAAAGTATTCACTGGTTCGCCGAGCTGTATGTGAACGCGCATTGTCATGCATTAACCTAAAATCGGAGCCAAAGGTTTGTGCAAATGGGTAGACATAAAGTCTGAGAATATCCTCAATGTAATTTTCAGCATTCATGTTTCCATTTACAAAAACGAGCTCAGTTCGCCTGTTCTTCATAATACCCGCCCATAACATAACTGTTGAGCCGCTGTATCGATGAACTTCCTGAACGCACCTGAGCCTTTCAGTATTTCCGGGCCGACGATACACTCGCACCCTTCTTGTATCAGGCTTAAACCCGAATCGCGACTCATCGGAAAACATAATTTTATCCCATTGTTCCTGGGTCCATGTTATGCGTTCTCTACACCATTCATATCGACGAGCGCGATTCCCGTGACATACCGGTGGGCACCTGATTGGGCGTCGAGCTCGTAGGCCGTACTCATGCAGTCGATTTCGCACAGTTTGAGGACTTACATCAACACCACTTGAAATTTGTAGCCTCAAACTTATCTCTCGAGCGGTTAACATCGGCTGGCGTCTTGCAGTCAGTTGTATGTACCGGTCTTGCCGAGTGGTCGTACTCCTTTTACGGCCTGGATGCTGTTCAGCGGGTTCTCCTGTATTATTGTAGCGCTGCCAAAGACGACAAATAACACTTCTATGAATGCCAAAATGTCGAGATACCTGAGATTGATTACTTCCCGCTTGCAACATCCCTACAGCTCTTTGCATTTCATCTGCCATCAAATGACGTCGCTTCACGACGTAAAGAATATCTAACAATTCAATTTTGTCGCTAACTTTATTTAAATGGTTGGTAAAATTATAAAATCAAGACTAAACGTAGCAATTAAAACGCACTTAAATTCAAACAAATTCGCAGTCATTTGAATTTTATGAAAAAAACAAAACATAATCAAATTTTTTTTTTACAACCAGCCAGTATGTCATCAATAACAAAAAAGTTTACTTACCTACGCACTTAGTTTGAGTAAATACTTAGAAATTAATTAATATAAATGGTAAAATTTGTAATATCACGCATGTTGCTTAGACTTTTTTGATGTGTGTACGATACATTATATCTATACTTATAAAGAAGTAAAGTTTGTGAGTTTGTGACGTTGTAGGGGGGTAATATCAGGAGTCTATCTGATCTATCAGTGTTATATAACTCATTTCTCGAGGAATCTTATCTTATATATATATCATCACGCTAAAACCAATAGGAGCGGAGCACCAATGAAGAATGTTTCAAAATCGGGTTTTTTTCCTCTTGAGAGCTCCCGCTGCGTGTTATCGTTAGCCCAAAGTAACTAATAATCCACGCGAACGAAGACGCGGGCTTAGGCTAGTAAGTTGTATAATTATTTTATAATTCTGTACTTTATATGACTAAACTAATAAAATTCTGTTCAAATCAATCTGTTACGTTCAAGAGAAAATAGCTTCTACTCGCGTCTTTGACGTCACAGTCTCAATTGTGTAAATATAATTTATTATATTGAATTTTCATAAGTTTTAAACATGACAATATTCTATATAAGAAAATGTAACGTAGCGATGTACTGGTTTAAATACTATCACATATTCTATTTCTAAAGGAATACAGGTTATAAAATTATTTTAGATTAAGAAAACATGTAAAGGAATCAATATGTAGGTTCTTGATTACAAAAAAATATACGAGTACGTTTCCATTTTATGTTAAGCGTACATGGGAATTGGTATTCAGTCCGCCAGATGTCACAACGATCATTACAAAACATTACGTATAGTCAATTCAAGATGATTGCGTTTTAAACTCGTGCATAATATGAAGCGACTTGTGTGCCATCATATTTTACCAATCACACCATTCAGATGCAGCACCGTTACGCGTTTGTTTTTGATCTTGCAAGTCGGGTAGAAGAGTGAGATGTAGCTTAAAAGATAAGAAGGCAAAGAAACCGCTATACGTTAGACGACCATCTCTCTCTTCTCCGGCATGCTCAATAATTCTAAGGCGGTAATTTAGTTATACAATAATTAATTGTATTTTTGGGCTTGTTTGATCGGATTGATTACGGATAGTAAGCGAACTAATTCACGTAAAGAGACAGTGTCTCGAAATATGGAATTTAATAGAATGTAATCTGAAAAACGTTCTGAAGTTTAATTAAAAATTAAAATTAAGTTATCCTATTTAATTACGTAAACTGATATATTTCTCGTAATAAGAAGACGTTCAAGAGATTTAATCAGTTGAATAAATAATGTTATATAGTCAATATAAATAAATTGTAATAGTCATTGCGACTATAAAAAGAAGGAATTACTTGCAATTAATCAGACATACTTCAAAGTTTGTAATTATAACTCAAAATGGCGACCATGCTGGTCTTGTTCGCGGTGAGCTTATTTTTTTATTAATTATAATTATTACGTCTTTTTTGGTACCATATACGGACAAGTTAAAATTATTCTGTCATAATTTCACTGGAAGTAGAATGGAATCAGTTTTACAAACGTTCCGTTTTGTAAAAATTGTTAGCGACGAAAATTATTTAAATTAATCATCGAGTTTTTAAACGAATTTGATTTATTGTTAAAATGTAATCAAAATTAATCTAATTTTAACAAATTTTGATTAATGCTAAGGATAAAAAGCTATTTAATTGCCTCTGTTTTATTTTCAACGAATCAATGCGTTTTACCAAGCGCTTCGATAGCGCCTTTTTAAAATTTGGCTAGCTAGTAAACGTGATCTAGCCTCGTCAATCCGCCCGTATGTAAACAACATATTACTATTTCTTTTTCACCATCTATATTGAGAATACGCCATCTTACTTCTATATTTTATCTAAGATTGTGTAGCATTACACTTACTTGACGTATGTGTGCGTTATCGTGTCATTTGATTTGTCAAAATATCGTGTAGGTAACGTATCTACAGCTTTTTAGTTATAATATAATCGCGTTTTACTTTATTCTCCTTCTAATTGTTATATTTTGTACTTCCAACCATAAGTGTCATGTCTGCTGTCCAGCCGGTTTGTTTGTTAATATAAGAGATATAACTTCTCTTGTGTAATTAAAATTGAAATTAAAACATCGAGAAGTTTCGATATCAATGTGGTTCAACAGCCCCTTCTAACAATATGCACATGAATAACATCAAATTTGAATTTTTGGCGGAATCTTATTTTATCATGTAGTGGATTTCATATTTTGTTCATAATCTTGTTTTATATGATGCTATGTTTTGTAATATTGGTGGTATTTTACGTAATATACTTCGTTTATTGTACACAAGGGAAGTGGATGGGATATAATACCACTTAGCGTGAACTCTGAGTTGCCAAAACAATTCCATGGAGAGTTCTGATAAGGGGGTCACCATTTTGGTAGAACATTGAAATTTATTTCATCACGCATGTGGATATAGCAACAGTCAACAGTCCGATGAATAATCATATTCATATATCTAATGTACACGTTACATGTTACAGTAGATGGCGTGCGTGTCGTAGTTACAAATGTTTTTAAAAAGGCGTTTCTGTAACGTACACACCCACTCACAAATTTACATTTCTTTAATACATTTTAAAAAAGCGCGTGCGGAGCCGCGGGTAACAGCAAGTAATATATATAAGGATATATAATAATAATTAGACTGAAAACCCACAACGCTTTATCACATAGAAACAACTTAACGTATTAATAATAATAAAAAATTAAAATATATATATTAAATATTGAGAAACATTAGACAAAAAAAAACAGAATAAAATAAACGAAGAAGTGTATAAATGAATAAACGAAATTATAACAAGACACTTGTAATATTTAACGTACTCGACAAATGCAATTATAATAAAGAAGGATTGGTTGCCAAAATCGAAATTAAAAAAAAAACATCGTCTTGTTTTTCGAACAGACTACGCTAATTGCCTGGCAGGGCCTTCACCGGACTACTAAGGCGAGCGCTTAAGACACTCAGCCGATTTTATTCAGACAACTAGCTCAAGGGTGCGCGGCACACCTCGGCTTGGTCTGCTGTCGATACCGCGGGTCTAACCTAGCTAAACTATTCTAAGCTATTCCTACATATATTCGTTGGTAAATCATACAATTGAAATTTCACAAACACAATTCACAAACGCTTACATGTATATAGGAAGTATAAATAAACTAAACTACTCGATTCAGTTCGAATAAGGGAAAAGAATAAAACCTTTTCACCATGTGTGTAATGTGTGCACGTATATGACGTGATCTGATGTGGTAAGTCACTGTATCGCGCTAGTAACAGCTCGAGGGCTCCATCTGGGGACGACCTAGGCTCGAGATGCTACCGGAGGAAACGCGACGTATGTGCGAAGGAGAATTTCGCGAATGTGGGCGCGAGCACGTATGTTGAAAGATATCGGATCGAAGTAGTAATTAAACGACGCCGGCGCCGCAATCTAAATAGACATAAAAAGGTAACTACTCCTAATAATTGGTCGTTTAAGGGAAAGGTAGATATAAATGCGCAGATTTATTCTATCTACACTAAAAATATTTATTTAATCGAAACTGAGAGACGTGCGAGACGTTGTATGGTAGCTGCGATGGCGGAAAAACTAGAGATCGCGTTTAGAAGACCTAGATTCGAGTTGTTGTTAATCATCCCGTTAAACGCGACGATTTCGAATATCTCTTGTACGAATAGCAGCTGTGCGAGCAAGTCTATGCCGGAGAGGTGAATGTCAAGTCTCTCGACGCAACAGATATGAGAACTCGTCGATTACTCTCGCACCGAGGCATGACATATAATTTGTTTTATTATTTCAGATCGTCCTCACCGCGAGTTTTGTGTATCTTACACCTGTTAATAAATACGGTATATCAATTGGTAAGTGTTTTACATGGTCGAACAGTAGGTACCTATTTAGAATACTTTATTTTCCTTTATATTGACCAATGAATCTGACGAACAACAAAGCTGAAATGTATTGAGAGCAACGTGGATAATTTGTGCGTTTGTTTTGACCCAATCTAATTAACAATGGTTATCGGATTTCCTTAAACGTCCACGGTTACTCATACCTAAGGATGGACTGCCGATATATTACTAGGTTTTAAACTGACCTATCAACGGTATTCATTGTAAAAACATATCACATTCTTCTTTGATGATCATGGTCAGAATAGAGTGCTATTGAATTATTTATGTCTGCAATTCTCTTTGCATAAACTGAGTACGCCATGTCATACAATTCAATTGAAAATATATGAATTCGATTAGGGTTAGATAAATATATATTTTACTTGTTTGACAGTCTACGCGAGCGACGCCGCTGGTGTGAACTTGGTTGTGTGTTAAAACCTAATCAATTATTAAAATAAATTATATAAGTTACAATTATTATTCAACGAAATCAAACATTAAGCCTTTAACTATCGTCTTAAATATTCTGACAACCGCAAAGAAACAAATGAAACATTTCGACATGATCGCAATAATCAACATATATTTATTCCTCTGTATTCAATGAATTTTAATTCCCATATCTTTTATATTTTGTTACTTATAATTGCATGTACGTTTGCTGCTTTCCTTTTAATTTGTATATTACAAACTATAAGCCTCATTTCCGCTATCAAACCAATTTTTTTTATATCATAGGAGGCAAACGAACAGGTGTGGCACCGGACGTTAAGTGATCACCGCCTCCATAAGCACTAGCAACGCCAGGGGAGTCACAAATGCGTTGCCAGCCAGTGTTTGGGGGGAAGGGGACACTGGGATTCCAATATCTCTATGTCGCTTTTGTTTTCACAAAATAGAATTCCTAATTATATTGTAAACTTTGAAAGTAAATCATCAAAAATGTTTGACATCAATGAGTTTTACAGCCAGCTATAATATCATAGTATTATTAAGACGGATTTCAAAATTAAATTGCATCGAAATAGGAAGATTTTTGTAGTTTCGGTTATCGGAAGATAATGCACTTCCTCTCAATACACGTTGATAAATTGTTTCAGATGACTACCCTAGTACTAAACTTAGAGCTTACTCCGACGATATACACACACATCACCAACTAGCCTCTAAACTGGGATCGAATTCATTAAACGCATGCTCTGAACTAAGTACACGTCTAACTTTTTATATTTTTTATTAATTATTATATCATTATTATTTCATTTATCATTCAACTCATTATATAATTCTATATACGTAGGTTCGAACCATGTCGTGTAACAACGAATTTTCCAGGATTCGCATACATTTACTAATTTAAATTGGTAACACAGTAACACACGGTGAAGGAAAACATCGTGAGGAAACTGGAACCTGAGAAATGTTGTAATGGGAATATATAGAACTGCGGATTTCTCGAAGTTTGAAATCGCCAGTAAGTCATGGACTTGCGCTATGATTATGCCCATACCTTACTTCGCGAAGAGGTCTATGACCCTGTAGTAGGTTTTTTATAGACTGGTTTGATTAAAACTAAGCCACAGATAATGCATATCAGCTTCGAAGGTTTTAACGCTCGCAAATATCTTACCTTGTTATAATTTTAAACACGGATGTTCACATAGAAATTATGGAAAACGCCAAAAAATATGTATAGCTTAAAATAGTAATATGAATAAAAGAAAAAAGAGTTTTTATTGTTGGAATCAAAGGTTACATACTTAACTCAAATATATAGAAATTAAAATAACCAATGCCTTGCAACCCCATTCAGCAACATGCTGCAGTATAAGGAAACACTGTGGCGTTAATTTCCAGGAGGAGCCCAAACGACGCATGCACGACGCAGTCTATGAAAACTAAAGTGAAAATGTTACTATTTAGAAAGATGACGTATACACATATCTATCAAAATGTGAATATATTACGTAAAATTATACTGGATTTTAACCTGTTTCAGGAAAAGCTAAGGCAGCGGGTATGCCATTAGATATGGATATGAGAATTCAATATAATGTTGATGATAAAGGAGATACTACTTTCAAAGTATATAACGTAACTGACTTAACGCAACGGTGTGCTGCTCAAGGTATTTACATTATTTCGTTTTGTTTTGTTCAAGATATTTTCCAACGCTATTGAATGTTAATATATTAAGTAATTTGATGTAATTAATAGTTTCTACTTCATCTACATTATTCTTTAGTTAGTTAGATACCTCAAGAAGTAATAAAAGTAAGGGATTAAATAAATAATATATAAGTAGATTCTCTCGTTATGTACCGACGAAATCTTTGAAGGTTACTACGAATATATTGTAATTAGGTCTTAATAATTGTAAATTGTACTACGTTTCAACGTAGTACAACGTATTGACTCAAAGAGAGACGAGACGAACTTCTTAGCCTTCCATGGATTCACCGTGCGGGTGCCGGGTCCATCGTGTGGCAGAGGGAGAAACTCAGAGCAGTTCCCAGGACTTGCGACCCAGGTGTAGGTTTAAGGAAGCCCCCTTTGAGATGCGCATCAACGCTCACCTTCACTGCTCGAGTTTCCCGCCCTGCCTAGCCAAATTTGGTAGGAACCTGTTAGTGCAGCCTTTGATACTCGTTCTAAAATAGAACTTACTGCAGTTCTCGACAGGCCAAGGTCCTTCAGAAGGTTGTAGAGAGATTTTGCTGGTATACCTCTCGCTCCTACTTCTACCGCGTATAACTTAACCACATAGCCATTTTTACTTAGTTCATTATATATATTCAGTCAGTATATTTATTTAATTTGATTGTGTGGTCTTTAGGAATGTTGGTTTCCCACGGTACAGTAAGCTCTACTAGTATTATATGTTTTATGTGTCTAGAGAAGAGGAATACGTCCGGTCTGGAT
The DNA here is from genome assembly GCA_036509395.1 of Antheraea yamamai. Classification (NCBI taxonomy): domain Eukaryota; kingdom Metazoa; phylum Arthropoda; class Insecta; order Lepidoptera; family Saturniidae; genus Antheraea; species Antheraea yamamai. The sequence goes on along the minus strand of AP028452.1, from coordinate 6,501,929 downwards.
GACGAAACACCAACATCCTCTGGGATTTTATAGTGCTTGTCATACGTATCCATTAAATATAGTTATCCATAAGTTATCCATAAGATAAGCTGTAAAATGCCCCGTTGAGTTTCACTTACATTTATCGTATGATTGTGTGTTCAGAAACGCAATTTGACAAATTATCGAACCGATAACGGTATTGAACAGATAGACTACAATTAAAGTACCTCAGAAACCGGGCATAAGTCACGGGCCACTTTTACCAATACTGAAATAATTACTGATTATAATTATTAATAATAAAGCTGCTATTTTTCTAAATTATTAACCGATATTAGCATAACTTCGTTTATGAAGAAATGTTTTTGTGTAATTATATGCCTTATCTAAATCTGGATCATATTTAAAAGCAGCGACTCCAATAAATAAAAAATCTGTATTTGTTTTTAATAATTTTCTTATTATTCTATGAATCTAGTAACGAAAAGTGTAATATTAAGAAAAAAAAATTGTTTTATATCGTTTCACATTAGCCGTCGTGATTATTTCGATTAATATTAATGTATTCTAACTAAACAGGATCCGTTTTTGGTTCGGGCGGAAGTGTCAGTCGATCTGACAGATCTTCAAGAAACAACGTATTCTCTGGAACAATGCTATCCAACTCAAGGCGATAACTTTTATTTTTTATTTACTTAATCATCAACGGATGCCCATACATATTTATACTTTGGTTTCAACAGGTTAGTGCCCTAATATTGAACATAAGCCTAGTCACTGTAGTCTTATTTATTAACATGCAACTACAGCAAACCAAGAATAGTATACCGTTGTAAATGTAAAAGTACAACCTCAAACGCCGCAGCGTTGGGTAAATTTGGATATTGCCAAAATTGCAATGATTGTTGCCATCGCTACTAAGTCATTGGTTACTCTAATCTATCGAATCGTTAATGTATCGAGGAATCCTACAATCGACTAGCTTTCTAGATCTCTAATCAATAGCCTTTCGTGTCTAGAAACATTATTCTTGTAAAATATCTACAACTTTTCTTCTTGCTCTGAATCTAAATAATCTTTTTATTGCATTGTACCGATCTAATTATTCTTTTTTTTTCTTTGTCTAATGTTTCTCAATGTTTACTGTTATATAATATTTTTTATTATTGTTATTGTATTGTTGTTGTTGACTGTTGCTATATCCACATTTGTAAATAAATCCTTATTTTTTTAGGTTTCATCTCGTACGTTACCGATATTCACAAATCATCAGTTCATTAAAAACGTGGTGGATAATAAAAGGGAAATAGCTAAATAACATTACACCAAAATATATGGATACTGTGATCTACTGCAGCGTTATTTTAAATCACTATCAACATTGCACTCAAGGTGTACCCCAAGGTTTAACACAAGGCCCAGTTTGCAATCTTCGTTATTCCGTCGCTACTGAATATATTGTACAGATAATTATTTCAATGTATACATTAAACTTCAACTATTTATATTATAATAAATTCGTATAAAAGTTGTTTTATTTCATTATTATTAACAAAAGTATGTAGATTTGAAAGGGTAGAGAGGAAACTAAAAACAAAACTTTTTTAATATTCTGTGCTATTTAATTTTTTATAGATACGACAATAAAGTATTAATGAAGGCAACAATCGACTCGTTTTTAATAGCTTTATTGTAATATATATCCCATAACATAAATGTGAATTGAGAGCCAAGTTCAATATTGTGATATATGCCTTGGTTGTTGACTTCAATGACAAAATAAGTGAGATCTACATGGGTGCGAAAATCAATAGTCGGTCCTGAAATTTATTTATAACAACATAAAGTATTTTATAACGCATTCATATTTGCCGCGGGATCTAATGAAAACTGTAGTAGTCCGTCCGTATGTTTAAAAATAAAACTGGTGATACTTATGATACTTTGAGGTATAAGGGTTGTCGAATAACATCATAAGACTTGAGACACCCAAGCCAACCTCACCTGCACGTGGTGCACCCTGCTGAATAACGAACGAGGCAATGCCGAAAGCGGGGTGGTAGGGTTTTATAGCCTGTTTCGGATCAGCCTGTGCATATCCAGCTTTTCGCAGGCCGGCATGATAGCGGCGACCGGCAATAGATAGTGTATCACTCGGTGGTCGCCATTGTTTTTGGTTTGTACTGTACTTACTATCAGGCATAGTGCAGTCACTTTGCCGTGCTACAATAAATATATATATTAATAATTATAGACCGATTTCACTTACTACTGTCATTGCTAAAGTATTAGATGGACTCTTAGACGTACAACTAAATAAGTATATTCATTTACACGATGCTCAATTCGGTTTTCGACTTAAATTATCAACCGAGACCGCCATTCTAGCTCTTGACCAGACCGCCAGATATTCGTAGAAATTCACCGGTTTATGCGTGTTTTCTAGACCTTACCAAAGCTTTCGATCTAGTTTCTTATAATACATTATGGAGCAAAGTTGTTCGGAGTGCCAGCAGATGCGAAAAACAGACTATTGCTAATAATTTCAATTAATAAATTATGAAATTTAAATAATTCATACTGTAATTAATTTAAAAATTCAAAATAGAACACAATTATTCTATTGTATTGAGTTTTCACTTCTGTCGGCAGTCCTTATGACTGCCTGAATTTTTTTTATTTTATTGGGAAAACACTTTCTATAAACTTTGTATATAATATATGTAAAAAATATCGAAATTGTAATATAGGTAAGTGCTGAATAATAATGGCCATATTTGACAATATGAGACTGATATTCAGCTACATTTATCTGATTTTTATTAATACTATCTAGCTTATGGCTAGTTTTAATGATTTTAAACCGATATTTGTTAAAGTTATTGGAGAAATATAATATTACGTTCTGTGAAATACTTTATATTGGAAACATTACTTTGTAATAATATCCATGTCAACAGAGAGTTGATTGGCCAATAAAACACTTTCTCTGTGGTACTCATAACACGTTCTCCTTCTTTGGTGATTTGTCTATGGTGATATGTTGCTATTTTTGATTATTCTACGTTACACTGAATATTTGGCAATTAAGTTTAAAATGTGTATTTGTGACACTTTACATTGGCTAAATTGCGTGGCAGAGGCTATACCGAAGAAAAAAAAACACTTGTAAAACTTACAGGCCGTAAAATTGTACAGTTTGCAAATATGTAACACAAAGGTGGTAAATTATACGTAGGTGGTAAAGTCACGCTGAAGCTATTACTGGTTTCACCATGAGTGGGTCGGCTCGCCTGACACACAGAAACACCGACGTGAAGTCACCGTGCTCGCATTGTTGCGTTTCGTTCTGTCAGTGAGAGCGCCGGAGGCCCACCTCCCTTCCCCCCCCTCCATCCTCCGTCCCCACTCCTTCCCCCCTCTTCTCCCTACCCACAAACACAGGCTGGCAACGCACTTGCGACTCCCCTGGTGTTGTTAGTGTCTATGGACGGCGGTGATCACTTAACATCAGGTGACCCACCTGTTCGTTTGCCTCCTATACTTTTGATAGAATGAATGGATTCTAATGATACCAAGACTAAATATTACTCGAGGTAATGCTTAAGATTTTCTTCTTGATGTTTTATCGTGACCACAGCACCTTAGGAGTGATTCGTGTTCAAACGGACAGACAGACTTTCTAAAAAATATTGAAATATATTTTATTACTTATTCCAAGACACCTGCAACAGTTTTTCACAAAAATCTAAAAATTACAGACGCGTTAGATTTATTTTCCTATTATATAAATAGATAGTTTTCTTTGTTGTTAATTACATGCCATTGCTATTTTCGTCGTTTTCTTGTTCTTCAATGTATTTCACTTACAATAAAGCTTTACCAATTTTAATCACTGAGGAGGGGTGAGTCAGTAAAGAAACCGTATCTCCTTGAATGGCATTTATTTCACGTAATTAATTAGTATAAATAATAACAAGTTTCTAAGCGATCGAGTCCTACGTGAGGGGACTAGTGCAGTAAGTGTCGGGCGTGTGCATCGCAATTTGTCTACAAAGAAAAATTACCATGCATTTGCTATACGGTGTCGCTACAACGCTATTGTAGCGACATGCATAATACCTACACAATATATGTTACAAGATGTACCCAACAGGTAGAAACAAATTCTATATAAGGCGGATCGTACAATTAAACTATTCCATCACCCAAAACTCACTAAGCAAGTGATTAAATATTATCTGAAGTTAATTATAACCGACAAATACATAATGTGGCGAACTGTTAATAAACCTTTGTTTATTATATCGTTGTTTATTTCTAGTTCCCACGATTATTTTATTACTAAAGGATAATTAAATTTCATTGTCTCTTCATTGTTATCTCTAATCCTTTGCGAATATTCTATATGCATGTCTATCTCGTATGTATGTATATGTCTGCTTAATTCAAATAAACCGATTTTCGTAAACTATCTTATAAAGCGTTTACAAAACGAGGCAATTAGAGTTATATCTTCATTTTACATACAAAATCTTCTGAATGTTGCAACTTGATCGTTATACTGCCTCACCCCTATTATCCACTTGAATCATAATTCATTAAAATTTTAATATTGCAAGTATAATATCGAGACAACTTAAAGGTTAATAAAACATCCTGGTAAAACCATATGGAGGCAGGACCTGGCGGACGCGCGGTTCGGACGGTATACCGTAGACGCCGTCCGCCTGGTCCTGCGGGAGTGGATAGGAAGGGAGTGGGCTTCCTTGACGTTTCGACTGGTGCAGGTACTCACCGGCCACGGTTGCTTCGGGTGGTACCTGCACCAGATCGCTCGCAGGGAGCCGACCGCCGCATGCCACGAGTGCGGCGCTCACGAGGACACCGCGCAGCACACTTTGTCTGAGTGTGCTGCGTGGGAGGGACAGCGCCGCACTCTGGCTGCGGTGGTAGGATGTGATTTGTCGCTGCCGAGTCTGGTTTTGTCCATGCTCGGCAGCAACCAGGCATGGCAAGCGAGGGCCTCCTTCTGCGAGGAGATCATCTCGCAGAAGGAGGCGGCGGGGAGGGCCCGCGAGGTAGATCCTCTAAGCGGCCCTCTCCGCCAACGGAGGATCGGCGGGAAGAGGCGGAGCTTTGACCAACTCCTCCCGCCACCGTAGCTGGACCTGAGGATATGGACCGGGGGGCCCATCTCCTCATTGCACAGGTCCGGCGGACGAGGGGAGGCAGCTAGTGTGTACCCAGTCTGCCTCTCTATAGGTAGGAGCCCGGCGGTCACACTCCGCCGGGCGGACCGTTGGGGCGGCTCTACAAGGTTGAGTAGTATTGTACGATCCCCTGCCGCCCCAACAGTTACGGTCTGTCGGTACACCGTGGGGCTTTAGTCCGTGCGAGTTGGACATAACCCACCCTCTCCCCCGGGAGGGTGGCGTATCCATAAGGGATTTCCCCACGATATAAAAAAATAAATAAAAAAAAAAACAAAAAAAAATCCTGATAAAACCATACCACCAGGTAGGGGTTTTTCTAAGTCAGCGGCCCGCTAGCTACTACTCCCAAGTTGACAATTTGTCAACAAATACGTTTTGGTGTGTTTCGGCAGCTGCACTTGAAAGCTAGGTTTCTAGGCTTAACATATGTGGTAAACACGTAGACCAATCACATCATCATTTAACCTCAAATAAGATTAGGGTCAAACGCCAATATCTACAAAGTAAAAAAAGAAATAAAAAATACCCTATGTCGTTTTCAAATACCCTATGTCATTTTCAAATACCCTATGTCGTTTTCAAATACCCTATGTCGTTCTTAAATACCCTATGTCGTTTTTAAATACCCTATGTCGTTTTTAAATACCCTATGTCGTTTTTAAATACCCTATGTCGTTTTTAAATACCCTATGTCGTTTTTAAATACCCTATGTCGTTTTTAAATATCTTATGTCGTTTTCAAATACCCTATGTCGATTTTAAATACCCTATGTCGTTTTCAAATACCCTATGTCGTTTTTAAATACCCTATGTCGTTTTTAAATATCCTATGTCGTTTTTAAATACCCTATGTCGTTTCCAAATACCCTATGTCGTTATTTGTACCGCTAACAACGTGTAAACATCATTACATAGTATAAAACAAAGTCCTCTGCCACGTCTGTCTGTCTGTATGTTTGCGATAAACTCAAAAACTACTGAACGGATTTTCTTGCGGCTTTCACCAGTATATACAGTAATTCATGAGTAATGTTTAGTTATATCGTTTGTCAAGGTTTTTAGTTATCAGGGCGGGACACCGTCCTCCGGACCCGCTAGTAATTTCATAATAATCGGTTGAGTCGTTAACTTGTCAAAGCGTAACAAACAAACAAACGAACTTACATTCGCATCTATATTATTACTTATAATATCGTATGTTTAATATTTCACCAAATATATACATATTTATTAGGACGGAAATTAAGATTTGTGAAACTATTTGTAGTATATAACGGATGCAATAAATTATGTAACCAGTAATCACGCCTTCTGAACTACTTACCCCCGACACGCAAATGCGTATATATACAATATACATATATATCGTAATTTAATACTATCCGATTTATTATAACTTTAGTAAATATGTAAAACGATATTGGATGTTGGTTTATAATATTGTGTTAGACCAAGCGTAGCATAGCTGAGTCATGGTTGTTAATATTTGTCATAAAATCCCAGAGGATGTTGGTGTTTCGTCATCCAGACCGGACATATTCCTCTTCTCTAGACATATAAAACATATAATACTAGTAGAGCTTACTGTACCGTGGGAAACCAACATTCCTAAAGACCACACAATCAAATTAAATAAATATTACGAACTAACAAATGAACTAAGTAAAAATGGCTATGTGGTTAAGTTATACGCGGTAGAAGTAGGAGCGAGAGGTATACCAGCAAAATCTCTCTACAACCTTCTGAAGGACCTTGGTCTGTCGAGAACTGCAGTAAGTTCTATTTTAGAACGAGTATCAAAGGCTGCACTAACAGGTTCCTACCAAATTTGGCTAGACAGGGCGGGAAACTCGAGCAGTGAAGGTGAGCGTTGATGCGCATCTCAAAGGAATAGGATAAACCTACACCTGGGTCGCAAGTCCTGGGAACTGCTCTGAGTTTCTCCCTCTGCCACACGATGGACCCGGCACCCGCACGGTGAATCCATGGAAGGCTAAGAAGTTCGTCTCTCTCTTACCGAATTTTTTTTTCCTAAAATTATTTATAAATCAAAATTTTGACCTGTAAAGGTGTGATGCACATTAAAAAACACAACGTTAACCGGTTACCAGCTATCCTGAATCCTGTTTGGAAGGGCATAATATATCTTCATATTAAAGAACCAGCTTTTCTAAAATTCTCGTTCTTCCAACGTTGCTGGCTCTTGTACTAAGGTGTCACAAAAAAGTCTAGTTACATTAACTACAATTTTTTGTCATTCGTTATCCTGGAGAACCCCTTAAGTTTTATGGAACAAAGAGTATCCTAAATGTAATCTTGTAATATTAGTTCGGTTCAGTACTTTCAGTGTGATGCGTGTTCACAGGGTCAGAAAGACAGGCAGACAGACAAAAATTGTAAAAAGATTATTTTTGGCTTCTATATCGATAACAAAGCCTACCCCGATCAACATTTTCAAAAAATATTTAATGTACAGGTTTGGCTTTGTTACAATTTTATTATAGTATAGATTTGTATCTATAGAACAATGACTAAAAGCATAATAAACACAAGTATTTACAACATTAATATTTCCTGGACAACGTTTGTGTGATTAAAATTTCTTAAGGTAATTAAAAACTATGAAACAATTTTTTAAAACCAAGTCACACATTCACACACCTTTTGTATTAAAGCTGCAAAAACTTTTTTAAAGTCTACATTGGTGATCGGTGTCGTGAAGTCACTCTTTTAACGTATAGCTGTTATTGCCCAGTCTGTGGGATGTTTCTATGCAGAATTATACTGTTTTTCTGTTTTTCAAATAGTATCTTTTCACAGCAACTCCTAACGGCTCCTTATTATAGCTTATCTCTTCCTTTCTATTTATGTACTTTACACGTAAACTATACTTTGCTCACATAATCTCTTTATGAACGTAGGTATAAATAAATGACGATTTTAGATTTTTGTAATATTATTTTAACTTTGTTTTCTATGAAACACTTAACTAACTATATTACATACACGTCTAACTTACAGCTTTAGTCAAAGTGTCCAAAAAAAATCACGAGGACTGTACTCTCCATTGCATCTGTTTTAAATGTCTTATGTTCCTCATTATTTTAAATCTAAATTACTTTGTACCACCAAAACTTCTTGTCGATTCTTTAATGGAATCGTGTGTTAGATAGTGTATTTACTTTTTTTTATAAACCCATAGTATGTTATTGATATTCAAAATGCGAATTTGAGTTTGTTACGTTTTCACGCCTAACTTACTCAACCGGTAATCATGAAGTTTACATTTATCAAGAAAAAAACATTGTTCCCGGGGTATGGGTCAAACCTTTATTAAGGCGAGCAAAGCCGTGCGCTAAAACTAGGATTGTTTAATTTAAGAATTAACCTCTCATAATTATAATAAGCTCAACTTTTATGTTTATTATAGATGCTAGAATTACCTAAACTCAATGTTAATTATGAAGCTAAGAACATATTTTTATGTTTTGTATTTATCAATTTAATCAATATATTTTTATTAGAAGATAAATAGTATAGATATACACATAATAATCATTTACTTAGCTACTCCTCTCCTGTACTTAAATCGCGCTGTCATTCCAAATACAATAACTTTTGATAGAGTAAACCGTTTTTAATTAAACAAAGACAATGCTTTATAATTTTCGTGCTGATGTTATCATAAACCTAGTACTTTCGCAGTAATGAGAAAGAAGAAAATAGACAGACATTTCTTAAAATGTTTGAAATGTTTCTTTACCAATACACCTGCAACAATTTTTTTTTACAAAAATGTAAAAACGACAGACACTTTTATTTACTTTCTTATTATATTTATAGAATATAGATGCAATAGATTCCATGCAAAGATGCATATATAATGCTTTTGATAGAGTGAACCGTTTGAATGAAACAAATAATAATTAAATGTTACTCGAAAATATATTTTATGATTTTCTTGGTGATGTTTTATCATAGTTTAGTGTTTAGTGTTGTTTTTAATGTCTTCTCGTGTTCTTGAGGTGTGAGTGTAGGGTGGAGAAAATAATACTCCAAAATATACACTAATAATTAAGATTTATTAATTTTTGGAAAGTAGACATGGGTTAGCGACGGAGGCTCTACAACGACTGACTCGAGTGGGGGCTGTGGCTAACTTCGTAGTACTTTCAATACGAAAAACGTTGTCAGCATTACCACTACAATAGAGTTAGTAACTAATTCTAAAAATTATTGAATATTATTCCATTACTTATTCCTAGACACCAGGCGAATTTTTCACAAAATATTAAAAGTTAGTTCGTTACATTAACATTATTATTATATGTGTAGAAGTTAACATGCAGGTGGAAGGTTTGTGATAAATCTGATAAAAAAGTATTCAGTTAAACCGCATTACTGTGGCTTACTATAGGTACAGGTACAGAGTCCTCAAACAGAAGGAGGAGGCCGAGAGACAAAGGGAGAGAGAGCCGGACGCTCCTAATGTTCGCCGTGGGAGAGGGGGGCAAAGAAGAAGGAGGGGTGCCTGGCACCATCTAACGCCCCCGTAGCACGCCTTTAGGTGACGGACGCGGGGGTGTGCGTCACCGCATAAGAAAGGCCCGAGATGATGAAGCACGGTCTTCACCGCCGCTTCCGTAAAGAGGTACAGGAAGAGTACTATAACTCTTCCCGAGAGGAGGGTCCCTGCCTAACATCTGCAGGCGACCCGAGCGCGTGACCAGGGCTGCGGATATGCTTGCTTATCGTAATCCCGCAACCTTGGCTCACATACGCGCTGAGCGGCCAGTGGAGTTTTAGCCAGTAGGAGTCTGGCATAACCCTCTCGCTGTCCCCCGACGGCGGGAGGGTATCCAATGTAGGATTTCTCCACTATAAAAAAAAAAAAAAAAGGTACAGGTACAGGCGATACTACATAACCCGAATCCAATCATAATATGTAGGCCTATGAAGATGAAAGAATACATATAAAGTAATTAATATTACTATTAATAATATTATAACTACTAAATATAATAAATAAAATTAATAACTAATATTATAATAATTAAGATGAAATGCACTTTCTTTATAAATTATTTAATACCATATGTCCGGTGAATTTCCTATCACTTTATCCATATGTCCATATTCTGCTAAAGTTTTAATTTTCTTTAAGAATTTTTAGTTCAATCGCACTTGGACAAACAATATGAAAATTAATTATTATTCGTGGAATATATTGTAAATAATGAAATTAAAATAATGTTAAATTAATTTGATTAGTCATGGTGTTCCAAATATTGAAGTGTCTCCTCAATTTAGGTGATGCTACGATATCTGAAGCAACGTTAATTATTGTCATCAGCTTTAATTAACGCTAGTCATTGATACACAGCTGCTGCTGAGAACTGATTTCACTCCTTGTGTATATATCTGCCTCTGCGTTTGAAATAGTTATTTGAAAAATATATTCGTACTATTTTTGAATAAATGTGAAAATATGTTTGCTTTTCGGTAGTGACTCGATTGACTGTACCGATAGATAATCATAACTGTCAATTGTATCTCAGATCTTATGAGCCGGGCAACATTATTTTATGTATTTTACAGGTGTATAACTATTCATAGTTATATGTTGACGTAATACTTTGATTACAATGTAACTATCGTGTCCAAGTATAATTGATTAGCGAGCTATTGAAAGCATCTACGCGATAGTTAATTAGCCCCTGCACTGTTTAGAACAAGGTAATTATATTTGGTCGCCCCCACAAAAAAAACGTTTGAGCCGCGATATTATTATAAGTATATATATATATATATATAAGAATATGGAATTTTTAGAACACAAAAATAAATCGATTATATTATATTTGTACCAAGAGTGGATAATACGTGTGCGGGGTACACCTGTTTCGATATTAGTTTAAAATATTTATTTATAATATATTACATTATCTGTAGGTGCCAGGAGCTGTCCAACCATGATTATACATAGTACACCCTGTATCATCATGCTCGTAACGCAAATGATCGCTTTAGGTAAGTATTATTATAATGCAAGGTATTTATTTATTTTTACAAACACCGTTGTATTAATATTCACTGGTTATGTCCGCGACTTTGTCCGCGTGGACTTTCATACATGACTAATACTGGTAACACGTTTTATATGAGAAGCAAATGAGTCAGCCAGTCATGCCTGCAATACAGAAGGAGGCGCGAGTGCTCAGCAGTTTCGGAATGTCTCGTTTGCTTTTTAGGCCTGCCAAGGAGGTGTTTGGTCCGTGGAACATAGGAACATCTGCAAAAATTAAAATTCAAAAATACTTTGTTCAATTTAGGCGCTGAGAAAGCGATTATGAACGTCAAAACTATGGCCGGTACTATCAGAAAATACCCGAGTCAACAAGAAACACCGGGAACAAACTCGATCTGGTTAATTTTTTACTGTACATATTTTTATAACAAAGTATTAGCGAAGCATTTTAGCGCATCGACAGACTTGTGTCATTTCGACATATCACGCAACCTATAATAAAGTTTGACATCAAAACTCGCCTGACGTGATTCTACGCATTCGTAATTTGTAGGGTATCTTGTATCGCGATTGAGCATGCACCCGGGGTACTAGATGTAGACTTGGTAGCTGTCATACTGCGAAGGGGTGGTATCCTGCATCGCGACTGAGCATGCACCCGGGGTACTAGATGTAGGCTTGGTAGCTATCATACTGCGAAGGGGTGGTATCCTGCATTGCGACTGAGCATGCACCCGGGGTACTAGTTGTAGGCCTGGCAGCAGTCATAGTGCGAAGGGGTGGTATCCTGCATCGCGACTGAGCATGCACCCGGGGTACTAGATGTAGGCTTGGTAGCTGTCATACTGCGAAGGGGTGATATCCTGCATCGCGACTGAGCATGCACCCGGGGTACTAGTTGTAGGCCTGGCAGTTGTCATACTGCGAAGGGCTGGTATCCTGCTTCGCGACTGAGCATGCATCCGGGGTACTAGTTGTAGGCCTGGCAGTTGTCATACTGCGAAGGGTTGGTATCCTGCATCGCGACTGAGCATGCACCCGGGGTATTAGTTGTAAGCCTGGCAGTTGTCATACTGCGAAGGGCTGGTATCCTGCATCGCGACTGAGCATGCACCCGGGGTACTAGTTGTAGGCCTGGCAGTTGTCATACTGCGAAGGGGTGGTATCCTGCATCGCGACTGAGCATGCACCCGGGGTACTAGTTGTAGACCTGGCAGTTGTCATACTGCGAAGGGGTGGTACCCTGCCTCGCGACTGAGCATGCACCCGGGGTACTAGATGTAGGCTTGGTAGCTATCATACTGCGAAGGGGTGGTATCCTGCATCGCGACTGAGCATGCACCCGGGGTACTAGATGTAGGCTTGGTAGCTGTCTTACTGCGAAGGGGTGGTATCCTGCATCGCGACTGAACATGCACCCGGAGTACTAGTTGTAGGCCTGGCAGTTGTCATACTGCGAAGGGCTGGTATCCTGCATCGCGACTGAGCATGCACCCGGGGTACTAGTTGTAGGCCTGGCAGTTGTCATACTGCGAAGGGCTGGTATCCTGCTTCGCGACTGAGCATGCATCCGGGGTACTAGTTGTAGGCCTGGCAGTTGTCATACTGCGAAGGGTTGGTATCCTGCATCGCGACTGAGCATGCACCCGGGGTATTAGTTGTAAGCCTGGCAGTTGTCATACTGCGAAGGGCTGGTATCCTGCATCGCGACTGAGCATGCACCCGGGGTACTAGTTGTAGGCCCGGCAGTTGTCATACTGCGAAGGGGTGGTATCCTGCATCGCGACTGAGCATGCACCCGGGGTACTAGTTGTAGACCTGGCAGTTGTCATACTGCGAAGGGGTGGTACCCTGCCTCGCGACTGAGCATGCACCCGGGGTACTAGATGTAGGCTTGGTAGCTATCATACTGCGAAGGGGTGGTATCCTGCATCGCGACTGAGCATGCACCCGGGGTACTAGATGTAGGCTTGGTAGCTGTCTTACTGCGAAGGGGTGGTATCCTGCATCGCGACTGAACATGCACCCGGAGTACTAGTTGTAGGCCTGGCAGTTGTCATACTGCGAAGGGCTGGTATCCTGCATCGCGACTGAGCATGCACCCGGGGTACTAGTTGTAGGCCTGGCAGATGTCATACTGCGAAGGGCTGGTATCCTGCATCGCGACTGAGCATGAACCTGGGGTACTAGTGTGAGTGTGGATGTGAGTTTTTCAAGGAGCTCAAATGGTTTATTTTGGTTAATCTGCACCCGATAGAGAGATGAAGTATTATTTTACTCTCCTTGAAGCGATCGAGAACGATCAGAAGAAAGTTATACGAGACACTTTTTTTCTGCCGATATTTATTCTATACTTATAATAAAAATAAGTGTCTGTATGTAATATCAATTTTTTTTTTACTGATTGTGTACAAAAGTATACACGCTACCGATAACAAAAATGCAATTTTAAAATTTTTTGTCGATCTGTCTGTCTGTCTGTTTTGTTCCGGGTAATCTTCGAAATGGCTGGACCGATTTTGACGAAAATTACACTGACATATAGCTGAAATTACAGCGGGTTACATAAGTTACCCTAAATTAGACTAGCTATTAACCGCGGCTTTGTCTGTAATGCTATCTCCAAAATGGTTGGACCGATTTTCACGAAACTTTTACCAACAGATAGCGGACATTATAATAAGTAATTTAGTATATTTTAATTTAAACTAACTGTTAATCGTGGCTTCGCTCGCAGTACTATCTTCAAAACGGTTTCACCGATCTTCACGAAACTTTCATTGACTGATATCTGACCTTATAAAAAGTAATCCAAGCAATTTTAGTTTATACTAGCTGTTAACCGTGGCTTCGCCCGTAGTGCTATCTCCAAAACGGTTAGACCAGTCTTCACGACACTTTCATTGATAGATGTCTGACCTTATAAAAAATAATTCAAGTAATTTTAGTTTATACTAGCAATTAACCGTGGCTTCGCCTACAGTGCTATCTCCACAACGGTTAGACCGATTTTCACTGGACTTTCACTGTCAGATAGCGAACCTTATAAAAAGTAATTTAATTTATTTAAATTTAGACTAGCTGCTAACCGTGGCTTCACCCTCTGTGCTCTCACGAAAACGGTTAGACCAATTTTCACAGGACTTTCACTAGTAGATAGCGAACCTTATATAAAGTAATTAAGGTTATTCTATTTTAGACTAGCTGTTACCCCCAAACTTTGTCTGCATGACATTTAGCAAGGTTTCAACTCATTCTTTATTTTTAATAAGATGAATAATTATCAGCTTATTGTTTACAATTCGACATTATAATTATTAATAACATTAATGATATAGAGGTCTTCCTAATAAGATCTTAGATTATAAACGTATTACGTAAAAAGTTCCATAATACAATTTCTTTCCTTTCTTGCGGAACAGACAAGCGTTTATTTTTTGTATGGACACCAAATCTTAATTATAATAATGGCAATGTATATTAAAAGTAATGTAAATGCAAATCTTTATAATAATATTTTAAGTCATTGTGTCATTAGTTCCTTATACAGTGTAAGTGCGCACTGAGGTAGTTATATGGTGGGTTAAGGTTCCAAATATGTTGCTGATGACAAACCTCATTTGGCACGCTGTTAGTATTTATATATCTAATATACACATTACATGTTACTGTTAGTTGCGTGCACGCCGCACTTACAGTTGTCTTTAAAGAGCATTTCTATAGTTGTCCATAGTCTCACATTTTTATAATTCTTTAATACGATTGAAAAAAACGCGTGCGGAGTTGCGGGTACAGCTAGTATACAATTTCAAATGAAACCATAAACGGAAGCATTAATAAATAATCACTATAATATTAATTAATTACAGAATTATTACCGTCGCTACAGCGAGGGCCAATCGTGACTCCAACGACAGAACCTGATGATGAGCATAAAGAATCATTCACCTTAAGGTATGAAAATCCGTTTAATACAAAATTACCTAAATTCCAAACTTCTTTTGTTGCACACAATCCTATTATACTTATAATAAAGGGATTAAAAATTACATTAAAATAATGCTGGTGGTTGTGGGAAGCATACTGTGAGGGCCTTTAGAATCAATGACAGAACATACATATTTCATGGATTTTGATAATTCATGTCTCTTTATCTGTTTCTTGGTGCGCTTGTAATGGTGTTACGCAGAAAGTATAGGAACATAATAGTTTATATAGTGCTGTATCGTAGAGGACGTATAATACATATATGTACACATTAGAATGCTTTTTTTAAACGACTATCCTTTTTTCAGTTCCGATGCGGGTTTTGTTAGAAATATGTAAAAAAAATGCCTGAAAAATTAATTTCTTAATATTAATTCTAAGTACTAAACCAAGAGCGTGACACGTAAACTTTCATTATTAATTTTATAACTCGGCGGCACTTTAAGCTATCATATCGTTCTAACTTAGGAATTACTCAGCATTGAGCGCTCTACAATTTTTTTTATTTTTTTTTTTCGCACTGACTACACTATTGACCAAGCAAGGTCTTAACAGCTTCACCGGACTACGAGCTACAATAGCGCCTGTTGCGACTTACGAGTAATTATAACTCACACCGGTGAGGTAGTACAGGTCGCTAAAGTCAAATTTTGTAGAAAATTTTTCTTGTTTCTATTATTATATTATTAATAGCTTAACTTACAGGAAAAAATATTAATGAGCTATCTCTCTTTTAAATTTCTTTTGTTTTGGAGGGATAATGTTCTTTTTTTATTTATTTTTTCTTTTTTGGAGAAAAATGCTTCGTTTATATACACCGAGAATGAAATTGAAATTTTGTCGTTAAATACGTTTATAGTTATTCCAATATACAATTGGAATTAACATATTTTGAAATGAAAAAAACACAGATACAACGTAACAAAATTTAGTTAATTATTTAGGAATCAATATTCAAAAGAGCACCACATTTCACAAATAAAACGAATCATAGTCCAATATAACCTCTATATAACAAACCGCATTGTACCGAATAAATTCAATATGATTAAATTCAAAGAACGTCAAAATAGACAATTCAGCATATACAGCACGGTCTTTTTAATTTTATCGTATACTAGCAGGCCTGGCAGACGCTGTCCCGCCCTGAGTATAAAAAAAATCCCTAACAAATTATATATCAAAACCTTCCACACGGATCACTTTATCCACTGATAAAATATAGCTGACTTTTTCATCTATTAATCAAAAATGACTAAAAGATCAAAGATAACAATCAAACTCCATGAAACCATGACTCATCTCTAGACCACCTTGGAGAAAATCATCATATTATCATGCAAAATTCAGAAACTTCAAACAATCAAGGCTCATTTTAATAAAACCATTATAAAAGCAATCAGTTTTCCGCTCGTCCCTCACGTGCTGCTAAGATAAGATGTTTCCAGAACTTGACCAACATTATACGAACAGAAAGGACTGCTGATTTAGATGTTTTGCGAGAGCGTGCGTCACAACGTGTAGCGACTGAAAATCACAAGCAACGGAAGCGTCGTCTACAAGATTTACGGCAGAGTGCAGCACAACGTGTGGCTACTGAATCTAACGAGGAACGGGAGCGACGCTTAGAATATTCGCGAAATCTTTGAGCACTGCGTGTACCTACTGAAAATGACGAACAACGGGAGCGACGTCTCCATGATATGCGGCAGCGTGTGACAATATGTTTAACCCATGAAAATGACGAACAACACAAATACCGTTTAGAAGAACAAAGACGCCGAGATGGAAGACGTCGTAGAGCTTTAGAAGTTCACATTCATATACCGACATATAAATGTGCCGTTACTGCATCTGTTCAATATCACACTTTAAAACCATTTGAAGTTTTGTGTATCCACTGCGGAGCATTGCATTTTTCTGAAGAACGCGTTTCTAATCTCATAAATAGAAATTCTTTTGCTGACTGTTGTTTGCACGGACGAATTTTGATGGAGCAACCAAAATTTACAAATGAACTCATACGTCTCTTTTTAAATCGTCATCCACGTTCTAAAGAATTTCATGAAAAAATAAGAAATATAAACGCATTTTTTTCTTTGGCATCTTTCAATGCAGAAGATGATAGGACAATAAATATCCATGGTTTTATCGTTTGTGGTCAGATATATCATAAAATTAATATGACAGCTCACCCGACGCAAGATGATGTTGGTGCATTTGAGCGGCCACTATACGGGCAGTTATACTTCTTAGATCCTGATGAGCTTTTAAAGAAAGAGTTAACTATTCACTTAATTCTACAATTACTACTTCAACGATGGAATTGTTGGAGTAGATGATTCGAGCGTAAAATCGTTATGTACTGGGATATATAATGATGCGAGAAGTAGAAGATAAAATGAATTAGCTAACTTCTGTCCAAGGGCTACCCGCACCATACGTAAAACTTTTATTTAGACCTCCAATTTTAAAGAATATTGATAAGCGAGTTGAACCATTTACTTATCCTTTATTTTACCCGGCTGAAACGGATGGCTTTAGTCCAGATTTGCAATTACAAACGCTTTATACCAGCCGCAATCATCTAACTCGGCTTGAACTGATACAATATAGACTTTCATTCCGACCAGAGTTTATTAAATTTTTAACTGGATCGCCATCAACAGAAGGACCCGACGTACGGGAATTTCCATTTAATGCACTACATTTTGGAGGCCGATTATTTCAACAATATTTAGTGGACACCTACATTCGTGTGGAGCGTGATCGTATTCAGTGGACAAAATATAACCAAAACAAAATTCTTGCAGAACAATATACGGGAGTAACCCATTTCATTAATGAACTTGACGAAAAAAAAATGCCACAGTTAGTGAAAAGATTATTTTACCTTCCTCTTTTCCTGGTTCGACGAGGTATTACACGGATAATTTTGAAGATGCAATGGTTATTGTTCGACGGCTTGGATCACCGCGTTTTTTATTACCATGACATCGAATCCTAACTGGCCAAATATACAACAGGCATTGCAAATAAATTTGGAAGATGGAACAATCTTACAACAACTTCCACAGCATCGTCCTGATATCGTGGCTCGAGCTGCTAAGTTAAAGTTTGACCAAATAATTGAAGATTTAGACAAAAAACAAGTTTTTGGAAAGGTATCGGCTTTTGTTTACACTATAGAATTTCAGAAATGAGGATTGCCACATCTGCATCTTCTTATAATTATGAAATCTGAAGACAAAATTCATCAACCAGAAGAGCTTGATGATTTGATTTCATCTAAAATACCAGGAAATGATGATTTAGAGTTAAGAGAACTCGTATTGAAATGGGTGATACACAATCTATGCGGTGATTTAAATCCCAATGCAACGAGTATGTTTCATAAAAACGGAAGAACAAAACGTCGGTTCGTATTTCTAAAGTCGTATCAGGAAGTTACATCTTTAGTAGAGTAGTTAGAGAGTATGAATTTCGTTGCCCAACCCGAGCTTTACCACCTGCGACTGTTACTATATCTTGTAAAAGATGCAACAAGTTTTGAAGACCATCGAACCGTAAGAGACATCCAGTATCTGACATATAAACAAGCCTGCTTAGCAAGACGCTTGGATTACGATGATCAACAATGGATATAAGGGTTAAGCGAATCTGCATTATCACAAATGCCTGGAGCAATGAGAAGCCTTTTTGTTCAAATTTTAATTTATGGATCTTGTAGCGTTCGCACCGTACCTTGGTGGCCTAGCTACTCTGGGTAAAAAGAAAACGATACGGTAGTTATGTTCAATACTCAATTTGGGCTGCAGAAAGTACAATGCACCGCGTACCTTTGACTGCTCCAACACCTTCATGATCCACCAACACCGATTGCCACAATTCGATCAAAACACTGCGATAAAAACCTGATTTGTAGGTGTAACGGTTTTCACACACATACGATGTTGTCGCTCCAATACTTGACGAGTAAGTGACGCATGACAGCTGCTGTCAGCTGCGTTTTGCTACTGCATCAAGTATTGAACATTGTTGATAATAAAACAGATCTCCTGAAAATCCAAAGCATCTGTGGGACACATTTAAACATAGTTTGTCCGAAGATTTTATACATGCAGCTCGGCGAAATGGACAGTCTATAGAAAATGCAATTAATAGCAGTTACAGAATTATTGGCAAAAAATTAAATACTCAACAGAAGGTCGAAATTTCCAATACTGAGTAAAAACTTTCGGCTTTCAGTATATTAATGATTACGATCTTGAAGATAATCAAGGTAACTTGAACTCGGATGAGTCAGTACTTTTAGGAAAGCAAGTGTACATGTTACTAAGAGGAAAACAGATTGAAGTCGTTAATTCCATTCTTCTATCTGCAAATAATACAGCTTCTGAAACAAAATGCTTCTTCATTGATGGTCTGGGAGGTACTGGTAAGACATTCATATATAAAACAATATACCACATGCTTACTGAAAAAGGATACAAAGTAAAATGTACCAGATTCACCGGTATTGCTTCCATATTATTGCCTAATGGATGTACTTCTCATAAAACTTTTGGACTAAAAGTACCACTGACACCAGATTCAGTCTCAAGTATTAAGCCTAACTCTTCTAAAGCCAGACAATTAGCAGAAATTGATATTTTTCTTATGGACGAAGCTCCAATGCTACCAAAATACGGTTTGCAAAACATTGATAAACTTTTGCGATCCATTGGAAATGCGGATCTCTCTTTCGGTGGAAAAGTAATAGTACTTGGTAGAGATTTTCGCCAATGTCTGCCTGTATAGTCGCGTGCGAATAAAACGGAATTATTAGATCTTTCTATTAAACGGTGCTCTTTGTGGTCATTTTTCAAGATATTTAGACTAGAAGAAAATATGCGCGTTGATATAGATCAACGAGAATTTGCTAATTATTTACTAAAACTAGGCAACTGCGATCTGACCGTAAATACTATGAAAGAAATTGAATTGCCACATAATATCATTTCAAACAACAATCTCATTGATAAAGTATTTGGTACCTGCTTAACCAATGGAAATTATGAGGAAATTAAAAATAGAGCAATACTCGCACCTCTTAACAGAGATGTTGAAAAAATTAATGATAATGTAGTTGCCAAACTTCCTGGAGAGTACAAAATCTACTATAGTCATGATTTATTGAAAGATCAAGCTGAAGGAGCAGATGAATTTACAACAGAATTTCTTAATAGTGTCAAAATTTCAGACTACACACCACATGAACTAAAACTGAAAAAAAAAACTCGTTAATAATGTTGTTGCGTAATTTAGATATATCAGAAGGTCTGTGCAATGGTGTAAGAATCATTGTAACAAGTCTGTGCAATCACATAATAAAGGCAAAAATTGTTACTGCTGAACAGTCCGGCAAAGAAGTACATATACCGAGGATAACCCTTGACTCATCAAAAGAACAACTGGGATGTGCTATGCAGCGTCACCAATTTCCTATTAGGTCTGCATTTGCCATGACCGTCCACAAATCCCAAGGACAAACCTTTGAATCTGTTGGAGTTGACTTAAAATGCAGTTCGGTCTTCATGCATGGCATGTTATATGTAGCATTTTCTAGAGCTAAGCGACCAACTGCGTTAAAAGTGCTTCTTCCAAACGAAAATCCTCGACATACCCGCAATATAGTATGGAAGAAAGTATTAGGTTAAGGCCCAATTTCATCATTAAAACTGTGATAATAAAAATATATATACCTAGTCTTACCATAAATACTGAAACAAAGAAAAAAAAATATTTTCTATTGCAAATAACATTTATTACTTTTACAGGGTGTTAGTTTAATACATAAATATAAAACAATTTAAAATATAAAACGCTTATTCGAAGTGGTCTCCATAGACTGCAATACATTCCTTTAAACGTTGAGGCCAGTTATCAATAAAAGTACGCACTCTTTCCATGTGAAAATTTTTCACTGCCAATCGTACGGATAGTTTTAGGGACTCCAAATTATCATGGCGTTTAGAGCAAGCCGTACTCTCTAAAACTGGCCATAAACCATAATCCAGTGGATTAAGATCGGGATTAGACGACGGCCAGTCTTCAGCTCTGATGAAGTCCGAAACGTTCGTTTCCAGCCAAGACTGCGTAGACCGAGCTTTTTAACCCGGCGCCGAGTCTTGCTGGAAGGACCATTCTCAAGAATGGTATCTTTATACATTTGTGCCGATGTTTTGATACCTTTCTCACAAAAGTATGGCTCAGTCACTCCTTTATAGCTAATACCCCGTCAAACCATCACTGAAGTCGGATAGTGTCCACGTTGCGCTCTGTCAAGTAATTGGGAAGCTTCTTTAGAGCGTTGAGCATAAATACGGTCATTTTCTTTGTTAAAATGTTGCTCAATTGTAAAAAAATTCTCATCAATAAACAAAATTTTTCTGTGACCTTCCTTTGCGTACTGCTTCAGTAGTTGTTTCGATTTTACCACTCTATTCTTTTTTAAATTATCAGTTAAGAAATGATCAGTACGTCTCTTATAGGTTGCAAGTCCTAAGTTATCTTTTAAAATACGTGACATGGTTCTAGGTGCTACCTTCATCTCCCGAGATAAAATCTTTTGCTTTCGGGCAGGATTTCTTCGAATTCTTTCCCTTACTGCTTTGACCACCATTTTTGTAGGAACACTACGTGGACGGCCAGATCTTTTTCTGTCACAAACAGAGGAGGTCTCATTGTATCTATTAATAGCCCGGTACACAAACATTTTACTAATACCAAACGTATGGAGAGTTTTAAATATTGCATTTGGCTCCATACCTACTTTGCGCAATGCAATGACAGCGATTCGGTTCTCTTTATCACCCCACTCCATTTTAATTTCGCAAAATATTGTACAATATATTGGTGCAAAAAAAAATCAATGAATAATTATATAAAAACTAGCGGACCTGGCGGACGTTGTCCTGCCTTGATAATAAAAAATATAAATCCCAAAAGTCAACCGCAGCGCCACCTACCGGTTCCAATTGTGAATCTAAACCATTCTCGGATCCACTCGAACACGCACAAAAAATTTCATCAAAATCGGTCCAGTCGTTTAGGAGGAGTTCAGTCACATACACACGCACACAAGAAATATATATATTAAGATGACAGATTCAAAATCAAATCAAAATACTCTTTATTCAATTTAGGCCCTGAGAAGGCACTTATGAACGTCAAAACTACCACCGGTTCGGAAAACAACCCAGTCATCGAGAAGAACCGGCAAGAAACTCGATCTGGTTTATCTTTTCATAATAACTAACATATATTTTTTTTTATTATTACACCAGTAGACACATAAAGCTACATTCGTTTTTAGTGGTTGCACAGAGAAAGACGTCACTTCCAGACGTCGCTATCGTTCACATACTGATCCACCCTGTAATAACCTTTATGTATTAAGACCCGCTTGACATAACACTTGAACCTACTATCCGGCAAATCGGTAATGTGTTTTGGGACTTTGTTATAAAATCTAACACTATTACCTCAAAAACTGTTACTGGTCTTAGTAAGCCTGAAACATGGAGTGACCAGTTTGTTATGGTTTCTGGTATTTACATTATGTTGGTCTTTCAAATTCAAATGTAATATTTTGTTTATTTTTAATTGTAACAGTATTTATGGCCAGACTAAGTATTTACGTAATAAACTGTAGAAGAGTACGTAATTGTATCTAATAAAATGTTGAACTAATTACATTCCTATATTTTATTGAAATAACCTTCGATCAACATTA
The DNA here is from genome assembly GCA_036509395.1 of Antheraea yamamai. NCBI lineage: Eukaryota > Metazoa > Arthropoda > Insecta > Lepidoptera > Saturniidae > Antheraea > Antheraea yamamai. Next base: position 6,478,939 of record AP028452.1, on the reverse strand, counting down.
ACTAGATAAAGGGTCACGTACAAAATCGAAGTTAACTGCTGTCCGCGTAAATATATAGCTGTAAATATGTAGCTATTTGTTTACTAAGAAAGGGAGAAAAAAGATTTAAAACAGTTTGAAGTTCAACCTAATTACAACTATGACACCTAGTAATAAAGTCACAAATGTTCAAAATATTATCTAATACTTACGATAAAACCAGCAAAGCAATATATTACTTCCGTCACTTACAAATGAAAAGACAACATAAACAACATTTAGTGTGAATTCAACCTTAACTCGCAATGAATAAAGTACTTTTTCCCGTTATTGTGCGTGGTTGGCGAGCCTTAAATTGCTTTTTCGGTTATTATTTTTGCATCTTTTGAATACACTGCGGCATTGTGAAAGGTGCTTACATTGGCTGTGTTTCAAACAATATAAACAAAACGTATTTCGTATTTTTCGCGTCGACCCGATATCTAGTTATTGTTGATCGAAGGAAATAACCATTTCATATTCTTATTATATTGATAGGATCTAAAAATATTGATATTTCATCATTGTATAGTTTTTATCTGAATATAGTTTGAAACTACGTAACGACCTATTAATATGAAATTATTTTTCCAAAATAACACAATGCAAAAAAAATAATACAGAGCTAAGCTCGATCATCCAGGTACTTTTAACTATATTTACCAATCTTGTATATCAAACTAAAATGCTTGCTTAAAAAAATAATAACAATTATTGGAATTTTATTTATATATTTTATTATTAGTTAATAATAAAGATTAATTATCTGTAAAACAGGTTAAAGTGGAAAACGAATAGTAAATCGAACGTCGGTCCAAATATTTACGAGTTCAGTGAAACTTCGTGGAGGACAAATAAAAAGTGGCAGCGTCTATATGAACATATCGAGCGTACTACGGGCAGTAGCACCGGGAAAGTGGATTTAATATGCAACATTAGTACTTACAGTCCGTGAGTATATTGTAACTTAAGGAAAAAAATAACATTCCGCTTAATAAATTCGCCAATTTAATGAAAAAAGTGTGTGTGTACTTATGTACACGCGTTAGAAGTTATACTTCTTTGGCGTAACAAGATAACAATCTGTTCAAAAATTTTATCTTTCGCCTTAATCTACGTTTGTAGAAAAAAAAAAAAATAAAACGACGAGCGTACCAACATGCGCGACTAATATCGAGGTTCAATTTCTATTTTGTTGGTAGCTTTTTTTTCGAGACTTAATGAGCGGTTAAGCAGACAGCTTCATACTGTTAATTTTGTGTCACAAAAATTAAAATTTCACTCTCATCATTTTTTCATAACGCGCCTAAAGAAGTATAACTTCAATAAGATATAATAACCTCCGTGCACTGAGTGTAACAGAGTAGAAGATGTTTATCATATAATTGTGGAATGTGTCCGTAATGGAGCAGAAAGGCGAGAGTACTGCCTAACAGTAGGTAAGGATTTACGTTGCGTTGGGGTCTGTAACGGCATTTTGGCTTCACCTTTGTCGGATGAAGCCAGGATGCTGTACAGGTTAGCCAATGTTGCTATCAATAGGAGATAAATTGCGATTACATGTGTGTAATATCTATTATATATGCCTTCCAATAAGGGTGGCATGGTGGCTTTGTAACCAAACCCTTATAAAAAAAAACTCTACCGTACCGTAATAGATCTATGAAGGAAAGTTCACAAGTAGTTTGTGAGTTTTCAGTAAACCAAAAATACATCGATAAATATTAAAACTAGATTACGTTCAAACGTTTAAAAAATCTACAGTACGTGAAAGCATTCATGTAATCAGTAGTGTTGTCAATCAACTTTAAACTAACTGATGTATAAACCTCCAGGCGGCTCAGAACATACCAGATACTCTTTTAGCTTCAGCTCGCTGGTCTAATTATGTAATTAGAAGCCGATTTTTTTGGTTATTTTGAGTCTGTAGCAATTTAACAAATTGAAATCATTTATTTGATTTTCAGAGATAAAATAAAACTTCGGTGGCTTACTAATGGTAAAAGCGCACCACCACCGTATACCATTATTCAGTATCACGAAGATAATGTTGAAAACAATACAAATGTCTTCACACTGAAATTCGTTTCAAACGAAGATGGGAGTACTGGAGATATTTACGTATGTAAAGTTTACACCTAGAAAGTTACTTTTCTGTTATTTTTGTATATATTATCAAGCGAGGTTAGTTTATATTGTAACATTCATAAAGTTAAGACAATAACAACTGTTGGCAACCCAACATAAAATTGTGTAAAATTAAAATATTATGTTGGCAATTTTTCCTTCTTCACGGCTTACCGCTTAACGAGTACAAACGTGTGTCTTGTATCAATTAAATATATATAAATACAACAAATTGAAGTGCTTCTTTTATCGATATATGAATCCAGCGACATAAACATTATCAGAGCTATACATTGGTCCTTCGAGCCGGATCTGGCAGGTGGTAGAACAATGTATAGCTCTGATAATGTTTATGTCGCTGGATTCATATATCGATAAAAGAAGCACTTCAATTTGTTGTATTTATATATATTTAATTGATACAAGACACACGTTTGTACTCGTTAAGCGGTAAGCCGTGAAGAAGGAAAAGTTGCCAACATAATATTTTAATTTTACACAATTTTATGTTGGGTTGCCAACAACAACCGTCATAAAGGCAAACTTGTTTTTTTATATCGTAGGAGGTAAACGAACAGGTGTGTCACCTGATGTTAAGTGATCACCATCATCCATAGACACTTGCAACACCAGGGGAATCGCAAGCGCGCCACCAGCCTGTATTTGGGGAAGTGGGTTGTTGGGTAGTCGGGGAAGGGGGAGGGGAGGTGGGTATCCGGCGCTCTCACTGACCGAATGAAACGCAACAATGCGAACACTGTTAGTTCACGTGGGTGTTTCTGTGGGTTGGATGGTAGTACACCGGGCGAGCCGACGCATTAAAACTGAAACCAGTAATAGCTTTAGCGTGGCTCTACCATCTACTAAACTTCTACTGCTTTTTATATAAATACTGTGCTATTTAGTGTCAGACAGTTTGTGAACAAAAACCTGTTATTGTTATCTAATTATCATTTATTTTTTGAGATAGTTCTCGAAATAGGCATAAAATAAGTTAGACCGTTATCAAAAAATCCATGACGCGTTCCGAGGACTACGCTCGAGACTCATACAATCCGATGTCCATTGTCTAAAGCTATTACTTATCGCAAATTAACGTAACTATACTAATAAACCTTGTAAAAATGTCAATGTAATTTTATTAATAATCAAATATTTTTTTCTATTTCTAAGTTAAAATTGAATGTTGTGTATATTTTTCTATGTCAATGTATAAACTCTTATAGTTACTATTTACATTTTTTGTACATTTATGATAATGCAATGTTCTAAATGTTTTTAAATGTACTAATTTAATGTACTCTTTCTGATTGAAATTATTAACTTTTAGATTTTATTCGTTGTTATTTCTATTTCTTTTGCACCGTTACCTTCTGTACCATGCTCAGTCCAGTGGGGAAGCTGTTGCATCGCTACTTAGTTCGATATATTCGCTGTTTTAACATCACAGGCTTCCATAAATACTGGTATACACTTTTATTCGTTATTGTATTACAGGTTTCAATTGCATTTTTAAATGCAAATACTCTTAGAAAACCTAAAATCCTATTGCAGCGACATCTAGCACTTCCAATTGTGAATCCAAACGGTCCAGGGACTCACTCAAATATTACCTAGTTAGTATGTAAGAAATCTTTTAAAATAAGCCTAGAACCTGTTCGCAGCATTACCTAAGAGTCCAATGAAGATCAAAACTAACTTACTTATATTGCCGATACATATCTACCCCTTGTAACTTCATCACTTAACATACTGTAAAAATTAAACTTTATCTACATTAAATTTCCATTTTGTTTTAGTTCTTTGTTTTATAAGAATTTGTAAAGTATACGTGAAATCTGCATTTAATGTTAATTTTGTCAAATACTACTTAAAGACTCAACAATATTTAGAAAACTAATTTTATCAAATATCAAAACAACACACGTACTGATAGAACTCTAATTCAGATTCATGTTCTACAATGCAATATAACTATTATCTAGGTTTATGTTTTAGGAAAAAAATCTTGTCACCTTTGTTTAGCAAACATTTTTTATACAATAAAATAAATGTAACAACATATAAGTGACAGTTTCGTTTACACATATTTTTCATATGTAGTTGATAATTACGTATAGAAATGTCATGTAGCCGTAGCTAATATAACGTACTAAACATTATATGGTCCGACAGAGTCGATGGCTCGGAACACAGCGATCATTTTTTTTTGGTATTTTTTTTTAAAGTAGCTTAGGGAAATATAGCTTTAATTTTTAGCTTATCTGTCCGCTATATATACCACAAAGAAAATTTACCAAAATCTGTCAAGAATTTCATTAACTACAATTTTTTGACTTTCGTCCGTTATCCTGAAGAATCCCTTCCGTTTTATGAGATAAAAATGTATGTATCCCAGATGTAGCCTTGTAATATTAATTATCACTGTGCCAAATTTCGTCAAAATCGGTTCAGTACTTTCAGAGTGATACGTGTTCAAAGGGACAGACAAAAAGGCAGATGCTGGAGAATTCCTTGCGTTTTATAAGACAGAAAGTAGCCTAGATGTAATCTTGTAATATTAGTTATCACTGTGCCAAGTTTCGTCAAAATCGGTTCAGTACTTTCAGAGTGATGCGTGTTCACAGGGACAGACAGACAGACAAAAAATTTAAAAGGGTTATTTTTATCTATATTTTAATAAAACTGTCACAAGACCAAATCTGTACATTCAATAATTTTTGAAAATTATAATCGGGGTAGACTTTGTTATCGATATAGAAGCCAAAAATAATCCTTTTACAATTTTTGTCTGTATGTCTGCCTGTCTGTCCGTCCCTGTGAACACGCATCACTCTGAAATTATTGAACCGATTTTGACGAAACTTGACACAGTGACAACTAATATTACAAGTTTAAATTTAGGATACTTTTTGTCCCATAAAACGCAAGGGGTTCTACAAAATAACTAACGAAAATTCAAAAATTTGTAGTTAGTGAAATTCTTGACGAATTTTGATAAATTTTCTTTGTGCTATATATAGCAGACAGATTAGCTATGAATTTAAGCTATATTGGAACGAAGTTCCTTATTGCGCGTTACATGTTTTAAGCAGATGGGAGCTAGACCGAAAAAAGTGTAACAAGACTTTTTTGCGACACCTTAGTACAAAAAACAGCAACGTTGGAAGAACAAAAATTATAGAAAAGATGGTTCTTTAATATATCTTTCTTTATTCTCTTCCAAACAAGGTTCAGGATACCTGGTTGCCGGTAAACGTTGTGTTTATTAATGCGCATCACACATCAAACATCGAAATTGTTTTGTATAAGTTATATGCACAGACAAACAAATTACGACAGGAGTCAGCTATGGCATAATAAAAAAATAAAGTATTACAAATTTATTCCATAAAATAATTACTGTTTATTTATTTTATTACATAAATATTTTTAATAAATACAAAATATAAAAATTCAACTAGGCGCAGGCGCGGTGTGTTTGGCGGCATTCTTCAAAGGGCGCTAGGTCGTCGGCACGTGCCGCGTAACACTAGTAGAACGAGTGGACGACAAAACAATTTGAATCTTATGTTTATACAGTTAGAGTTGCAAATGTTTTTGAGTATTTCGTTAATAGTGCAAAGTTCGTGTTTTGCGTCGCCACGCCGAGCCAAGGCAAAATCAGGTTTACCGGCGCCTATAGATCTTCCACATCAATAATAATTGTTTAAGCTTAATAAGTTTGAAATTAGACGAGTATTAAAACCGTTTTAATCGAAGTAGTAGTTAAAGTTGTAGAATCTGATCTAGGCGCTCTAAGATCTAGAGAGACGAACTTCTTAGCCTTCCATGGATTCACCGTGTGGGTGCCGGGTCCATCGTGTGGCAGAGGGAGAAACTCAGAGCAGTTCCCAGGACTTGCGACCCAGGTGTAGATTTAAGGAGGCCCCTTTTGAGATGCGCATCAACGCTCACCTTCACTGCTCGAGTTTCCCGCCCTGCCTAGCCAAATTTGGTAGGAACCTGTTAGTGCAGCCTTTGATACTCGTTCTAAAATAGAACTTACTGCAGTTCTCGACAGGCCAAGGTCCTTCAGAAGGTTGTAGAGAGATTTTGCTGGTATACCTCTCGCTCCTACTTCTACCGCGTATAACTTAACCACATAGCCATTTTTACTTAGTTCATTTGTTAGTTCGTAATATTTATTTAATAAATTATTTATTTATTTTTTATTTATTTAGTAAATTTGATAAGGTTTTCGAAATAAATTCTGCTTTTAAAATTTTTATCTGTAAATTGTGCCCACATAAATCAGTTGAAATAAAAATGAAAAATAGAAACAATTCAAGCTTAAAGAAACATCTACTACCTTTCCACGAGAATAAACCGCAAATATTTATTCCTGTAAATATTCTTTTAAATTCCTGTCGATGTGAATTCTCTGGTGAGTTTAATTAATTTTATTGGACTTTGCTCTGAATATGTAAATATAAGCTTAAAATGTATGATATATTGTATTGTTCCAAGGTCTAGTTTTGTGGTCTAACATCTCGTGGTGGTCTGAGCGGTGAAATATCAATCTGATGACTGCAGGTCGAACCCTGGCGTGAACCATCGAATTTATCGGAATTCACGTTCATTTACTAATTTAAATTGGTAACACTATCTGTCAATGAAAATTTCGTGAGGAAACCTGAACCTTAGAAATGTTCTTGAATTACTACGGTATGTGGAAAAACATAGAACTTTGGATTTCTCAGAGATTAGAATCGTCAATGCCTCGTGGGCTAGCGTTATGATTATGCCATTGTCTTCCTTCGGAAAGAGGTATATTACTCTGCAGTGGGTTTTTTACAGGCTGTTAATGATAAAGTTATAACATAATGTTGTAGGAGCTTCGGGCTCACTACTATAATATTGTAGACTGACACGGACAGCGTAATAATAATACTCGGAGTGCGTAAAATAGACTGTGTATTTATATGACCATATAAGGTATTTATAGAGACGCGATCATTCATTTGTTTGAACGACATTCTATTTACAATATATACAAAAGTTTCAGCCAGTCTGCCAAAGAGGATGACATACTCGGTAGCTACAATGTGTTTAATAAATAGCAATAGGGTAATAGGTATTTGCGAGACTCTTGCTGCAAGATCAAGATCAATACTGAGAAATACGAAGACCAAAATCAGGTGTATTGACCTAGATCAATACCATGAATAAGTTATCTCTCCTTGATCTAGCATTTGAGCAGCATTAGCATTCAGTGGCCGAAAGGAGTGATAACGTTCTGTACCAGAGAGTGCTGCGACCATCATTCATATATGACTCTTAGTTTGTCCTGTTTTCAGGATCTGCCTGTATATATGTTGTAGGCGAGAAGCTTGCGGGAGATAAGAGCAAATAAAACTCATACAGGCTGATGTTATACAAGACAAATACTCTTCGTGTCCAAAATTGATCAAGTCGTTTAAGAGTGAAATCTAGACGTAATAAAGTAGAGATCACTTTTTAATTTAGTATATTATCTGTACGGTTTTTTTATTAAGGTGGGAAAATTCCTAATGGTTATCCGTACTCCCGGGAGAGAGAGTGAGTTATATCCGACTCGCATGGACTAAAAAAACCCGGCGGTGTACCGACAGACCGTATTTTTTGGGGCGGCAAGGGATCGTATCTTTCTACTCAGCCTTGGATATCCACCCCAATGGTCCGCTCGGTGGAAGGCGTCCGCCGGGCTTCTACCTAACAGGGAGTCAGACTGGGTACACTCCAGCTGCATCACCTCGTTAGCCGGACCTGTGCAAGTTCGGCTACGGTGGCGGCAGGAGGCGGGCAAATTGCCGTCTCCTCCTACCGGTCCTCCGTCAGCGGAGAGAGTCACTCAGAGGATCCTCCTCATGGACCCTCTCCGCCACCTCCTTCTGCGAGGAGGTCATCTTGCCATCGCTTGCCATTACATTACTGTGTTTATTATTTAAGACCCGTTCAGATAACAGCGTTAGACAGTCAGACAGTGTAGTTCGACGATGAGAGTTCAACAAGACAACACCAACAACATGTAATCGACATCATGTTACAAAGAACGAGCTACACGCAACGGATCTACTGGCAACGAGTCTGCGAGCGACTGGTAATTACGAAGGAAAAGTAGATGCATAATATTCTATATACACTCATCAAAAAAGTCTAAGCAACATGTACTAATTTAAATTTTAGGATGGTTCTTCACATTATAACGTTGTATTTTATTTTTAAAATAATATCTTTAGGGTTCTATGATGTAAAAATAACAGCTGTTGTGTTTATAAGTTCTTTTAATAACAGAAATTTGAATTGTGAATGTATATTAGAATATACTGTAGAAACTAAGATACATAAAAAACTAAATTTTTTTCTTACAAAATGAAATTTCTAAAGAAAATGTATTTATTGTGAAAGAATAGAACAATTTAATACAAAGTATGGGCTCCTCTGCTATTCAGAACTTGTCGGCAACGATTATTCATTGAATTAATGAGACTGTTTATGTCATCTTGCGGTATTCGCTCCCAATGGAATTGTAGCAAATCCTTCAGCTGTTGGGTTGTTGTCGCTCCGTCCAAGTCCTTCAAAACACGTCTCTGAAGCATGTCCCATGCGTGCTCGATGGGGTTGAGATTTGGCGATTGTGCAGGCCAGGGCAATACCCGGATGTTCTCCGTTGCAAAGTATTCACTGGTTCGCCGAGCTGTATGTGAACGCGCATTGTCATGCATTAACCTAAAATCGGAGCCAAAGGTTTGTGCAAATGGGTAGACATAAGGTCTGAGAATATCCTCAATGTAATTTTCAGTATTCATGTTTCCATTTACAAAAACGAGCTCAGTTCGCCTGTTCTTCATAATACCCGCCCATAACATAACTGTTGAGCCGCTGTATGGATGAACTTCCTGAACGCACCTGAGCCTTTCAGTATTTCCGGGCCGACGATACCCTCGCACCCTTCTTGTATCAGGCTTAAACCCGAATAGCGACTCATCGGAAAACATAATTTTATCCCATTGTTCCTGGGTCCATGTTATGCGTTCTCTACACCATTCATATCGACGAGCGCGATTCCCGTGACGTATCGGTGGGCACCTGATTGGGCGTCGATCTCGTAGGCCATACTCATGCAGTCAATTTCGCACAGTTTGAGCACTTACATCAACACCACTTGAAATTTGTAGCCTCAAACTTATCTCTCGAGCGGTTAACATCGGCTGGCGTCTTGCAGTCAGTTGTATGTACCGGTCTTGCCGAGTGGTTGTACTCCTTTCACGGCCTGGATGCTGTTCAGCGGGTTCTCCTGTATTATTGTAGTGCTTCCAAAGATGACAAATAACACTACTATGAATGCCAAAATGTCGAGATACCTGAGATTGATTACTTCCCGCTTGCAACATCCCTACAGCTCTTTGCATTTCATCTGCCATCAAATGACGTCGCTTCATGACGTAAAGAATATCTAACAATTCAATTTTGTCGCTAACTTTATTTAAATGGTTGGTAAAATTATAAAATCAAGACTAAACGTAGCAATTAAAACGCACTTAAATTCTAACAAATTCGCAGTCATTTGAATTTTATGAAAAAACAAAACATAATCAATTTTTTTTTACAACCAGCCAGTATGTCATCAATAACAAAAAAGTTTACTTACCTACGCACTTTGTTTGAGTAAATACTTAGAAATTAATTAATATAAATGGTAAAATTTGTAATATCACGCATGTTGCTTAGACTTTTTTGATGTGTGTAGCTTCAGAGTGGCTGTACCACCTATACTACGGTTTTATCATAATGTTTTTCGGTTCCGAAGGTTGCAGTGAATGCTAAATTATCTACATATACGTAGATTAATAAAAGTCATACATTATATTGATTTTAATAGTAAATAAATATGGGAAAGTATCTGCCATACGAGTCGAAGGTATATAAAAGAAGTAGTATAGTGGAGCCTACTATTTATCATCGCTCCAATTTGGTAAACGAACCTGTAGGTTAAGTGTGATACGCGTGCAAGCCTATTGACAAACAGATAACTATTTGCAAAAGCCGCCACAACGTGTTCTTTGATCGAAATATATCTTAATATATATATTTCTTGTGTGCGTGTGTATGTGACTGAACTCCTCCTAAACGACTGGACCGATTTTGATGAAATTTTTTGTGTGTGTTCGTGGAGATTCGAGAATGGTTTAGATTCACAATTGGACCCGGCAGGTGGCGCTGCGATCGACTTTTAGGATTTTTTTTGTTTTCAAGGCAGGACAACGTCCGCCCGGTCCGCTAGTTACATTATAATTTTAATTTTAATTAGGAAAATATGTTGGATATTTTGAAACTTTATGTCGGGGAATTGACTGTGGTTAATCTAGATCAAGATCAAATCTATCTATACATATAATAAAAATTAAGTGTCTGTATGTAATATCAAAATAACACTTTTTTAATGATTGGGTGTGAAAGTGTACACGCTGCTGATAACAAAAATGCAATTTTTTAAATTTTTGCCGGTCTGTCTGTCTGTTTGTTCCGGGTAATCTTCTAAACGGCTGGACCGATTTTGACGAGAATTTCACTGGCAGATAGAAAAAACGTTTCTTAGGCTACTTTAAATTAGACTATCTGTTAACCGCGGCTTCGTCTGCCATGCTATCTTCAAAACGGTTGGACCGATTTCCACGGGACTTTCACTGACAGATAGCGGACATTATAAAAAGTAATTGAAGCAGTTTTAGTTTATACTAGCTGTTAACCGTGGCTTCGCCCGCAGTGTTATCTTCAAAACGATTCGATCGATCTTCACATAACTTTCACTGGCAGACAGCTGATCTTATAAAAAGTAATTCGAGCAATTTTAGTTTATACTAGCTGTTAACCGTGGTTTCGCCCACAATGCTATCTCCAAAATAGTTAGACCAGTTTTCACGAGACTTTCACTGGCAGATAGCTGACTTTACAAAAAGTAATTTAAGTAATTTTAGTTTATACTAGCTGTTAACCGTGGCTTTGCCCGCTGTGCTATCTTCAAAACGATTCGATCGATCTTCACATAACTTTCACTGGCAGATAGCTGATCCTATAAAAAATAATTCGAGTAATTTTAGTTTATACTAGCTGTTAACAGTGGTTTCGCCCACAATGCTATCTTCGAAACGATTCGATCGATCTTCACATAACTTTCACTGGCAAATAGCTGATTTTATAAAAAGTAATTCGAGCAATTTTAGTTTATACTCGCTGTTAACCGTGGCTTCGCCCGCTGTGCTATCTTCAAAACGATTCGATCGATCTTCACATAACTTTCACTAGCAGATAGCTGATCCTATAAAAAGTAATTCGAGCAATTTTAGTTTATACTAGCTGTTAACAGTGGTTTCGCCCACAATGCTATCTTCAAAACGATTCGATCGATCTTCACATAACTTTTTAGTTTTCACGAGACTTTCACTGGCAGATAGCTGACTTTACAAAAAATAATTTAAGCAATTTTAGTTTGTACTAGCTGTTAACCGTGGCTTCGCCCGCTGTGCTATCACCAAAACGGTTACATCGATTTTCACGGGACTTTCACTGGTAGATAGCGAACCTAATAAAAAGTAAGCTGTTACCCGCGACTTTTTAATAAGAGAAATAATTATCAGCTTATTGTTTACAATTCGACATTATAATTATTAATAACATTAATGATATAGAGGTCTTCCTAATAAGATCTTAGATTATAAACGTATTACGTAAAGAGTTCCATAATATAATTTCTTACGGAACAGACAAGCGTTTATTCTTTGTATAGTCACAAAATCTTAATTATAATAATGACAATGTATATTAAATGTAATATAGATGTAAATCTTTATAATAATATTTTAAGTTATTGTTTCATTAATTCCTTATACAGTGTAAGTGAGCACTGAGGTAGTTATATGGCGGGTTAAGGTTCCAAATGTGTTGCTGATGACAAACCTCATTTGGCACGCTCTTTGTATTTATATATCTAATGTACACGTTACATGTTACTTTTGGTGGCGTGCGCGTCGTACTTACATTTGTCTTTAAAGAGCGTTTCTGTAATTGTACACAGTCTCACAATTCTATAATTATTTAATACGATTTAAAAAAACGCGTGCGGAGCTGCGGGTACAGCTAGTATACAATAATTATATCATTACATAGTACAAAGTCCCCTACCGCGTCTGTCTGTCTGTCTGTTCGCGATAAACTCAAAAACTACTGAACGGATTTTTATGCGATTTTCACCAGTGGGTAAAGTGATTCACGAGGAACGTTTTGGTATATAATTTGTCCAGGATCTACCGGGCCCGCTAGTATACTATAAATTAGATTTAGGTGTATATGACTTACCTGTTGAGGAAAAATCTACAGGTAAAGCCAAAGTGGAGGCGACAATACCCTGAAAATAAGAATGTAAATCGTAAACATTTTTAGACAAAAGGACTAACTCGCTAGTTCCTCAACAGAGTGTCTGACGCGTTATTATTATGGTAGTTTTATTTGAAACTAAGTGATGCTCGCGACTTTTTACGCATAGTTAATTAACTTATGCAAACATTATTATAATCAACACTCTGTTGGTAAGATTTACAAAAATCATAAAATGCTCTAAACTTGACCTTAAACTTTATGCACTCCTGACAACATGAACACAAAATGTTATTAACATCAGTTGAATAGTAACGGCTTGAACGTAACAAACAGTGATTGAAGAGTGAATTCATTCGCGTCTATGTATTGTTTGAAAATATCAGCAGTGACAGAGAAATTGAGGAGTAATAGGTTAGCATAGCATGGGCATGTCATGAGGAGAGATGAAGACCATGTAACTAGAGAAGTTTTGAGTATGATGGTGGACGGATATACGAGTAGAGGAAGACCTAAAAAGGTGCGGATGGATTGTGTGAAACATGATATGTTTAAAAGGTAGATAGATAGATAAGCGGGAGTGGAATAGGAAAACATGTTGTGCCGACCCTACTTAGGTGGGATAAGGGTAAGAAGATGATGTATATGTGTTGTTAGTTGGTATTAGGATAAAGTTTCACAATGTAATCCATTGTGCTAGAAGTAAAATTAATACTAGATAACAATTTAAAAAAATAGGTCGACTTCAATATCCAAAAACACTAGAGGAACAAAAATGCATTAAAAAGTGAAAAATAACAAAATTATTACATTAAATTTATCATATCAAATTGTCTAGTTGTCATCAATATGTCGAGTTTTTGATGTGAAACATCTATAGGCGCAGGTAAACCTGATTTTGGCTTGGCGCGACGTGGTGACGCAAAGCGCAAAGTGCACTATTAACATAATTTTTAATTTTATCTTTATGCCTGCTGATTCCTGTCTGTTCTTTTAGGCATATAACTTATACAAAACAATTTCGATGTTTCACATCTGCCAGGCGTCTCGTGACGGCTCAATTTTTTTAAAATTAACTGACGGAAATTGAGTGCAATTCATATAAGCGCTGTTAATACCTTCATTATCTACCCTTGGGTTGGAATATTTTATTAAGTTTAAATATTATCACCCTAAATAATAATAATATTCAGTATCAGTAACCAGTATAAATGAAGGATTATTGTCAGAGAGTTAAAAATCAAAATAAGAAAATTTGTATGGTCATGAAGGTAATCCATGACTTGGATCTCCGCGGTTACAATGATGCACTTGAACCTGATGTAGCAGTTATATTTAGTACAGTTGATAATGAATTTTGAACAAAAATGAATTCATTTTCAAAAGTTAATGGTAGTATAAAAATCATCTTTGTTTTGAATTCATCATTTGATTCTATTGTGTATCCATTGCTTTTCCAAACGATGATACTGGGCATATCACTATTCCTCATAATGTACAGACAATATTTAATTCAATATCACCCAGAAATACTACCCAGTAAAATTTATTTAAAACTAGCTGACCCGTGCAACTTCGTCTGCACCAAATCGGTTATTACCGGTTTCAATTGTATTTTTAAATGCAAATAATCTTAAAAAACCTAAAAGCCGATTGCAGCGACATCTAGCACTTCCAATTGTGAATCCAAACTATCCAGGGACTCACTCAAACATATACGCAGTTGATATGTGAAAAATCTTTTAAAATAAGCCTAGAATCTGTTCGCAGCATTACCTAAAGTAGTGTTATCAAAGTGAAGATCAAAACTAACTTACATATATTGCCGATAAATGTCTTCCCAGTACCCCTTGTAACTTTATAACGTAACGTACTGTAAAAATTGAACTTTATCTACATTAAATTTCCATTTTGTTTTAGTTGTTTGTTTTATAAGAATTTGTAAAGTATACGTGAAATCTGCATTCAATTTTAATTTTGTCACATTTATTTTACTTTTGACATATAAACCACCTTTTTTACTGAGATACTGAACTTGGGATAATATACTTTTCTAACAGTGAAAGAATTTTTGAAATCGGATCAGTAATAGGTACCTAGCATTCCTCGAAAACAAAACTTTACCTCTCATTACAATATTAGTATAAAAACAAAATAGTATGGTAACTGCAAACACCTCAACTGATTTATTTTAATCGTAGATTCACAAACCTAAAACCCAACTATTTCAAGACTCAACACTATTTAGAAAACTAATTTTATCAAATATCGAAACAACACACGTACTGATAGAACTCTAATTGAGATTCATCTTCTACAATGCAATGTAACTATTATCTAGGTTTGTGTTTTCTTGTCACCTTTGTTTAGTAAGCATTTTTCATACAATAAAATAAGTGTAACAACATATAAGTGACAGTTTCGTTTACAGTTTACAGACAGTATTGTAGGTGGTAGAGCCACGCTGAAACTATTACTGGATTCAGCATAAATGGGTCGGCTCGCCCGGGGTAGTACCACCCTCTCACAGAAAACCGACGTGAAGTAACAGTGCTTGCATTGTTGCGTTTCGTTCGGTCAGTGAGAGCGCCGGAGACCCACCTCCCCTCCCCTTCCACTTTCCTCTTCCCTCCCCCCCCCCCTACACAGGCTGGCAACGCACTTGCGACTACTCTGGTGTTGCAAGTGTCTATGGACGGTGGTGATCACTTACATCAGGTGACCCACCTGTTCGTTTGCCTCCTATGATATAAAAAAAAAAAAAAAAAAAAACATATTTGTTTCATATGTGGTTGATAATTACGCACAGAAATGTCATGTAGCCGTAGCTCAGTTAAAACGTACTGGACATTATGTGGTTCGACGGAGCCGACGGTTCGGAACCCAGCGATATTTTTTTTTTGGTATTTTTTTTAAGTAGTTTAGGGAAATATAGCTTAATTTTTTAGCTAATCTGTCTGCTATACATAGCACAAAGAAAATTTACCAAAATCCGTTAAGAATGTCATTAACTACAAATTTTTGATTTTCGTCCTTTATCCTGGAGAATCCCTTGCGTTTTATGAGATAAAAAGTATCCTAGATGTAATCTCGTAATATTAGTTATCACTGTGCCAAGTTTCGTCAAAATCGGTTCAGTACTTTCAGAGTGATGCGTGTTCACAGGAACAGACAGACAGACAGACAGACAGACAAAAATTTTAAAAGGGTTATTTTTGGATTCTATATCGATAACAAAGTCTACCCCAATCAAAATTTTCAAAAAATATTTAATGTACAGATTTGGCCTTGTTACAGTTTTATTATAGTATAGATTGTGTCATGAGTTGCGATAAATTTCTTTATTTTCGTAAAGTTATGTTTACTTAGAATTTGAGAGCCTTATCACTTTATGTAACCGCCTGTTTTTTGTTTCAAATTTATAATTAATTTCAATTTTCATTTACACATTTTTTTTTTTTGTATATATAATTTTTTTGCCAATAACTGAGTAGCCGTGATCAAAACCTTTGATTATAGAAGTATCTGACAAAAGAACCCTGATAAAGTTCAAACTTTAAAAAATCAATTAACTATGGTCGAATGTCGACCACTGGACAACCATTAGTTTAAATAGAACCACCCATGAGTATAAAAAAATAACCTATAAAATTCACAATTGACAAAAATGTCAAAAACATACTTAAATCAATTTTTTAAATAGATTAGTAAATATTACTTACCAGCAGCATGAAGATTACCAGCGCCATTTTGATATCTTACTTTGAACACTTTTAATACGTAACTGATATATTATAAACGTAACCGTGTAACCCTCGCTTACATGCCCGACGACGAGAAAACAAATATATAATCATTATACATATTTAAATAAATCTGTAAATGGTTTTAAAAACAAAATCCAATTTTCATAAATGTTTTTATTATGCCACATTATTTTCTGTGATTTATAACAACAATTTATACAGTCAAACTAGATTAAAAACACTATACAAGAGCTGCGTTTGAAACTGTGAGTCGAAGCTTCTAATAACTATATACCTGTTTTATCACAATAGATAACTTAACATCAATAACATGCAGAGAATTAGGAAGAATAAACAAGACCTACAAACAAGCATGACACCCAATCATGTACCTAATGTATACACAAAGAAAATCATGCTTTTTGAAAAAACATATTCGATATTTATGTTTGGATTCGTGAGGCACAAATGCAGTTACACATAATCGACTCCAGGGTGACATCACTGTGGTTGCGTGGATGATTCCGCGCAGCATACGATGAGTGCGTGTCCCGCCTGGGACATGCCACGTCGCGAGCTGGTCGTGGCCATTGGCCCGGATCGCTTGCTCCCGATCGTCGTTAGTAAGATGGTTGCGAGCGAGGCTGGGTGGCACTCCGTGACCTCCTATTGCGAGACAGTTATGCTCGCAAAGGAAACGGCGGAGAGGGAGAGGGAGCGGATCACTAGGCTCTCCTCCCGCGGTCGACGAACGACACAGTAACGGGTAGATGATGACCTCCGGCCGCCGTAGATGGGGACGATGGGCACGGGTATGTCCGTCACCCTGGCAGTTTAAGCTGCACAGGCCCATGCCGATGCGACTCCCACAGTTCGTCAGGGGGGGTATAACACCCATTCCCCTTGAGGGGTCTACCATCTTGTCCCCTCAGACCAGTCGCGGCCCGTCGGAGGGGCCAACGTCTGTCGGGGGAGCAGACGCAGTGCCAGTTGGCAGTCCCTGTTCCCCCACTTAAAAGGTGTATGAAGGTATGAAGGCAACATGGGGTTTTAGTTCGTGCGAATCAGACATAACCCATTCACAACTGCCCGGCGGGATGAGTATCCGTTCGAGATCTCCCCATGTAGAAAACAAGGTTCACATGTGTGCCTACTGACTCATATATGTATGATTAGTTTAGCTGGTTTTGTTTAGTTAGAATCACAATATTGTATTCAAGCTTTAGTTATTTAAGCGCCCTTGGCCTTGTTGCTATACGGCTGACGTGCCATAAACTCTTCCGCCAAAAAAAGTCCAGTGAAGCAGTCAAAGGCTGTCCGGTCAACAGCGTAGAATTGTAATACCATAAACATGTCGGGATCCGCCTCAAGACCCATTTAAAGCAGCGGGATATCGTTACAGAGTCTACAATGTCTGGTTAGAAAGACACCGCCTTCACCCTTAGAGATTACTATACTTCCTCCGAGAGTTCCCAATTACGTGGTGGCGTGAAGTGTAGAGCAATCGTTACTTTAAAAATTACTTCATACAAGCTGATATGAAGAGGAATCAACTATTCCAAAGTCAATATAGTGGAAGCAGTCTTCTGCATGGAGACTTTTATAATATCCTTATATAAATTATGTGCCATTATTAAGAGAGTTAAAATTTGCAGAGCTTATTTAAATAAATACGTATCAGTCGCAGGTATGACGTGTCTCATTGAAACCATATGTGCTTACAAGTATGTCCTTCAGTATTACAGACAGTGTTTATTTTAGCAAATATATATTTTCAATAGTTAATCACAAGGAATGTAATTGAATTCGGCAAATATTTATTTATCGCCAATATATGTAGGTTAGTTTTTATCTTAATTGGATAGATAGGTGATTCTGCGAACAGGTTCTAGGCTTATTTTAAAAGATTTCTCACATACCAACTGGGTATATGTTTGAGTGAGTCCTTAAATAGTTTGGATTCACAATTGGAAACGCTAGATGTCACTTCAATCGGGTTTAGTATTTAGGTTTATTAAGATTTTTCGCGTTTAAAATTACAAATGAAACCGGTAATAACCGATTTGGTGCTGACGAAGTTGCACGGGTCAGCTAGTAATTTATAAACTCGGTACGTATTTCAGTCTTCTATAGGTGGTAGAGGCACGCTGAAGCTATTACTGGTTTCAGCATGAATGGGTCAGCTTGCCCAGGGTAGTACCACCCTCTCATAGAAAACCGACATGAAGTAACAGTGCTTGCATTGTTGCGTTTCGTTCGGTCAGTGAGAGTGCCGGTAGCCCAACTCCCCTCCCCACCTCTCTCCTCTCCCCCTCCCGCCCCAACCCCCCAAACAAAGACTGGCAACGTACTTGCGACTCCCCTGGTGTTGTTAGTGTCTATGGACAGTGGTGATCAGTTAACATCAGGTGACCCACCTGTTCATTTGCCTCCTGTGACACCAAAAAAAGTCTCAATGTTACAATTTCAAAAAGATTAACTGAGATTAAATTTTTCCCTAGTATATTTGACGTTTTGCGTTTTCATAATCACTACCTTTTTAATTCTGGTTCTTTGGTATAATTATATTCAGAATTAACAATATAATCGGAGAGAGGTGGTCGTCATTTTTCTTATTGTAGCACAGCAAAATGACTGCACTGTGCCTAATGGTAAGCACAGTACAATCCAAAAACAATGGCGACCACCGAGTGACACACTATCCATCGCCGGTCGCCGTTGTCATGTCGGCCTGCGAAAAGCTGGATATGCACAGACTGATCCCGAAATTCGACCCGCAGAAGCGAATCACTATGTTGGGCTTTTACGCCATATACATGGTGGTTGCGACCCAGTAGGGCTGTAAAACCCTACCACCCCGCTTTCGTCATTCTCTCGTTCGTTATTCAGCAGGGTGCACCACGTGCCGGTGAGGTTGGCTTGGGTGTCTCAAGTCTTACGATGTTATTCGACACCCCGCGACACCTCGATATTTGATACAGGGCATGACGCATGGCACTTATAGTGTGTATACTTACTGCGTATTATGTACACTAATAATAATTTACTAAATTCATAGTATTTTGAAGATTTGTTTCTTTATATTTGGATATACTTCTGTTATAATTAATTGAATACGTCTCTTTCAAATGTATATTGTGTAAGCAGACGTTTTTATTCAGTATCCAAATTCAACACAACTTTATTTGACTGGAATATTAATTAACCAACAAAGTTTTTTTAATAAGGTGTTCAGACATTTTCATCATCCACCTGTAAGAGACGTATTGCAGAGTCATACGCCTAAAATCAAAATCAAAGAATACTTTATTCAATTTAGGCCACGAGAAGGCGCTTGTGAACGTCTAAGCTACCACCGGTTTAGAAAACAACCCGGTCATCGACAAGAACCGACAAGAAACTCTATCTGGTTTATCTTTTCATGACATATATTTTTACAAACATAGATTTGTTTTTGGTGGGTGCACAAAGATTGGTGTCGTTTCTAGACGTCACCATCTTTCACATTTTAAATCCACCTTATTATCCCGCGTGACATGGTGCTTGAACTTATCCGATTAATCGGTAATATCCTTTTGGACGTTGTTATAAAACCTAACACTATTACCTAAAAAACTGTTATTGGTCTTAGTAAGCCTGAAACATGGAATGACCAATTTGTTATTGTTCCTAGTATTTAAATTATCTTTTTACGGACATACATTAGATTAAAAAGAATGTATTTTGAAGTCAGTGTGAAGATTTTGAATTCCTGAAACTTAGAACTTCACGAAGGAATGTATGGCCTTGATCCCCACGCAAGCCCACAACGTATTAGCGATTTTAAACTCTCTTCATAGTTCTACTAGTATACTGTTCCCACTTACGGTAGTACTAAAAGAATATTTCTCAGGTTCAAGTTTCCTCATCATGTTTTCCTTCACCGTCACCGGTAGCATTACCAGCTTAAATTATTTCAATATTAAAAAAAGTGCTAGGGTTCGAATCTGCGGATATGGGATTGATATTTTATTGATCATAACCAATCAAACCACACAATTACCAAGATTTCAGATGTTTTACAGATATTTAAATTGATAATTAAATAATAAGAGTTTACATAATGATTGTAGCTACTTGGTACAAAGTACAAGATTATATAATACATGTTGGTCTCTCGATAAACTCTAGTCTTTTTTTGAATGGAAAACTACATTTTACCCTCGACTTTGCTCACTTTGATATAGATTTGACCTACCCTTAAAGAAGCGTACTTTTTAACTTAATGAAAGATACCCTATAGCCTATACCGTTGACAACGTGTATGCATAATTTTACGATAATCGGTTTAGTAATTAAAGCGTGGCAAACGAACAAATTCACATTCGCATTTATATGTATGTTTCTGTGCTAACCATTTTAATATAAATAGCTACAGACAGATAGACGGACATTTATAAAAATGATTGAAATGTATTTTATTACTTGTTCCTAAACACCTTCAACAATTTTTTTTTCACAAAAACCTAAAAAGATTGTCAGAAAGACTAAAAAGGCTTATTGTTTGGTTTCATGAAATAAAACTTGCGAAATGTATGTACTGAATTGTATATTTATTTTCATTATTAATCAGGTTGTAACATATTACTGCTATTATTATTTATTATGATATCGACATAGAACTGGAGCAAACACACAACTACATAACATGAAATGTATATGTACAATATACGAGAGTTATTTGGTAGTCAAAGTAGACCCAGTGTAAAACCTTGCAGAAGAACTCGGAGCAACAGTATATATTCCAAATGTTGAAAATATCTCCGAAGTGGAAGTTACGGTTATGACAGTGCTTTTTTCAATTACTTCTTATTCTTTTCCACGAGGTTGGCAGTCAAATTCCGTGCAGCTTGGTGCTGTAGATGATTCAGTCGGTGACGCTGTGATTGCTCTGTCATGACTTTACTGGATACTGACAGGTTGGAATGGTTGTACTGCAAACAATGAAGCCGTCGTTAATCTTTTTCTCTATAATTTGATGATTTTAATGTAGTGATGAAGATTTATCTTAAACAACAACAGGTTTTATTTATTACTAGCTTCTGCCCACGACTTCGTCCGCGTTGAATAGTTACTTTGGGTTAAAGCTAACATGCAGCGGAAGCTCTCAAAAGGAATAAAGAAACTATTTCGAAACATTCTTCATTGGTGCTCCTCTCCTTTTGATCTTAGCGTGATGATATATAGCTATATTCTTTGATAAATTAGCTATCCAATACTGAATAATTTTTTCAAATCGGACCAGTAGTTCCTGAGAGTAGCGTGATCAAGCAAACAAGCTTTATAATATTAATAGTATAGAAGTATAGATAAAGTTAGAAAAGGTATATCAGTTTCTTGAATTGTCGCCTTACATTACAACGCAGATTTCCTTACGAGGGTATCGAAGGATTGCAAAATGTTAGTAAGAGCGTAGCCAACTTTAACTCGGATACCTTAGTGATCATTCAATTGGTGCAGTTAAGGTTATTATAAGGTTGAGGAGACAAATTGATTTAGATAAAAACTACATCCGTCATTTCACAACCAAGATGTCTCTACGCAGAATGTATCATTGTAACTATTTGGATTAGGTTCAACATGATCTCTTAAATAACCAATATAAATTAGATTATCTATGAAGCCCCGGTTTAGTGAGACAAAATTACTGAAGCACATAATTATAATATCATCTAATTGTAATTGTTTCTACTATTCATATGTAATCTAGTGATTAATAAATAGGCCCATAAGCAATATAAAAAGGAGTTTTGGAAAGACTTCGATATGTCCCAATCGGTATTAATTGTTATGATTTTCTTTAAATCTCTTCTCAACTATTCAAAGAATAATTGCGATTAAACTTACCAATACTGAAATTCATTTTTAAATGTAGTTCCAGATGCACCAACTACATGACTCCAGAAGAACCACCCGCCCTATTAGGTAGTGCTTTTGCTGAGCGAACTCCACCTATTCCAATATTTACAGTAAATAAACATCCGACCGTTCTGATTAAGTCTTCCAATAATTTAAATATACTTTTAATAAATACAGGTTACATTACAGAGACGTGTATCATTATATCAGTTAAACGTGTTATCGGTTTACGTATATCAAATTTCCTAATAACTTTAAACGATTATGTTAGTCAAGTAAGCCCTTAGGCTACAATATTATCCCAAGCTGTAAGCAGAAATTATATTTTAAGTTGTTATAAATCAATTTCAGGACTGACCATTGAACTTGGCAACCATTTATATCTGACTTCTTTGTCGTTGAAGTCAACAACCAAGGCATACATCATAATATTGAACTTGGCTCTCATTTCACATTTATGTTTTTGATGGGATATCATTACTTTTTGTACAGAAATTAGTAGTAGTTACTTATTCATACTAAAATTAAGACCAAATAGTTTTTGTTAATCTCCAATACTAAATCCCAGTTAATAACGGAATAAATACGAAACTCCACCTATAATATTTATAAAAGCTTGAACCATACTCTTACCTTGAATTATACTATTAGTTATAATTACTTAAACGGATAGGTTTGGATTAAAAACAAATAAAGGTGGTATTCCACTTGTTATATATTCATGTGAAGACCTTAAAATCCACATATTAAACCGACTGTCATCAATTTTTATTGCTATTCTTACATTACAGGCGCTATAAGTAAGTATTCCTAATAGAATCAATTAATTGAAAAATTATAATAAAATAATAAAAAATACTAGTTTCTGATTTTTTCCTTTGTATTCACCCAACTACCTATCTGGATGCAAAATTTAAACTTTCTAGGTGATCTGGAACTAGGTTAGAATTTAGGTCTATAGGTCAGTCAGTGATAATAATGACGATTTTTGGACGTAAATGTTTAAAAAACTGTTTGATGTATGTTTATAAAATTTGAAGCACATATATATCTCGCAAGTCTCAATACATGGGCCAAATTTGACAGGTTTATGTGGAATAGTTTTTGTAATTGAACGGGGTTAAATTTGATGAGGAATTAATTTGAAAAGGGTGAAAATGGATCGAAATGGTTCGTGTAATATTACACACGGTAGCGCGCGCTCGCCATAGCTTGAACTTTGCCGCCCCCACAATAACGGTCTGTCGGTACACCGTGGGGTTTTAGTCCGTGCGAGTCGGACATAACCCACCCTCTCCCCCGGGAGGGTGCCGTATCCATAAGGGATTTCCCCACGTTAAAAAAAATGGCTTGACACGCTGCCGCGTGTCTAGATTATTGACATTGCTCTCAGGGATATTAAAAAAACATCAATAAATTACAATTCGATTTTGATAGTATCTTGTGCACGACATGTATACGTAATTCCGAAGTCAATATGCTGTGAACATAATATTATAAGATGTCTTTATAAACCATGGGGAAGTATATTTATCAAATTTGTTGGTCTATAACATTCATTTCATTTTTAGAAATAAGAGAATACAGATATATATTAATAAAATAACGATTAGCAAATACAAGCATTTACCAGTATTGTATAAACACTTTGCTTCGAGAACCGTACATGCACTAAATTATATCACGAATGACAGTTGAACAACGAATTAACGTGCGTCAATTATCAATCAATAGCAGCATAGATAGATATAATCCTAACTGATGCGCTGCTTCGTGATTGGACAAATTGTTTCACTATCTAAATGTATTGCACAAATTAATAATAGTTTAAACAGTGACGCATGTTAATATCAGCACCTCCAGATATCAGTATTTTTATCATTTTTTTGTCACTTTTTACAAAAATATACATTTATTTCTAATTTACACGATTCTTAATCCAAATTTATAAAATTTTATTTTCTGTTTTTTAGTTGGATTTTTTATGAAAGCGTGTTTTTTTAGTTTCTTTAAACTATTATTTATTTTTCATTTTTTTAGTTAAATTTTTTTAACTTTTTTTTTTCGGATTATTGCATTCTTATCGACCTTTGACAGGTGTGCAAAGTTTGAATTAAACCTGATCGTTCAAAGTAGGACAAAATCGAGCTCAAAGGGGTCGGTTACAAACATACATACATACAGGTGAGGCTAATAAAAGCGTGATAAAAAAAGAACCAGTAACTCACCATTCTGAGGAGCAGGTGAAGAGTAAGCGACACTCATGATGACCAGAACCTGAAAGTTGAACTCACGTTTAAAGATATGTTTCGTTTGGGCTCTAGTTTCTATCAAATAATAATTAGATCAGCCGTAGTGAGTAATATATCGCAGTTGCTTATTTTGGTGCAACCAGGTTTCAGCATCGTCTAGGATATGTAAAAAAAAATCTACAATTGTCATGATTCAGACATAGAAAAACCAGTAATAGTTTGTTAGGTTTTACAACGAAGTATAGAATAGTAGATTCAAGTGTTATGTCAAGCGGGTCTTAATACATAAAGGTTATTACAGGGTGGATCAGTATGTGAACGATAGCGACGTCTGGAAGTGACGCCTCTCTCTGTGCAACCACTAAAAACGAATGTAGCTTTATGTGTCTATTGTTGTAATAATAAAAAAAAATATGTTAGTTATTATGAAAAGCTAAACCAGATCGAGTTTCTTGCCGGTTCTTCTCGATGACTGGGTTGTTTTCCGAACCGGTGGTAGTTTTGACGTTCATAAGTGCCTTCTCAGGGCCTAAATTGAATAAAGAGTATTTTGATTTTGATTTTGATTTTGAAGTCCCAAAACATATTACCAATTTACCGGACTGTAAATTTAAGCGCCACGTCAAGCGGGTTTTATTGTCAAAAGGCTATTATAGAGTGGATCAATATGTGAACGATGGTGATGTCTGGAATTGACTCATCTCTGTGCATCCACTAAAAACAATTGTAACGTATAATATATTCGAAATATATATACGTTAAAAATATGTACCCGATCGAGTTTCTTGCCGGTTCTTCTCGATGACTGGGTTGTTTGTGCGAACCGGTGGTAGTTTTGACGTTCATAAGAGCCTTATTAGGGCCTAAACTGAATAAAGTATTTTTGATTTGATTATTTAAAAAAAACTCTTCTAAAATTTAATATTCACAGTCTTCATTAACCAATCCCATATTTCTCTTGTAAGGACAAATAAGCATACGGTTACGAGAAATGGCACGTGATTTTCGTTGAATATCAAAAGTAGACCACATCGTTTATGTTTCTGTATTTAATCAAATAGCGTTATGTTACATTTTTTTATTAGTAATTTTCCTCCCTTCATAACTATAACCCAAATATTCGAACGCAAGCTGGTGGTAAACCAGGCAATCATTAGATAACGCATTTCTGGCGTGCTGTACGGTTCTACCACATAATGCCCCTTCCAAAAAATTCCAAATCTATACATATATAAAGAAGAGCTATTTAATTTAATCCCTTCCTCTCCTTTTCATACCCGAACCACGCGCGCTGGGCTTCGGAGCCATAGTTTTACGGTAAATCCTATCTGGGCACGAACTAAAAAGTTCGCAACCTCTTATCTTTGCCGTACCGTGAAGCTGTGGAACAATCTCCCGGCCAGTGTGTTCCCTCCTTCCTATAATATGGGGTCCTTCAAGCGTAACGTGAAGAGACATTTATGCAGGCCGGCATGACAGCGGCGACCGGTGAGGGATGAGGGATAGCGTGTCTCTCGGTAGTCGCCGTTGTTTTTGGATTATACTGTGCTCACCATCAGGCACAGTACAGTCACTTTGCTGAGCTACGATAAAAAAAAAAAAAAAAATGTAAATCTAAGGTGATTTTAGATTTTAGTAAAAAAAAATCGTTGTCTTGGAATTAGTAATAAAATACATAAAGACATTAGTAATACACTGAATCATTTTCACAAATGTCTGTCTATCTATATGTATAGTAAAGTACTGCGTTCATAATAAAACCTCCAAGAAAATCATAAAGCATATTCTTGGGTAACATTTTTTTTTGGTTTCATTAAACTTTCACTCTATTAAAAGTTAATGGAATTTTAATGACAACGCGACTTATGCACGAGGAAAAAGTAGATAAGTAAATGAATACATTCTGATAAATTTATTACATTATTATTAGTTACTGTGTTTTTTTTTTATATTAGGTTCCACGCGGACGGAGTCGCGGGCACAACTGGTAAATAATAAATATTTACACTCACCACGAACAAGAAGAACGCAAACGCAGTTCGTACCATTGTTATTTTACAATTGTCAAAGTGTGTCTAATTTCCACCCGAAGTAGATCGCTTTATATACCATTCCAAAGCAAACAATTATCGAACAAAGCAAACACTCGTTTTATAATTAACTTATAATTAACCAGCTTTTCAAATATGAATTGTAAACCGTACATATTTTCGTAAATTGTAATCGTACTGAAGGCGTAATGATTATTAATGGAAGATATTATAATCATTTTCTGTTTGTTGCTTTTTCTACTACTGAATTAATTTACCTGTAGTTTTCGGTTTCACCATAATCAACTAATCTATATTCATGGTTACGTAACAACTAAACATTCGTCGAGCGGACTACGCAAATGAAAATTCAAATATTATCAACATTACTTAATGTAAATAGGAACTTGTTACATGGCACGGAGGATCTGTTAATTAGTAACCAAATAAAATAAAATAAATGTTTAATTACGATTCTACGCAGCGAGAACACATGTAAGAATTGTGAACGCCCCAAATAAATAGCTTGCTTGCATTTCATGCAATGGTGTTTCGTGATTCGCCGAGCCTTGGACAGATACAGATAGCACATTCGACTTAGGATCAACAGAGACTTCTATGTTGAATAGATTGTCCAGAATATCCTGTATCATGACCTCGATAACACACCTCAAAGTCATAATCTGAAGTCGCTTTCGTAGCCAGGGATGACTGGAAATCACAACCTAACTAGTGTATGACCTCAAGCGCATCGCTTGATTCACTGTTTACTCATAATAAGAAGGTAGACAAGGATGCAGGGGTCAGGGGTCCGCGGAACTAGGTACACTCGACTTTCGCGTAGAAGGACGTCGTCGAACGGACAAATGTTTAGTTATCCAGGGTTAATATTAAACTAGAACAGTTTCAAAGTTAATTATTTAGGTGGGCCTCTGGCGCTCTCACTGACCGAACGAAACGCAACAATGCAAGCACTGTTACTTCACGTGGGTACTTCAGTGGGTCGGGTGGCAGTACCCTGGGCGAGCCGATCCATTCATTTTTACACTTTGCTCAAAGAATGCGTAGATTTCTAAGTCCACATGTGTACAATAAAATTGCTAAAATCGTGGACGACTACAACTTCATACGTCGCTCACGCTACCATGTGAAAACTGCCACCAAACGATGGCTTCATAGCATTTCCTACGAACAGACGGAAAATTTACTTAAAGTACTCTATCACCATTCCGAGAATTATACATATCTATGATACGAGCGCAGACACGTACACTCACTTTCACACATACACTCATCATAACTACACACACCCTTTTATTACTGTTATTATATGATCTTTGTTTCTTCTTTGACTTAACTTTAATTCTTAAAATGTAATTTAAATTTCTCTAAATATTATAAGCTAATACGCGCCACCATCAATTAAAGGCAATTGGTAATCAGGTATTAGGCTTCCATGAGGCAGGCATTGCCTAATTTGAGGCCATAGTTACGGCTATATTATGTAAAATATGCCAGTAAATAAAGATATTTGTATATGTATTCATGCTGAAAGCAGTAATAGCTTCAGCGTGGCTTTACCACCTAAAAAAAATTAATTGAATGATTCACCGCAGGTTCGAATTATAGCGAAATAGCTTTAGATTTCAGTGAAGGAACACATCGTAATGGAACCATACCGTGGTGGTAGAGGTTTTTCTAAGCCTGGCTAGCTACCATCATCATGTTGAAAAGCTACCAGCAAGCACATATAGGTGTGTTCCGGCAACTGCTCTTTAGAACCAATCTCCTTCCAGAGTTAAACGCCTTGTAAGATTGTAGTCAATCACTAAAAGCTACAAATAATTAAAAAAAATATTCGGTCACAAATCTGTTGTGAGATTGTGTCGGGTAGAGGTGGTGGAACCAGTCTCCAATTTCACATACCTTGGCAGTGTCGTGTCACCAACTGGAGGATCAGCGCTAGACATTGCATCCCGGGTCGCTAAAGCAAAGGGTGCCTTCGAATGTCTTGGGCCCATATGGCAAGCCAAATACCTGAAAGAGTGAAACTGAAAATATTTGGGTTTACTTGGAGTGAAGTGAAGCGTCAGGCCATCGACAGATCGAGATCGAAAACCATTGTATTTACTCTCTGCCTCGATATTTTGGGCCCATAGGATCCCGAGAAAGAGAGAGAATTTGTTGAAGGGTAGCAAAATTGTTTTTTGCTATAGCTATAACGCCTAAAATCAGAGATGGCCAATAAATTTCTCATTGCTCAACCGAACATCGTGAAATTTTGCATACAAGTTGTAATAGCTACAGAAAAGGTCATAGGGTAGTTTAAACATAGAAAAAAAAGTACTGTTCCCGATGGAAGAACAAATCTACATTAAAGCGAGCGAAGTCGCCAGCAAAAGCTGAATCAATGAATAAGTATACCATAGTGAATTAAAATGAGTTTTTTTTTTATTATTTAAATTCAATTTTATACTATAAGTTAACAAACAGGTATGCCTTTTGCATGATTTTGAATTATCATTACAGTCTCAGCTATTTCCATACTAACTCAAAATTCTACTAAATAATAGGTTGCTATACAAAGTTTGTTTCAATTGTTCAAATATGAATAAATTTATTCAGTGACCATGAAGTTGGCTGACAATTTATATTAGAAGAAAGTATATTGTTATAAAATATATTGTTCGAGATCCATAGATCGATGGAACATTATAGGCAATTTTTTATTTATAATTTGAGAATTTTATGCCAACTGTAATGCCTTGGATACAAATGAAGTATTTTAAATTGAAATGAAATGATCGAGTATTTCTTAGAGGCGGGTTTGGATACAAAGATTAATACGTTCTACTGACCACTTGACATGGGGTAAACTGCTCGTAACTTTATACTGTAAATTACTTGTAGAGTTAGTTGATAATACTGTATTCTTGAGTATTACACTTGACTCAAAATTACAATGGAGTCCTCACATTAAAAAATTGGCAAGCAGATTAAGTTCTGCTGCACTCGCAGTACGTAAGATTCGCCGGCTAACAGATATTGCCACTGCTAGGTTGGTCTACTTCGCTTACTTCCACAGCTTAATGTCTTAAGGCATTTTTTGTGCCCCGACAGCAGCTGAGGTGGACACCATATTTTTATTACTAAAACGGGCAGTTCGAGCAATATACAATATGGGACCTCGCGAATCATTAAAGACCAAATTTCAGAAATTCGAAATCTTAACTCTACCCTCCCAATACGTTCTTGATAATTTAATGTGTGTATGTATAAATCCGTGAAAAGCTGAATTTCGTAAAAAAACCGACATGATTTAAAGACTAGAAACTGTGACAAACTGGTTGTTCCATGTTTCAGACTTAGTAAAATCAATAAAAGCTTTTTAGGGTATAGTGTTAGATTTTACAACAAAGTCTCAAAGGATATTACCGATTTGCTATAAATTGATATTTATGTACAAAGTTGTGTATAGAATCTGCATTGAGCAGGCGATAATATATTTCAAGCTGTTCAAACTGTTGTTAACTGTATCTCATTAATTAATCGAAATAAGTTATTTATTATATTTCTATACGTTTTATACGTGACCATAATATGACGTAAAATATTCAACATATAGGGTAAAGTTGGGATAGTTGACCATGTTTTGAAATGAATAGATTTTTTTTTAATAAATTTATCTAATCATATATTTCTTTTTGATGAAAACAATGTTTATAAGCTACTATGAAATCAAGAATTATGGAACCAAAACTATTTAATATATTTAAAAAAATAAACAACACCAACAACACAACACAGAGTTGCAATTGCGTTGCCAGCTTGTGTTGGGGAAGGGGAAGGGGAGAGGGAGAAGGGGAGGGGAGGTGGTCATCCGGCGCTCTCACTAACTGAACGAAACGCAACAATGCAAGCACTTCACGTCGGTGTTTCTGTGGGTCGGGTGGTAGTACCCCGGGTGGGCCGGCCCATTCATGCTGAAACCAGTATTAGCTTCAGCGTGCCTCTACCACCTACAAACTATATCTGAACCATACTTTTATAAACGCCAATAAAATAAAATAAACATGTGATAGTAAATAGTACGTAAAAAGTTACATGGTTCCTTAAAATCGTTAAATCTCTATTTCGTGGTGTTTGTGAGGAAAGTCATTTAATTTTATTGATACCTCAAACGGAATTTATTTCAGCTTGGTGACCGCTCACATATTTATGAGACAGGAGTTCTATTTTACTTACAAGTGCTTGCTATAGTTATATTACGCTTGTATTGTATTATATTTTTAATATTAATTATTAGAAATCAATCCTCTTAGTGCAACTATTCCACTTTTACCCTATTTAGTGAAGTGGGTGGCCAAAACTAGTATAATATATTTGCAACAAAACGTTGAATTTGTATTTGTTAAGTGTTTATAAAAAGATTATTAGGTATTTGTGCTTCTTAGGCTTAACAACAAAGTCCCAAAACACATTACCGATTTCTCGGATGGTAAGTTAAAGGCATCATGTCATGGGAGTTTTGATATCTAAATGCTATTATAGGGTGGTATTAAATGTGAATGATGGTGATGTTTGGAATTAACAATCCTCTCTGTGCACCCGCTAAAAACGGCTGTAACTGTGTTTCCATAATATTATGTATGTTGCAAAGATAAACTCGGTCGAGTATTTTTTGCGGGATTTTCTCGATGTCTTGATTGCCGAAGTTGTGGTGGTTTTGACGTTTATAGGTGTCTTCTCAAGGTTTAGACTAAATATTTTTGATTTTAATTATATTTATTTTTATATTTTAAAAGTTGAAAACAATCCGAAAATAATATTCTGATCATCACTTATGTATTCATTATCAACGAGATTGTGTTGAATATCTATAATCAATTCTTTAGTACATTTCACTGATACAACTGAGATTAGTAAAACCAAAGGTAGTAAGTACATAGTTCAATTATATTACAAAGTAACTGTGCTCACGACTTCGTCCGCGTGGAACTTTATGTAAAAAAATACGATTAATAAAATCATCTGAATGTATTAAGTTCATTTACTTATCTAGTTTTCTCTCGTACTTAAGTCGCGTCGTCATTAAAATTACAATAACTTTTGATAGAGTGAACCGATTTTAACGGAACAAAGACTAAGTTATTCTCGAAGATATGCTTTATGATTTTCTTGACGTC
Organism: Antheraea yamamai; assembly: GCA_036509395.1. Lineage (NCBI taxonomy): Eukaryota > Metazoa > Arthropoda > Insecta > Lepidoptera > Saturniidae > Antheraea > Antheraea yamamai. The sequence goes on along the minus strand of AP028452.1, from coordinate 6,447,287 downwards.
GTTTTATTTTTAGCCCAGTACTATAGCAGAGATGCGTGTTCATACAAACAGACAGACAGACATTTCCAAAAATGATTGAAATGTATTTTATGATGTATTCCTAGACACCTGCAACAATTTTTTCACGCTAATCGAAAAAGTACAGACACGTTAGATTTACATTCTTATTATATGTATAGAAGATATCATCATCATCAGCTTGTAAGAGACCCACTGCAGGGTCATAGGCCTCTTCCCGAAGGAAAGTATGGGCATAATCACCACGCTAGCCCACGACGTATTGGCGATTTCAAACAATGAGAAATCCACAGTTCTATATTTCTCCCACGTACAGTAGTACTACAAGAACATTTCTCAGTTTCAGGATTCCTTGCGATGTTTTCCTTCACCGTCAGTCGATAATGTTACCAATTTAAATTAGTAAATGTACGCGAATTCCGAAAAATCCGTTGGTACACGCCCGGGGTTCGGTCCTGCGGACATCGAAATAATATTCCCCCGGTCAAACCACTAGGCCACCACGACTTCTATGCTAGAAGATATAGAAGAAGATATATTATGTCGAGGATCAACAGTGATATTAATAATCTATACATATAATAAGAATGTTAATGTAACGTGCCTGTACTTTTAGATTTTTGTAGAAAAAATATGTTGTAGGTGCCTAGGAATAAGTAATAAAATATATTTCAATCATTTTTGGAAATGTCTGCCTGTTTGTATAAACACGCATCACTACTAAAGTATCGCGTTCATGTTAAAACTTTTTCATATATAGTAATATTTAATCTTCGTATCATTAAAATCGGTTCACTCTATCAAAAGTTATTGTAATTTTAATGGCGAAACGATTTAAGTATGGAGACAGAGAGAAAATTAGCTAAGTATTTAGACTTAATGCATTCAGATGACCTTATTAGTAAATTTTTTGTACGTAACGTTCCACGCGGATGGAGTCGCGGCCACAGTTAGCATAATAATAATATTCTCTATAGGCACAAAATAAATATACTAAGGATACTTGAATGGAAGAAAACGCTAGTCGTGATTTAGTGAAATCACATAAGTATAGACAATAATTACGTGCAAAATGATGTTTAATGACGTCACTACACACACGCGTGTTGAGATTGTTTCTTACAACCTAAGCACTTGAGTAAATAAAATAATACATAAATATAATATAAGTAATGAACGTAAAATTAATAAATATTCACGGAGCGAGGAGCCGACTTGGGAGTTGTAGTACGGCCACGTGACAAAGTCCAGAACATTCGATTATTACATGATATGATTGAGTCAAAACAAATAGATGGAACACCTGTGTTGACTTTTAATTATATAATTTATTAAAGTAATATTTAGATCAGTGTGTGGACATATTACGAAGATGTTTTAATATATCTGTCTCGCTTGCTTTGTATTTTAATTAATACTACTTCAAATTATTCATATATTAACAACTAGCTTCTGCCCGCGACTTCCTCCGCGTGGAATAGTTACTTTGAGCCAACGCCAACGCGCAGCGGAAGCTATCAAAAGGAAAAAACATCCCGATTTTGAAATATTATTCATTGTTGCTCCGCTCATATTGGTCTTAGCGTGATGATATATAGCCTATAGCTGACTTCAAATATATTAATAGGTAGCGCAAATATCAATATTTTTTATTTTTAGTGTCCATAAATATACATGGTTTCTATTGGGTATAATAAAATTATTGAATTCGGTTCCAAGTAGACGAAAATACGTAGAAACGAAGTGGGTGAAAGACAAATAAACGATATTTCACCCCCTTAGGGGTTGAATATTTTCTTAAAATTTATATTGGACCACCTCATTCAATTCAAATAAAAAAAGAATCATTAAAATCGTTTCAAAACTGACGAAAATATCGATTAACATACTTTAAAAAAAACATACAACCGAACATAGTAACCTCCACCTTTTTCGACGTCGGTTAAGTGAAGGATAATACGCCTTTTCATTTACATCCGTGTATATGTTGTGTGTCATTCAAGCAGTAGTGTGAGTTATGTATATTTTAATTAATTTAATAAAATATTTCCAATGCACTTTATATAAAAAAAAACTTTATGCACTTCTCCTTCATATAAACTTTAACTAGGTATGCCAAATTTCACGTTCAGCCGTTCGCGCAATTCGCTTTAAAAGGGGTACAAAGTTTCCACTTCACGTATTAATATATAGATGAGTTTTGGGGTGTCGCATAACATCTAAGACTTGCGACATCCAAGCCAACCTCACCTGCACGTGGAGCACCCTGCTGAATAACGAACGAGGCAATGGTGAAAACGGGGTGGTAGGGTTTTACAAAGGTAGGGTGGTCAAACGGGTTTTAGTTTCAAAAGGATATTATAGAGTGGATCAGTATGTGAATGATAGTGATGTCTGGAATTGACTCCTCTCTGTGCATCCACTAAAAGCACTGTATGATGTATTGGAAATATATGTTAAAAAAATGTACCTGATCGAGTTTCTTGCCGGTTCTTCTCGATGACTGGGTTGTTTTCCGAACCGGTGGTAGTATTTGACGTTCATAAGTGCCTTATTAGGGCCTAAACTGAATAAAGTATTTTTGATTTGATTTGATTTGATTACAGCCTGAGTGGGTCGCAACCACCATGTATATGGTGAAAAAGCCCGTCATAGTGACTCGCTTCTGCGGGTCGCGTTTCGGGATCAGCCTGTGCATATCCAGCTTTTCGCAGGCCGGCATGACAGCGGCGACCGGCAATGGATAGTGTGTCACTCGGTGGTCGCTACTGTTTTTGGATTGTACTGTGCTTACCATCAGGCATAGTGCAGTCATTTTGCCGTGCTGCAATAAAAAAAAAAGATTCTTAGTACGTTTTCATCTAATTGGGTTTTTGAAAAATTTTTTTTAAAAATAACGAAACTATTTTTTTTTTCGCAATAATTCAAAAGTTATTTCAAAATAAAAATTAATTTTTGAATCCAGTACCGAAGACGCGCCGACAGCTCCCGAACAAACCCGAGCGCGTGTGACGTCATAATGTTAGTTTTCACTCATTGCAGTTGATATAGAAATAATAAGTACAGTGATTTGATCTATTTAATTTTGTTGTCATTGTTAAATATTTAAATTTATATTGAAAATGTCGAACCTCAAAAGTTATCGTTCTTATTTTGTACCATTATGTACGAATACTACAAAAACAACTCCTGATAAAATGTTTTTAAATGTTCCCCAAGATGACAAACGTCGAAATAAATGGTTTCAAGCAGTGCACCGTGATAATCCCAAAACAAAATCGATTTTTTTTTTGTTGTGACGATCATTTCGATGTAAGTATTTCTTAAAACCATTGTTATTAATTATTTTTTATCTAAGTATACAAATCAATTAATTATTATATACTTAAGTAGAGTTCAGTCAATACATTTTTTTAACTGGACTCCAAATCATAACCTTTAAAATCATAGCATTAAATTTTTTTTTATTGATAGTTTAAAGTTCTTAAATAATAAATTCATGTATCTTTATCTAATGATTGGGATTCAATTTAATATATTTATAATATTATAACGTTCTAGGTTATGTATTGGACTAGATAATTTTTTTTTTAATTTTATGTTATAGTGGTTTTTCTGTTGTTGTAATGATCCTTAATAAATCCTTTATCACATATAGCTAATCTGAACCAACTAACAACTCGTTTTTTAGCAATAAATTTTCAATATTATTGTCTAGTCACGTTGCGGGGTGCTAGGGTGTTTGTACCCGACTGGATCGCGACCACCGTACACCAGGTGGAACACCCGCCATAGTGGCACGTTTGGGCGTGTCGCGTTCCGGGATCAGCCGGTGTATATCCAGCAACCGGGGGGGGCTGTCCCTGACTGGGTCGCTTTCAGGCCGGCATGACAACGGCGACCGGCGATGGATAGTATGTCTTTCGGTGGTCGCCATTGTTTTTGGATTGTACTGTGCTTACCATCAGGCACAGTACAGTAAAAAAAAAAAAAAAAAAAGCCGGCATGACAGCGGCGACCGGCGATGGATAGTATATCTCTCGGTAGTCGCCATTGTTTTTGGATTGTACTGTGCTTACCATCAGGCACAGTACAGTCATTTTGCCGAGCTACGGTAAAAAAAAAAAAATATATCAGCCGTAAACGACGTACTGTTATTAAATAGCTATAACATTATGACGTCACAACTATGGTGACAAATCATGGCGCGTTTATAGTCACGTGATTTTTTTTTAGATTTGATCAATTTTTAATCGTTTATAATTTATTGAAAAGAATTTTTTTTTTAAGTTTTTTGCATCAAATATCAATAATATTAATAATACAGTTTTAAAATACATAAAAAAAACAATTTTTTTTTTTCAAAACCCCAATTCTTTTGGAATACAACATCTCAACTTTTAACTATTTTCCATATTAATAGGGTATCTGAATTTGTATTTCCTTCAAAACATCTCCATTTACCCCTCTTCCTGCTCTCCAGAACATCTCGCTCGCAATGTGAGACAGCCTCAACATCTTGGGTATAGATATTCGCAGCGACCTCAATCTCAAGGATTACATTGGGAGTGCCATCTCCACTGTAGCTCGGAGACTCGGAATCCTGAACAGGGTGCGACGGTTTTTCACGCCTGATCAACTATACCTCCTTTATAAGGCACAAGTTCAGCCTTGTGTGGAATATTGTTCGCACCTCTGCGACGATTCCGCCAAATGCCTACTAGATGCCCTGGACAGGTTGCAGAGACGGGCTGTCCGCATTGTTAATGATCCAGACATTAAGCAATTTATAGAGCCACTTCAGTTGCGCAGAGACATTGCCTCACTGAGCGTGTTCTACCGTCTGTATCATGGCGAGTTTTCTGAAGAGCTATTTAATTTAATCCCTTCCTCTCCTTTTCATACCCGAACCACGCGCGCTGGGCTTCGGAGCCATAGTTTTACGGTAAATCCTATCTAGGCACGAACTAAAAAGCTCACAACTTCTTATCTCTGCCGTACTGTGAAGCTGTGGAACAATCTCCCAGCCAGTGTGTTCCCTCCTTCCTATAATATGGGGTCCTTCAAGCGTAACGTGAAGAGACATTTATACAGGCCCGCATGACAGCGGCGACCGGTGAGGGATGAGGGATAGCGTGTCTCTCGGTAGTCCACGTTGTTTTTGGATTATACTGTGCTCACCATCAGGCACAGTACAGTCACTTTGCAATGCTACGATAAAATAAATTGGGAATCTATAAAATAACCTCACTGATATACAAAAACCCAAGATGCACACTTAACGTCTCACAATCGGAACACAAAAATGACTGCATAATTTTGGATTATGCATTCATTCGAAATAGTCTCTCGTCGCTCGTGTGCTTGCAACGCTTTAGAGTCAGAATTTCTTAAGCGGGCCATTAAAAATCGACTATTCGATTTTGATATATCTATGAGCATATTTTGGTAGCTTTATAGATTGAAAGTAATACCTTAAAATGATTTTTGAAAATTTCAATTTTTCAAAAATTTATGATCGAGTAAAAATTTCGAGTACTTTTTTTTAATTAAAATATATCAGTAAATAATTGCTGGATTTTAATGAAACTCGGTTTGTATGCTAAGGAATAGCAGATAAATAGAACAAGAATAATTTACGTAAAAAAAAAAACTGTTTATAATTAATTAGTTTCATAATAAACAAATGGTAATTTAACTAACTTCTCGGTGTTGTAGAATTTTTTTTTTATAAAAATATTCGTTGAACTATTAACTAAATGATGGCACAAGAAAATTTTAGTGCTCTCTTACCAGGAAAAAGATATGAACGATTGAATGTGGTAGACAGCGGCCGAGGCGGACGTGCTACGCCGAGCGCTGCTGCTATGCCGAGCTTCCGAACATACTTCTACCTTCTGCAATTTTCCAGGCTAAATAAAACTCTTTTTAAATCTGTTCAAATTAAAATGGTGTCCGTTCTTTTGGTGTTTATGGTAAGTTTTCTTTCCCTTATTACATTACGGTTCAGCTTACCCTGCTTTAATTTGTACTCTTTAAATTTACCCTGGATAACTAAACATTCGTCCGTTCGACGACGTCCTTCTGCACGTAAGTCGATTGTACCTAGTTCCGCGTACCCCTAGCCCCTGCATCCTTGACTACGTTCTTATTACGAGTAAATAGTGAATCAAGCGATGCGCTTAAAGTCATACACTAGTTAGGACATGATTTACAGTCATCCCTGGCTACGAAAGCGACTTCAGATTATGACTTTGAGGCGTAATATCAAGGTTATGATACAGGATAGTCTGGGAAAACCATTCCACATAGCAGTCTCTGTTAACCCTACGTCGAATGTGCTATGTGTGTCTGTCCAGGCTATGCGAATGACATAACACCGTTGCATGAGATGCAAGCAAGCTATTTCTGATATATGTTGTCGCTGTATGAAATCGTAATTAAACATTTCTATTATTTAATTTGGTTGCTAATTAACAGAAATTACGTGCCATGTAACAAGTTCATATTTACATTAAGTGTTGATATTTGAAATTTCATTTGCGTAGCCTGCTCGACCAATGTTTAGTTATTACGTAACAATAAATGTAGATTAGTTGACTAGGGTTAATAATTCTAACGCTCCGGGAAATGTAATCATAGTGTACGGTATTACTTCTTAACTTTTTTTATATATTATTTTGACAATTGCTTGTCTATGCCTTTGTGTTTGCCTTTTCTATTGAGCATTAGGACTGCTTAGTGCTTACGTGATTTTTATTATAAAATTCGTATATTATGTTGAAAGCGATGATCACTTTTTCCTTCAATTTTCAAATCTCTTGTTGATTTCAAATTTTCAAAAGTCGTAATAAATAGTAGTTATAGAGAATCCATTTTCAGACCGGACTTTAAAATTGAGGAATGGATAGAAGTTTATTTTTTTATTTATTTATTTTTTTTTCATTTATTCGAAGGAATATCAACAGCTTTTCATACATAATTTAAAATACAATAGTCAACTTAAAGCTAATTAAAGATATTCACTAATAGATAATGATATGATTACAAGAAGATATTAAGTGCTGATTAGAAATATAGAACAGTGAAAAGTTACATATTACACAACCTGATCAAAGAATGTTTTGATGACCGCCTGTTTTGCTGCATTCATTGGAGTATTAAAAAGATCTAAATTAGATTCTTTACTAAGTTTATTGTAATTACAACTACTTCGCAAAAAATAACTATTCTTTCTATAATTGGTATTTGAATGAGGCACATATATCAACAAGCTATGACGAAGAACAGTAGATGAAGCCCTTAAAGAAATTTTTGAGAGGAGATCTGGACAATCGACCTTGTTTTGGGCAATTTTTAAAAGGAAAGAAATGTCTGCAATCATACGTCGTTTATCCAGGGGTAGTAAATGGTGCAATTTACAATGCTGCTCATAGGATTTAGAATCATATCTTTCATGCATACGATAACATAGAAAACGTAAAAACTTTTTCTGAATATTTTCAATTCTAGAAATATATGTATCGTACAAGGAATTCCAGATTTGAGAGGCGCACTCCAAGTGACTGCGAACAAGGACACAGTATAATATTTTTAAAGTTTTCACTTGATGAAAATCACGAGAGCATCTCATTAGAAATCCAAGTGCTTTCATAGCTTTCGATATAATTGAATTAATGTGTTGATCGAATAATAGCTTAGTATCGTGTAGCACTCCAAGGTCTCGTACTACATCACTCCTCTGCACATGTTCACATTTTAATACATATTTAAAATGTATCGGATTCCGTTTCCGCGTGAAGGTCATAACCCTACATTTCGATGGATTTAGATCTAAACCATGATCATCACAGTATTTCTGTAGTCGGTATAGGTCTTCTTGTAGTGCCGTAGCGTCTGCTATTGACGAGACCGTGGTATATACTTTCATATCGTCGGCAAAGCACAATATATTAGAAGAGTGTAGATAGGTGTCTACATCGTATAATAGTATTGCGAACAATAGAGGACCAATCAAGGAACCTTGGGGAACGCCACTAGGTATAGGAACCCAACTTGAGATATAATTGTTGACGACTACAGCTTGAGTACGGTTATCAATATAAGATGAAAACCATCTCAACAAATCACCATTGATACCGATGTTATAAAGCTTCTTAAGAAGAATGTCATGACGTATACGGTCAATGGCTTTGCTAAAGTCTGTGTAAATTACGTCAGCTTGAGCTCTTTTGTGCATCGTTTCCGTTAAAAAGTCATTGAAAAGTGTAAGATTGGAAACAGTCGAACGACTTCTAAGAAAGCCATGCTGGCTGGGGCTGAAAGGTTGCTTTAACGCCGGGTAGATCTGATTATATATAATTTTCTCAAAAACTTTAGATATGATGCAGAGCTTTGAGATTGGACGGTAATTAGATATATCCGTCTTAGCCCCTTTCTTGTAAACTGGTGTAATAAAGGCCTTTTTCCATAAATCTGGCATTATACCTGCATGGAGTGATTTACTAAATAAAATACTAATGGGTACCGATATGGTATCAGCACATTTCAATAAAAGAGTTCCAGGTAAGTAATCTGGTCCTTCAGATTTCGATGGGTCAATATCGTGAAGTAGTTTCTTTTCTTCAGAAGCATCAACATACACTTTAGAAATATTACATATGGGTTGGGATGATGTAGAAATAGTTGTTGTATTAAGTGGAGCATTGACAAAATTAGAACGGAAGAAATCGGAAAAGGCACCACAAATATCGGTACCAGAAGTGAATGTTTCATCGGCAAGGGTCATGCTGCTGTGCATAGAATTCAATTTTTTCTTAGATTTCAAATAGGACCAAAAGTAATTGGGATTCGTTTTAATAGAGGTTTCAACAGTACGTATGTAATTATCATAACACGATCTTTCAAGATTTTTTACCCTTGCACGTAGTATTTTATAAGATTCATTGTCAGATTTATTGCCAAAAACTTTGTACTTACGTAAATATTTCAATTTTTCTTTAATAGCCTTCCTAAGGGGGGTAGAATACCATACTGGATAGCGACTAGGTTTTATAATCATACATGGTATGTAACTATGTTTCAGTTTTTCAAGAAAGTCATAAAAATATAAGATGGCATCATCTAGTGAGAGATCCGACAGTAAGCGATGCCAGTCAGCGCTTTGGATTTCATTATTAATAGCCTCGTAATTTCCGCAATTAAATATATATTTACGCCTTGGGGCAGATTGAAGAATACAGTTTTTAATGAATTTAACTGTCAAAGACAAGGCTCCATGAAATGCATCAATTGGTACAAGCGCGTCATCACTAGCGTCACATACTACTACAGAATCATTGGAAAGCACTAAATCTAGTGTTTTATTGTATACATTGCGGATACCATTAAATTGCTTCAGACCAAGTAGAGACAATTCATCAGCCAAGAAGATTTCGTCTTGTGATTGACAGTTATATGAATTATATGATTCGTCATCGTCAGAATTAATATTCC